>SSNP01000050.1:1019619-1217704 GCA_006937955.1 Pachypanchax playfairii
AGAGAGCTGGGACCAAAGTAACAAAGGCTACCATCAGTAACACACTACGCCGCCAGGGACTCAAATCCTGCAGTGCCAGACGTGTCCCCCTGCTGAAGCCAGGACACGTCCAGGCCCGTCTGCGGTTTGCTAGAGAGCATTTGGATGATCCAGAAGAGGATTGGGAGAACATCATATGGTCAGATGAAACCAAAATAGAACTTTTTGGTAGAAACTCAACTTGTCGTGTTTGGAGGGGAAAGAATGCTGAGTTGAATCCAAAGAACACCATACCTACTGTAAAGCATGGGGGTGGAAACATCATGCTTTGGGGCTGTTTTTCTGCAAGGGGACCAGGACGACTGATCCGTGTAAAGGAAAGAATGAATGGGGCCATGTATCGTAAGATTTTGAGTGAAAACCTCCTTCCATCAGCAAGGGCATTGAAAATGAGACGTGGCTGGGTCTTTCAGCATGACAATGATCCCAAACACACCGCCCGGGCAACGAAGGAGTGGCTTCGTAAGAAGCATTTCAAGGTCCTGGAGTGGCCTAGCCAGTCTCCAGATCTCAACCCCATAGAAAATCTCTGGAGGGAGTTGAAAGTCCGTGTTGCCCAGCGTCAGCCCCAAAACATCACTGCTCTAGAGGAGATCTGCATGGAGGAATGGGCCAAAATACCAGCAACAGTGTGTGAAAACCTTGTGAAGACTTACAGAAAACGTTTGACCTCTGTCATTGCCAACAGAGGCTATATAACAAAGTATTGAGATTAACTTTTGTTATTGACCAAATACTTATTTTCCACCATAATTTGCAAATAAATTCTTTAAAAATCAGACAATGTGATTTTCTGGATTTTTTTTCCTCATTTTGTCTCTCATAGTTGAGGTATACCTATGATGAAAATTACAGGCCTCTCTGATCTTTTTAAGTGGGAGAACTTACACAATTGGTGGCTGACTAAATACTTTTTTGCCCCACTGTATATCTGGGATGAAAATCTTCTGTTTAAGGTCCCTTTTTTGTGAAAACTGCCTGCTGGTTGAATCATACAACAAATGTATGAATTCAGTAATAGCTTGAACAGATGGTCTCAAAAGGAATTGGTGAAAAACCTTCAGGTAACTCTTGAAGACAGTAATATAATAATTGTGCAAAGAACATGTGCATATGTTTTATTACTGACAATACCAAATAACCCCCATCTGTCATCTAAAATTGTTCATAAATCACGGTCTCACATAAAATGTTGTAAAAAGTTGTAAAAAATTTTTTTTATTTCTGTATTGCGATGACCAGTGCGGCAAAAACACCACAAATCTTTAACTAATCTGATAAATATTTTCATTAATGTATTAATTTTGTTGTATAAGACCTATAACTAACCTAAAAATCACATTGATCCAAATCTACAAGTGGTAAGTTCTTAAATTCTTGACCCGAAATGTGACAATTTTCACACTGTAATTGGGGTTTTGTTCTTAAATGAAATTTAAATCTTTATTTTCCGCCAGAAGTTCTAGTAAACAAACAATAAAATACATTTGAACACACAAGTCCATCTTTTTACAGTTCAAGCTTATTAAGAGTGGATGAGGATGACAAGAATGAAAACTAAAGAGCCCATAAAACGAGGGTCTAAGCTTATTTATAGTTCCTCTCCCGACAACAAGGGCTTAGGTGTTTAGATTGCATTAATCCTTGTCTTGCTGTCAAAAGTGGCAGTCTCCTGCTTTATCTAGGCTCTTAATGGATTACCTCTTCTTTTTGAATTCATTTTGTATTTTGGGGTTTTGTGCCCATACAGGATTGAGATTCATTTTTGAAGATGAAGATGTGAAGATGAGTTTAATGAGAGAGACTTCCTGCACAAGAATGTTAGTCTATATTTTTTAAAACTTTCTGCATAAAGTGAAACCAACATATTACATTGTCAAGTATTACTATTTGAATACTTCAGAGCGTATAGTGTAGCACACATCCGAACATAGTGTACAGAGCATCATCTTTGAAGTTATGCATTACATTTCAGGTTTTTCAGCATGTTTCAGAGTTTCTTCATTTGATAACTGAAAAATTGACTATAGAAGCAAAACAAAAAACTCTATATATTTTAATTCTAAAAATTCAACAAAAAGTTTCCAAACTTTTTAAGTTATGGCTACCCAAGCCAAGGGAATAATCAAAGCAATAGGACCTTGATTGCTTAAGCTGTATTTTTAAACATGATCACACCTGCTGAAGCTAGAATGAATTCAGTAATACGTTCAAACATTTTTGGTAAGATAAAGTAAAGGGATTTTCTTTAACTGTATCTACAAGCTTTGTCAAACCATTTCTCACACAGAGAACTTTGAAATAATTAGTTGAGTTTATTATCACTGACTGAGCTGCCAAATTCAACCCACACAGAGGAACATTGAGTGAGCTGTAAGTTGTGGAAAATCAACCAATCATTTGCCCAGGAGTTTCTCAGATTCAGAAAGTGTATGTAAGGTAACAACTTGTTTGTTGATTTTACAACAGTTCTTTTAACTACCAACTATTGCTAAGTAGCTTTCCACAGGTTCGAATGTAAACTAAACCCTACTGTTTTATAGAGTGGCAGTATTTATAGGTTGAAGTTTAGTGCTCACACATTTTCATTTTGATTAAAAAAGTTACACTTAAAATATAATGTATATCCACACCTTCATTGACTGTGTTTACATGGAGCCAATAACCTTTTTAAAATTCACAATAACCCAGTTCAGCACGGCCATGTAAACACCGGCAAAAACCGAAATATGCTCATAACCGGGTTTTTAAAAACCCGGATTTTATCCCTGGGGTAACCTTCTTCTAACCCGAATATTTAGTCGTGTAAACGCGTATCGGCATAACCCCATCAAAACATGTGTTCTGTGCATGCTCTATTGGCAAGGAATCTTGGTCATACAGGAAGAAGAATCGGAAATGACCTAAGTCCGTACGTCATGACGTCAACCCAACATCTGCGTTTAAATTGGGTTATTACAAGTTTCATGTATAAAGGGGTAACTCTCTCTACTTTTGCATGTAAACGGGTTATTCTGAACATTTCAGAAACCCGAATACTGACCATAACCCGATCATAACCCGAATATTGGCTGCATGTAAACGTAGTCATTGTTAGTTACTGATAACTCAGAGGAAGACATGTAAACACGTACTGAAACAAACAACAAAACCATTTTAGTAATCTTTCAAAGTCTTTTCATGTTCTTGGATTAATTAAAGTACAGAGGCACATCAGTGTAGGGTCACATCAGTGTAGGGTCACATCAGCTGTAGGGTCACAAAGTTGTTCAAAGACTAGAAACTGTAGTTTTGAAAGCTGACACACAGCAACCTGGGTAAGAGGACCAGGGTCAAACATTCTTTCAAACTGTGTTTCCTCCAGGCAATTTTTAAATCCTTTTACAGGACCAGCCGTGCTTTCTGTTTTGGTAATGGCACATTAGAAATGTAGGTTTGGTAAATGATGAGTGGCAAAGCTCATTGGACCAAGCAGAAATATCCCACTTTTGTTCAAAAACCAATGTATGATTACAAACTGTGCGCTGCAGAAGTGTACTGGTTTATGCAAATAATCAATTCAAGAGCAATCGTTAGTGGGCGTTAGTGATTTTCTTTTTAAACAGTATGAAAGTGGGTTTATGGTTAGAAGACAGCATGCTGAGAATTGGCCTAAAGGCTACCGAATGACTCACAAATCATGAGCAGCAAAATTTTCTGACATGATGAAACAAAAATTGGATTGTTTAACCAGTTCCCAACACCACGTGTGCAAAGAATCAGACACTGGATCAGCTTATTAATATCATCCCTACAGTTAAATATGGTGATGGGATGTATTACTGAAGTAGGAGTTAGGAGAGGAGAGAAAGAAATGGAATGGATAAAAAACAACATTGATCTCTGGATTATATTTCTCAGGATTTTAGATGTAGATGAAAGGTTATGCTTCAACAAAAGAATGCTTCAATAGATAACACAAAGAAAACACAAAAATGTTTTTACCAAACACTGGAAATCTTGAGGTGAAATATAAATGATATAAAAGTAGTTTTCAGCATGGAAATGCATTAATATCATTAGTGCATGCTGTTTTTTTAATTTGTCAGACAGAATGCACTAAACCTTTGCAGACAAATCCAAAAACCTCTATTTGCGAATGAAAACCAAAGCAAAACAATTTCAGAAATTCTTTAATCACTGATTTTACCTGTTGTGAATTTTTTCAGATTTATTCCTCAAAACATGTTGGTCTTCTTTTATCAAAAAAGAAATGAACACAAGTATAGTTTTTATTTGTGCAGTATCAATCCATGATCATCAAAAGCAATAGAAACTAACCAGTATCATTTTCAGATTTCAAAGGAATTCCAATAAAGCCAAAAGATGTTGAAAATGTTATTAATTTAAATGAAAAGTATTCAGTCATTAGTCCAAGGCTACAAAAACAATGGCTCTAAAATGGCCTGTTGTGTGAAAGGAGAAGGACTCACTTTGCTAAAAAATGTTTCAGAAAAAGAAGAAATGTTTTAAGTTCTTGAAATGTGTAAAACTTTCTCATTCATTATGAAGAAAGAAAGATTCTTTTTAGATCATTTTATCACATGACTTCAATTGATAACATGGAAGATACAATCATTTTTATACTATTTAAAATAACAGGTATTTGCTATGAACCACTTTGGTTGATAAATGTGCTTTACTTATTATTGCAGACATTATTTTCCCACTTAAAATGATTCCATTAGACAAGGAAAAATATTAATAAATCTATTGTTTCATTTAACTAAATTCTTCCCCATTTAACAGGGCTCAGGACCATGCAGTTTGGGGGATTTATAAAACATCCTTCAGCAAAAAACAAAGACATTTATGTGAGCCGTCTTTCCAGTGACAAGTGAGAAAATTGCTTGGTTCTGTGAAGTTACCTTAAAAACAAAGGGCCTGACTCTGGAAGGGCAAAGTTTGTAATCCTGTCACATGCTGATTGGTTCAGATTCCTTTGAAGGACAGGGCTCACCTCATTGAGTATGAGTTCATGTTTGTGTGCATCCCATAGAGTCTGAGTTGCATTCTAACTAAACTCGCTGCTCTGTGGGAGCCCTGGCAGAGGTATTTGCATGCAGCATAATCACTGGCCTCCCAATGTTCAACCTAAATGACAAGCATAAACAGGAAGTAATCTCTCATTGCCTCAATGATAAATAAATAGTTTCTTTAGTCTCCTCTGAGACTTTAGTGTTTTAACCGAACCCACAATTCTTAGTGTTTTGCGAGAGATGATGCAGATGCAAGAGATGATGCAGATGCAGTACATTTTGATACTTACACATGGTAATTGAAGAGGCTCAGTTGACTCTTCATCTGACTACAAATGGAGAATCCCTGACTAGTCAGAACATTGATGGATGATGAGGTCAGCATTGATTGGTTTGCTATATGACTGTCCTACAGGAAAACACAGGCTTCTGAAACTCCTTCGAATGATACTTTTACATATAAACATTGCTGAAGACCAAGCACAATGCCTCAGGCCACATAGTTTCTACAGTTGCCTTGTCCTGTTCAGGGTCATTTGAACAGCTGGAGCCAGTTTCAGGAATCACTGTGCAAAAGTAGAGGACAACTATGACCGGACGCTATCTAACCAGCTATGTTCTATACCCTTTAAGGTCCTGGTACCCATCAGAAGTAACTGGGCAAGAGGGGAGCTACACCCTTGACAGGTTGCTGGTCCATCACAGTGTGACAAGTCACAGTTCATCACAAAGACAAATTATGCAAGTACACGCTCAAAAATCAAAATTAATAACAATCCCTAATTAATATAACATGCATTTTTTGGAAGTATCCTGTAAAACACACACATTCACTAATAGAACAATCAAGCCAAACAGAGACAGGCTATCTTAGTTCTGGGTGACAGAACTGCAGCAGCCGCCAAGTACAATATTTATACACTTTAAAGGCAGTGGCCTCTCATAATGAACACAACTGCTTGTCAAAATAAGGACCATAAAAATGAGAGAAAATGTCTCAATATCAACTTCAAACTTTCTAGATTATAATCTGAACAAGCCTGGACAAAATCCATCCCCAATGCAAGACAAAATAAGTTACTGTGTCTTACATCAGATAAGTTTTAATGTTTTGGGTCAATCATATATGATCTGAATGAAGTTGTAAAAATTTTTTGGCAGACTTTGGCAGTTTTAATATCACCGCTCACTTGTGTAAAACAAGTTGGACACATACTGACAATGTGTAAAGGCAAGCCTCCACACAGATTGAGAGACCCTAATGTGATGGAAATGATCATTTATTCACTAGAGTATGTAAAATTAAAATTTAATTTGTAATGCCACGTTCATTTTCTCCTAGTAACTTTTTCCATGCAGATTAAAAGGATTAAGAAAATTGGATCAGAGCAGAGACAACAGTTTATAGCACAACCACCTGTGTGCAGTCAAGCTAAAAGGAGTCTGTCATTTGGGGTTTTGTGTTTAGTTGTTGTTAGTTTTAATTTACAGCTAACTTTAATCAAAGAGAAGAAAATAAAGTAGTCTTCCCAACAAATTGGAAGAAATCTGATAAATGTTTAAAACAGAGTTATTTTTACACTTTATCACAAAGCAGCTTTGTCTACTCTTTCTGTAATTATCAGAAATAAGGTAACGGCAAAGATTTATCAGCAACAAAACCCGATAGCCCTTGGGGTTGTTTCTAATACTTTGCAGTGTACTCAAGAGGCAGCATACAGTGGGGCAAAAAAGTATTTAGTCAGCCACCAATTGTGTAAGTTCTCCCACTTAAAAAGATCAGAGAGGCCTGTAATTTTCATCATAGGTATACCTCAACATGAGAGACAAAATGAGGGAAAAAAAATCCAGAAAATCACATTGTCTGATTTTTAAGGAATTTATTTGCAAATTATGGTGGAAAATAAGTATTTGGTCAATAACAAAAGTTAATCTCAATACTTTGTTATATAGCCTTTGTTGGCAATGACAGAGGTCAAACGTTTTCTGTAAGTCTTCACAAGGTTTTCACACACTGCTGTGTATTTTGGCCCATTCCTCCATGCAGATCTCCTCTAGAGCAGTGATGTTTTGGGGCTGACGCTGGGCAACACGGACTTTCAACTCCCTCCAGAGATTTTCTATGGGGTTGAGATCTGGAGACTGGCTAGGCCACTCCAGGACCTTGAAATGCTTCTTACGAAGCCACTCCTTCGTTGCCCGGGCGGTGTGTTTGGGATCATTGTCATGCTGAAAGACCCAGCCACGTCTCATTTTCAATGCCCTTGCTGATGGAAGGAGGTTTTCACTCAAAATCTTACGATACATGGCCCCATTCATTCTTTCCTTTACACGGATCAGTCGTCCTGGTCCCCTTGCAGAAAAACAGCCCCAAAGCATGATGTTTCCACCCCCATGCTTTACAGTAGGTATGGTGTTCTTTGGATCCAACTCAGCATTCTTTCCCCTCCAAACACGACAAGTTGAGTTTCTACCAAAAAGTTCTATTTTGGTTTCATCTGACCATATGATGTTCTCCCAATCCTCTTCTGGATCATCCAAATGCTCTCTAGCAAACCGCAGATGGGCCTGGACGTGTCCTGGCTTCAGCAGGGGGACACGTCTGGCACTGCAGGATTTGAGTCCCTGGCGGCGTAGTGTGTTACTGATGGTAGCCTTTGTTACTTTGGTCCCAGCTCTCTGCAGGTCATTCACTAGGTCCCTCCGTGTGGTTCTGGGATTTTTGCTCACCGTTCTTGTGATCATTTTGACCCCACGGGGTGAGATCTTGCGTGGAGCCCCAGATCGAGGGAGATTATCAGTGGTCTTGTATGTCTTCCATTTTCTAATAATTGCTCCCACAGTTGATTTCTTCACACCAAGCTGCTTACCTATTGCAGATTCAGTCTTCCCAGCCTGGTGAAGGTCTACAATTTTGTTTCTGGTGTCCTTTGACAGCTCTTTGGTCTTGGCCATAGTGGAGTTTGGAGCGTGACTGTTTGAGGTTGTGGACAGGTGTCTTTTATACTGATAACGAGTTCACACAGGTGCCATTAATACAGGTAAAGAGTGGAGGACCGAGGAGCCTCTTAAAGAAGTTACAGGTCTGTGAAAGCCAGAAATCTTACTTGTTTGTAGGTGACCAAATACTTATTTTCCACCATAATTTGCAAATAAATTCTTTAAAAATCAGACAATAAGATTTTCTGGATTTTTTTTCCTCATTTTGTCTCTCATAGTTGAGGTATACCTATGATGAAAATTACAGGCCTCTCTGATCTTTTTAAGTGGGAGAACTTACACAATTGGCGGCTGACTAAATACTTTTTTGCCCCACTGTATACTTTTAATAGGTAAATCTGCAAAGCTGTGTTCAGCAAGCTGTGTTCAAGATGCCTAGATGTTCTATTAGGACCTGCAGTAGATATAATAATAATAATGTATACTTTTATTGATTCCTGTTGGGGAAATTAGACTCAGGGTCAAACCCCAATCTCCCAATTGGAGGACAATCTCATTCCTTATTAGACTACGGCCACCCTGGGGCAGTTGCAGGGTACAGGATCTTGCCCAAGGATACTTCGACATGTAGTCTGCCTGGACCAGGGATTGAACCCTGACCTCCCGATCGAAAAAAGATCTCCTTCCCCAATTAGGCTATGGCTGCCCCAAATGACAAATGACCCAGATGACCTGTAACCAAGCTGTGCCTAAACTAAAGCAAAAAGACAGAGACAAAAAAGACTGAACACCAAAGACATTTCTCATCTCATACTCAGGAAAAATGTCTTTGCATTTCTACCATCATCGCAGATTTAGAAACTAGTTGTCAAGCCACATATTTCTACTCAAAGGAAGACTGGATGTATGCATCACATATTGTCAAGTTTGTCACAGCAGGGGAGTAAATCAACACATCAGGACAGAGTCACTCTGGCTTTGCACCTGTTTGAAAATAAGTTTTAAGATCACTCTGAATTACTGGAATTCTCTAAATGTGGTGTGTCTTTGCAGGTAACTCATGCTCATTAATTTCTGTGAGTGTGTATTTTCAGATTTTTTTAGACTTAAACATTTGCAGCTCCATTGTTTCCCATTTTGTTTTCCCATTTACTTGTGAAATGACCCACCAATGTGTTAATAATATGTTGCTGTCATGAGTTTGTTCCAGGTTGTCTTTGAGAAAAAAAAACATAATTTTCTCCAAATGTGGAGGAAACAATGACACACAGCAGGTTTTTATTCAAATATCTCTGGTATATTAGCTGCTTACAGATATCTTAGTGGTGGACAACAGACTGCTGTGACAGCTGGTTGTAAAAGAAGTGCAAAATATATATTTTTTCTATTATTGTCATTTGGCTACATGTGAGACTGATTTTGTTATAATGATAGCAGTCGAGAATCAAAATAGCTAGACCCAGAGGCAAAACGGAAGGTGAATATAAAATGTTTATTAAAACAGTGTAAATTGCACAGGGACTTGATAGATGGACATCTGGAGGCAGAGGAAAAGGTCAGTTACATTACTGATTACTTTAACTTGAAGGATAATGCTAGTAAATTTACTCAAGCCAAGACAATCATCAGATGTGCACCAGAGTGATAAACAACCAGCTTCTATTTTTAGAACAGTTAAAAAGATTTTTTGCAGGTGCGACCCAACAGCACCATTCAGCATGGTCACCAAAAGTACAGCTAAATACTCACCTGTGAACATAAATCTAAAAAGGGGAAAGAAATGCTTAATTAATTATTGGGAAATGAGCAGAGGTGAAAGTTCCAACAATACTGCAAACTAATTACTTTTATCTACTTGCAAAAAAGCAATACGCTCTCAAAAATCAACATCTTGCACATTTTATGACATGGAACCCATTGCAGCCAAAAAATGAAAATCAGTTGCTTGTAAAATTAACTTTTTTGTAGGGTCCACTGCCAACAGCGTACCTGTATGGTTTGACTGCACTTAATGATTAAAGATGAAAGCATATACAGATATACCAGTTTTTGACCACAAGAAAATGAAACACTTTAGCGTCAAGCTGCTTTTAACAACCTTATCAAGTAACTAGTTAGCCTACATAAAGATTATAATTAAATCCTGAAATAGATATGAATCCATGTTTCAAATTAGGGGAATTCTACATTCAGACTGATGTTGAAATAAAGTTTGAACTAAGTAGAAACACCACAAACTCCCTGCCACCCTTAGATAAAATGAATTTACTGAGTTAGTGCATGACACGAATGGCAACATTGTACAAGGTGCCTATATTAAACAGCTTGTTATTCATTCAAAACAATTAGGACCGTGTACTACAGAAGTCGTATCCAGGCAACTGCATTTAACAGTGCATAAACAGAGGGAGACAGGGAGAAGGAGACCCATAATGCCGCCATAACAGTTTGTTTTTTTTTAAAGTTGACTCATTGGCTGTCAGTGTGCGTATTTATTTAGCATTAGTGTTATCTGCAGCACTGTAAGGATGTGGTAACTTTGTGATGAGATGATTTGTCAAAGTTCCAAGCAAATCCACCGCTGAGAGTCCAACCCACAGGCTGTTCAAACAGTCACACAACGCTACAGGGACTCAATACCAAAGATAATTTTGACAGTAGCTCGAAGGCATTTTGCTACAGTTATTAAATATTTCCAAATCATAGATTTGCAACTGTTTTCTATCTTTTCCATGTATACTCACGTATGCAGCCTTAAAGATGTATAAACAAACACATGAGCTCACTTTTCAAAGATTTTTTGCTTCCCTTTAGATGAGGAATGTGCCCTTGACCATGAAGAGCAATTACGCTGCATACTTTATAAAACTATTAGCATTTTGCTGCTGCTGAAAGTTTAAGATCACATAAGCTTGCATGTAGACACATGTGGACACTTTTTTATAAATTATCATATATATGCTTTTTTTTAGATAACTTGGTCGCACATATGAGAAACATCATGGAAAGCAGCGACACCAGTTGTTCACCTCATTATTTCATAGCTTTCATTGTCAGCCATCTTTAAACATACACAACACTTACTCCTTTAGGCTAAAAAACACTTTCTGCTCAGCATGAATAATTTATCTGATGTATAACATAAATGGATGGCAAGTTCATGAAACGGAAGAAGAGATTCAAGCTAAACAACATTATTTAGTCGTTATTTAGACTGCTCTTGTTTTCTCACCTTTACCAAAGGGTTAAAATAGATTAGATTTATATTAGGAGGTTAATGGACAATGTCTTTATTGCTAGACTAAATGAAAACACATTAAAAATGACACCCACAGATGTAATGGTGCAAAAGTACTCAACATGTGTATAAAAGCACATACAAAAAAAGGCTCACATACAGCACTTTAGGATACACATCGTTAGCCACAGCAGTGTCAGTTTAGGATGAGTTGTCACCCACTCTGTTTCCTCCACCTTGCTACACTCGAGGCTGGAAGGCCAGAAATGGTAAGAGCAGTAATGCACTATGCTAACAGCTAAGCAGAACATAAGGTGACATTGACACAGTCATTGCACCAGCTCCGGTGCTGCCCATGACGTCAGTGTCCTTCGAGAGGGGGCACATGGGATGTGGGCCAGCTAAACCACGTGACTGACCATCCCTATCTCTATTTGTCATCAACTCAGCTGTAACGCGCCTACCTGTATATTGGAAAGCAGAGCTGATACATGGTGCACTGTGTTTCATATGTACCTTTTAGAAAGAAGCGGCACAAGCTGACAGAGACAAAACAGATCTGCTGTCTTGTAGTGCGACCTGGAGGAGAGTGCTGCAGTTTTATGCCATCATTCATGAAGTATCCATAAAACATGCAGAGATAAGGTTAAACAGCATTTAAAGAACATAGTTATAAAGGCTGACCATTCTCTAAAGTCCCAAAGGTGGAGACAGGGGAAAGAAATAGGAAGGGGAAGAAATTCCAAGCAAAAATCTAGTGTAATAAAATTAAAAGATCTAAAGGACAAGAAAAGGACAGAGAAGACAGAATGTGTTATAAAAAGATTGTTAAAGACTTACTGTTCAGAGTGAAGTGCAGTGATAAAGAGAGTCGGATCAATAATAGTGTCTATAAAGAGGTTAATAGGAAGCATAAGCAAGGACAGAAAAAGGTAAATGAAAAGACAGCAGATCTCTGATTTACATCACATTTCCTCAGAAGGAGAATTTGTCAAATAAATGTAACTCAAATTGTATCCTTTGACCTGCAATCGGCAGAATGAAAATATCAATCAAACAAAAGAGTAAAGTAAAAAAAAAAAAAAACACAGATTCTTTCTTGTGACAGGAATCATCCAAAACTGCTGATTTAGACATTATCCCAGCATTCACATGAAACTGCCAGAGTCAAATACAATGTCAAAGCTACTTGAGTTGCAAAGCCACTTTCCCAAGCATCTGTAACTGCGGGTGAAGGCTGGGCTTCTACCGCACTTGTCAATAAAACCGCATTAAAATGAACACATCATAATTACTGTCTCTATTATCCTTCAAGATCTGGGACAGAGACAACGGTTTGTAATTGGCTGACTAACTGCCCCATATGGGCATGGACAATAGATGTAATTGTCCTTGTCTGTGGAGCTGACATGTAAACAGAACCATACCAGACTTTGTAACTTAAACAATCACCTTCAAGGTGCTCTCAAGCAACATTTTCCTACTGGCAATTATTGGCTCAGTACACGGAATGACAAAGCTCATTAACAAAGTGCTGCACTGAAGAAACAACACAGCCTGTTTGTAGGTTTAGTCCATTTAAATTAGGCTAAATAATCAAAATAAAAATGGACTTCTGTTTAACAGCAGAAAAGAATGAAAGAAACACCTGTTTACATTGTGCTGAACAACAGTTGTTTGTATTGTGAACAGAAACGATGCTAAGTATCTATAAAAATCTATATTTTCATGCTTTTGATCAACAACCAGAAAGTGAACTCTTGCAGATATGGCATTCACCATAATCTCGCCTCATGCATAAGCTGCTTGAGCAGATTTGATTTATTCACCGTCTTAACTTTGCAAGCGGTTGTGGCTTAGTTTCAACACTCCTGTTGCCACACACACAAAAAAAGAAAAGATTAGGAGACTAATGCTTTTAGAACAAAGTGAGGCGGCCGGGCTGTTGTGAGCTTTGACACAATGCTGCTCTAAATCTGCAGAAATGAAGAGCTTACAGAGGTAAGGATGTAGTAATTCTCTCATCTCCTAAAGGACTTAGCAGTCCTCATGATGACGGGGAAAATGAAACTTTGATTAATAGTTTGGATAGGGCTATGCGCAGATGTAGATAACATCTTCCTAATCTCTTTTTCTAATGTGTTACCCCCCCCCCACTTTAGTTTCTTCGCTCACTTGTGTGGAGAACAGCATGAAAAGACATGATGGCTTGACGGATGTTTGAAGATAGATTGTTTTGGAAGCCAGCTGTGAAACCAGGGGATGATGTCTTGAATAAGTTACATACTCAGATCAGACCCCATCGCCTGCCAAAAAATGTGGTTCAATCCCTGATCTTCTCTAGCCTTTAAAAAGATCAGAGTTTCTTGATATTGACTGTTCTTTCCTTTCTTTACTTAAAATACTGCCTCATTTTGAAGCTTTATCTTCAGCTATTGACCTTAAAGCGAGAGATTGTACGTATGGTTCAGTAATTCATTATCCTCTCACTGACCTAGCTTGTGCTTTTTGTGTGTTTTTCAGACATAAATGTAAAATTGTTGCTGATTTTTCCTTCAACTTAAAGATACTTTACATGTAAGTAAAATGGTGAAATCATTTCCAAATATCATTTCCCTTTGAGACAGACTTTTAAACACAGACACATTACTGAGAATTTCTCAGTTTGGAGAAAATGTGCTGCAATTGTATCACACAACTACAAAAAAGTTATTTTATTTCCATGTTCTGAAAACACCAAAGTAAATAACAAAAAAATGTTTTCTTCATTTGGCTATTTTAAGATGACTTTGGATTAAATCTGTTCAGAATTCTGAAGATAATGACTCATCACAGCACATGTTTCTGACCATTCTATGTGTTTTCCATTCAGACCTTTTGGCACCATTAAAAAAAACGTTTTATACTTCAGGTATCAAACTGAACATTCGTAAAAGCTTTTTAGAGTTAGAATTTGGGTAATTTTTGAGATAATTAGACAAGTTAAACCACACAGGCCCATGTAAATATCTCAGTTATTTTATTTTGCGGATGAAAAACAGGTATAACTTGCTGTGGTTCTATGAAGGCTGGTCCTTTTTTTGCAGGTGTTTGATTTCTACTCCATTTTTTATCATTTGACACTGACCAATGCAGACTTTTATTCAACCATGTGAGGTGATTTTAATTTGTAAAAAGACAGAGACTGTGTATTTGTGAGTGTGTTCATGCACACACTCTGGTTAACTAAATAAGGTGTGATATGATAAAAGCTCACAGACTGAGTGATAATCTAATTACTGCTCCAGACGATGAAAGATGGAACCAGGTAACAGGATTTTAATTTGGGCTGTAAAAACAACAAAAAGTACATTAGTCCTTGTAAGAAACACACATTTTTGATGCAGGTTTATTAGTTATCGGAAAAAAAATTGGGTTTATTACATAACTCACAGCATAGCAGCCTGTCAACAAACTGAGTGGCCCTTGAAACAAACTGCAAGACAAATCAAGTGGTGTCAGGAATAAAAAAAAGCAAAGAGTGACATTCTAAAAGTTACAAAGGTGATGATGTGTTAGCTACCACTCCTCTCCTGCTTGTATTTGTGGCAATAAAATTTATGTTCTTTATTTCATTTGATTAAAAAATTGTTGTAAAGTTTTACAGATCTGCATGAGATAAAGTCATACCCATGTTTTTCCTACTTATAATGAGTGGATCTGAGCAAACCAACAGTGATTTTGGAGATTAGTAGGTGTGATGCTCATTTTGCAGATGAGAGACATTATTTTCATAACCTTTGACCCCTGGGAGAGGACAGTCACATGTCCTCCTTCCTCAGATATTCACCACAGAAGCACAACCTGACAGCTGAAGCCCTCGACAATCTAATAATTGTTATTTTTTTACAGACACTGTAACCCAGTAGGGTCATTTTAATCAATTCTTGTAATTACAAATTACAAATCGCTACATGCCCAGGGAGCTGTGACATGTCTGCTGTAAAATGATTCCAACGCAGTGGATTAACTTCCAATCTTACTGCTCACTGTGGAAGAAAATATTATTTTTTTTATGTATTTATTTTTATGATGGACTCTTGTGTGTAATTTATGTCTGCTGTGATAAATTAATTTAGACACTAATAATGTTTAAGCCTGTGTTTAGTCTACTGGTTGTCAAAGTGTTGAACATGTGTCCTGTTGTAAGATGCATTTGATAAATCTGTGAAGAACTCAGACATTCAGGCAGACATTATTTCAATTGCATCGTAAATATTCTCTAAATATTTTTTTCTCTTTCTTGAAATATAAAACTTTGTACTCAACTCAAGTAGCAATATTTTTGGTCTGTGGGAGGAAACCGGAGTCCCCAAGAAAAACCATCACATGCAAACCCTACACAGAAAGCCCGGTTTTGAACCCAGGACCTTTTTGCTGCAAGGCAACAGTGCTATCAACAGCGCTATCATGCAGCCCAAGTTTTCAAACAATACAATAAAGAGAAAATGTTAAAGGCCTAGAGTGACGAGTTTCTAGAATAAAATTGTTGCATTAAGAAGCTCTATGTATTTATTTATTTGTTTTTGATCGTTTGTTTCACATTCAAAGCACAATGTGGAGCACGATGTAAATAATTCAACATAGCGCTTGAAGAACATCATGTTTGGGTGACTTGTTGATTCAGAAATCCATCGAATGAATCCAAACCCTGTTGATCAAATGTAGTTTTTTGTTTTTCTTTGAACTGGATTTTTCAGTAAAGGGATTAAAAGAAAACAAGGCTTTTTAATGTTTTTTTTAAGAAAGAAACATGAAATGAACTGTAATGGTTTGGAGTGTAGTAAAAATGCAACTCAGAGGTTAAAACAAACAAACAAAGAACGTGTGAGAACAAATTTGTGGTGCAACCCCCATTTATTTTTTCAGAGTGATGCAAACACACACATTGACCAGCTAAAAAGATTCTTCCTGTATTTTTCTAGAAATCAAAGAGCTTCAGATCTTGCATTGCGGAACATAAGCTCTGCTATTATCAGTTGATCCATTTTATTTTTAATTAACCAGATGCAGCCGAAGCAAATCTGTGTCTGATTTATTAAAAAAATGTGCAGGAATGGAGCATCAGGTCAATTAACATTCAGATCATTTCGCCTGACAATCTGATGCTTTGAGACAAACGGTAGAAATAACTATCACCGATATAACAGGCAGGTAAGATGTGCAGAGGTCAAGTGAGTGTAGGATTGCCTGCAGATCTGAAGGCCAAAAGAAATTCATCCTTCACCTTCGTTTCTTGTCTCTCACTCTCTCATTATGTCTGCAACCAGTTATTTCTTCTCCTGTTACTCTCTTCTTCAAAATTTCCTCCTTGTACAACTCTCTACCTCTTTAATCCCTTCGTTGGACTCTGCTGTATTTTCGGAACATCTCATCGACAGCTTCAGAGAATACACTTCTGGTGTCAAGACAACAGCTCATCTGTTGTCCTTCTCATATCCGCTGCTCATCTCCTCCTCGCCTTTTCTGCTGCTGCTCCATCTCTTCCATTTCTGTACTGACAGAAGCCCATTTTAGATGGAGTGTCCTTTTGCATCACGTACCTTTCTCATCAGCGAGAACAAGCTTTTTTCACATATCCTACAAGGCCCTCTCACCCCCAGATTTATAGTCAGTGTGCAGGCTGAAGTTGACTGCTTCCTTTCTGTGATGTATTTTCATTGATGCCCTGACACTCTAGAGTGTAGAGATGAGCTTTTACCATCAATAAAACACACTTTTGTTGGTGTAGACATACAGGTAGATCAATGGGTGCAACACAACGTGTATAGAATTAAATAAACAGGTAAGTTTATTGCTGAACCCTCGTAGGACTCTGGTTAGAACACATGAATTAAGCTTAAATACTCTGCTGCACATTTCATCCACTATTTCAATGATTTGTTTCAGGATTTTTCCTTTTTTTGTCTCCTGCATATCCCTTTCATTTCCCTCCTAGTCTGTGCACATTCTCTACTTGCTTCTCCTCCTGCAACACTTTACCCCCATCTGTCATCATCCTCTTCCTCTTTCAGCTGTCTCGCTCATATTCATTTGATGGCTGTGTCCTTCACCTTGCCCTCATCGAGGGAGAAGATCAATAGAGGCTGAGTGAGGCCAAGCATCACTCTTTCAGAGACTTTTTTCTTTCCATTTCCCTAGATTTGGTTGCATGAGGTACATTCAGCTTCCAAATGTAACTGGCAATCCCTCTGTTAGTGTGTTTATTTTATTTTCCCGTTTAATTAAATAAATGAGCTGAATCAGTTGTGTCAAACCAGCATTGTTTAAATCCTGAAATTGTCCATGTTTTCTGTTTGCTTAGTAATTTAATAAGTCTAATAACACTTTATTTCCTATCTTGTTGAACCAAAAACTTTTAATTGAAATGAAAGTGGGACAACCTTTATCTCTGCCACCACTTATCAAAAATTCTCTTTTTTTTCACTTAATTTAATTGTTTGTTTTAACAATTTTCACATTGTTCTTTATTCCTTTATTTATTTTACTTTTAACATGTTTGTTTTACTTCTCTGCAGTAATCTGTATGTGTTGTTTTTTTATGTAGAATATATTATGATAATTTCATACCCTTACTAAAACTCAAATGCTGTTGAATCATCTCTACATGGACGAAAACCTGTCAGCTTCTAGAACAAACCTAATCATTGCCACTGTGCTGATCGACCCATTATCAGAACGGAAGGAGCTTTTCAGATTAAAGGTGAAATGTCTTCAAGAAACAAGGAAAGAAGTTCAACTGCTTTTTTCTGAACACTTGGGATTATCATGACCTGAATGACTGAGCATCTACATCAACATTTAAGTCAACAAGCAAACAAGACCCAAAGCCAGTTGGGTAAACTAGAGTGCAGAGTGATAAATAATAAATGAATAAATTAGCAGGCAACAGTTTAGACATGGAACACAGGCAATATGCTCATGAGTTACACAGAAGAACTGCCAAATAGAAGCAGAGCAGACCAAACTGTGTGTAGCAGCAGAAGTATAAGGTAAGGAATTTGCCAGCAGATAGAAGTGAAGCCAATAAGGCCAAAACAAGCTATCAAAGAGGAACCAAGAAAGCAAAAACACAGGAGACACATGCAATAAGTTTCTTTAAATGGAACAGGAAATAACAACAAAGCATTAAAATCACAAGCACTGTGAGTAACACTGCTTATCTTGTTACAACACAATGTTTCTGCTGGGAAAACCTGCACCCTGACATTCTCCGGTACATTACTTTGACATTTGCCACCTATCTAAACCATTTTCTTCAGAACACTGCCCCCCCCCCCTCTCTCACACCCCAGAGTGCAAAAGCACTGCCCCAATGTTAAAGCTCTACTTCAGCAGGACTTAAGCCAAACAACAATGTTTAAACAATGGTTAAATGAGCCTGACTAAGAGTTTAAAGTGTTAACAGAAACACTAAACTACATGTAAACTGATCTGATGAGATCTGATTCTAACTGTTACAATCCTGCTTAAACCCCCCAAAACATCTGCTGCTGACACCTTTGTGTTACCTGCCATAGAACCCAGATGTTATTTGTTCAAACCCCTGATTGGTTTTATCTGTTTAACTAGTAAAGAGTGATGAACATCGTGAGAGATGTCTTTATATTACAGCCAGTCTGTAGATACATAAAATTCCTATGTTGCAGCCAGAGAGATTGTTTCATGTAGTTGAAAAAAACAAAAAAACAAAGGGGATGTAGGTGTTTTTACACTAAATATGAGTTTTGAACCTAATTTGAAATGTTTACAATTAGATTAAAAGCAGATGAATGTTCCTTCATCTGATAATCAACATGGGAACAAATAACATTTGAAATGAAAACGGAGGTTTTCATTTTTAAAGTTAGAAGTTGTGCTTGACTCCTCAGATGATTGTTTTGGATCGTCATGTTGCTTTTAAATTTTAAAAACAAATGAGACAAGTGACCCATTTCCCAAGAGTCTTAAAACATCAGTCCTCATTTAGAGGCCAGTTGTTTCCACCAGGAAAATAATTTTTATGTCATTAATCTAAACAAGGTTCAGGAAAGAAAGTTTATTTATCAGGTGATTCCAAATATACTCTCAATCTAACAGCTGAACTAACAGATTTTTCTTGATTTTGATGTGGCAAATAGTAATGATTGAGGCTAATTTATTGCTGTGCACATATTTACTTCATTTATTTATAGTATTTAGCTTTTCATGTGGTTCGTCATCTAGGTGCTGATCTTTATTCATGAGTTAAACATTTATGACAACAAACGTTAACTTCTCGAGTGTATCACCTCAAGCTGAGTCAAAGTGCGTGTTTCTTGTTTCTACCATCTTTGAAGACTGTGTATATCTTACAGCTATGTTTCTCAAGAAATTAAAGATGCAGGATTTGTGATTAGGAGTTTATAAATATCTCAGTTTCAGTATAAAATGTGGTGGATATACTGTACGCAAGTGAGACTCAGGAAGAGGTTGATCCCATGAAGGATGAACATGAACAGTAAAAATGTTCATTTTTGAAAGCCCTGCTACTGTTAGTAGATTTCAATCCTAAAAAAAGTTGTATTTGAAGATGGAATAGTTTTATAAAAGGAGGCTTGAGAAAAAGAAAATTGTATTTTGCAGTTTTATTGTGTGTGTTTGAGTCAAATTCCCCTTTAATAGATGTCAAGGTTTTAAAAATGTTTTAACAGCTCCTGGTCTGATGTGTACCTCTTTGTTATAAAAAAAAAAAAAAACTGTCTTTATTTACTTGAATATCCGTGAACAATAGTTATTATGACCAAGAAAACATGAAGTTTCTTCTTATTTTAACTATTTAGAAAAAGAAACACACTATTTTTCAGATAATGATGTGCATATTATACAGATGCAGCTTTGCTTCAAGCTGCTGGACATGAAATGACTCACAGAAAGCAGGAGTCTCACATCACAACAGACACGAATGATTTGAATGTGATTTACAACAGCTTCACATTTTTTGTTGTGGCTATTTATGAGGCTGTATGTGGGGTTAATTAAATTTTTTGCGACAGGCATTTGAATTGGGGCTTGATTAAATTTTAATGAACCTAACTGAGAGTTTTTCATGACCCCTTTGAAACAATATTTAAAAAGGGGTGACCTTGCCCCCAGCATATACATTTTAATGAAACAATAAATGCTGAATTTGTATCTTAAGGCCATAGTGTGCTTTTAGGTGTGGGCTGCTACATAAAGCAGTCGAGGCTTTAAAGTTTATGTGAATTCATGGGGGAATTAAATGTATATGACATATTTTAGTATATTTTATGAGTAACAATGCTTTAATGATCTTCTCTCTCCTTCTGTGCATTCTCTGTTTTTGTTATAATGTTGTATTTGCACATTTTTACAGTTTATTTGTTTATTGCAGTTACAAATTTTTAAAAGCTTTTTCTTTCAAATCTTCCTGTAAATATCAAGGAATGCAACAGCAGATTTATGTTTCTTTCAAAAATGAGTAAAGGTTCCCTTTATAAATTTGCCACAGCAACTGCATCTAGTGTAAAACATGACTTTGCAAAAAAAAAAAAGAAATTGGGGGGGTATATGGGTGGTGGGTGGGTTGTATTACAGTTATTATATTTGCAACCTGAGAAGATGAACTTATACATTAAAAAAATGTTCTAATGTGTCCTCCCTGTTGTTTTGTGAATTATTCTACATCGCTTTTTGATTTAGAACAAATTGTCAAAATATTCCTTTAATTAAAAGCCTACACAGTATTTGGGTGTCTGAATCCACCACAAAAAGTACAACAAAGAAAAAGAAACAAATACAAAACTGTCAAAGCTCAGAGGAGAACACATTCAGCCTTTTTCCCTTCTGTTAACTCAGACCACAGTCAGAGGTGGAAGACCTCTGTGTTTAAAACTACCAGTCAAACAAATTTACCAGCTTTAAACTCCAGAATTTTGTTCTAAATTTTAACTTTATAATTGCTATTATAAATGACCTGCCAACATGCAACAAAGATTTTAGTCAGGACTTTGTTTTTTTTTTTTCTTTTTTTGACTCAAATAAGATTGCAAAATGACAGAGTCCTCATGGTCTGCGGTTTTAACATCCATGTCTGCTGTGAATCTGAACCCCTGGTCAGTGGGTTTTTTGTTTCTGTTTCAATCTCTCCCATGTGAATGTACCAATTTGTTTAAAACGACAAACTCCAGTTTTTATGTAGTTTAGACTTGTCTGACACTGATATTTACAACACACATATACAGTATATTGGATTATTTTGTTGTTTTATTTACTGTTACTGTGTTGTGTGCACAGGTTAAACAAATGCTATATATTCACTATTAACCTTTTCAATGCTTCTCTCTTTATTGATGTCTTTGTTATAAACACAGTTTACAAAAAGTTTGGAATGTTTGGGTTTTGGGTGAACTCTATGGAAAATCAAAAAAGTTCCCACTACAAGTGATATTACTGACATTAAGTGATTTTTCTTATCTTGAACAATGTTTTGAAACAAAAACCAACAACAGCTGTGAGGAAAAATGTCTTTAATAACATATCATGTGTCCTTGAGCATCAGTTGCAGACTGACAATGTCTCATGCTGTTCAGACGTCGACTTATTGTCCGTTGAGGCCCGGCATCCCACTCTTCTTGAAGGGCGACACTCAGGTCATCGAGGTTCTTGGTTCCAGAGTTATGACTCTCTACATGCCAACTTAGCTGATCCCAGATGTTTCCTGGGATTCAGGTCTGAAGAAAGTGCAGGTCACTACATTTGAGGTACCCCAGTCTCCAGCAGCCATTCCCTAATGTAACCTCAATGATGCAGGAGCATTGTTGTCCATGAAGATGAAATTAGGCCTGTGTGGTTAAATACCAATTCTGATTAAAACAAGAAAAAATATTGGTGAACTCATGATCAAACAAATGCAGCAAATTTTACTTTTAATTTCTGACTGCAAGTTGTGTAATAAATACTTAAACATTAAACAGTTAGACATCTGCACCCAAAGGTTTAAGGAAGGTCACATTAAGTTCACCCGTAAAGGTTATCGTGTATTTTAAGTTCATCCTGAAATTTCACCTGAAAACTAAATATCTTTATGTGAGTGGTGTGCATGTTTCATTAATATAGTATTTTAGTCTATGGTAATATCAGCGCTGTTGGGTTGTTAAACCTGTGTAACTTCTATGTTCTGACATCCTGGGCTCTATTGCTCCTCTTAGGGTTAAAGATCCAAATCATGGAGTGAACTAGATGGATGAAACATCATGCAGCTCTCAGACATACTTGCAGGCATGCTGAGAGAAAATGGAAGAAAGACAGAGACCAAGTCTCACAGGGCATTTTCTGTAATATTCTACAAGGAATGTCAGAAAGCTGTTAAAGATGCAAAAACCCAATAAAACTCAGAGTAGATGCCAAATAATAGTTACAAACCTCATATTCTTTTTAACACTGTGAACAGCCTGATGAACTCTGTGACTTTGCTGCTATTTACCCTTTTCCTGCACTCTGGGAACAATTCCTCATCTCATTCAAATAAAAAAACTCTATTGAGTGTTTTCCATTGACTCCTTCTCTAGATTCCTCCACATCTCCTTTCCTCTGAAATAAATCTACATTAGTGGCCACTTTTCTGCACCCTTACCAAATTCCTTGTCGTTTTAAGGAAGTTTTTAATTCCATTAGGCCATATATTGCTGACCTAATTAATTGCGCTCTCATGTGATTGTGTCCCAACTGCATTCAAGTTTTTTTTTTTTTTAATGAACTGCTTGTAGCTACAGATTCTGGCTGTTCTGCTTTCCTGGTTTTGCTGGACCTGGATGCAGCCTTCAACACATTAGATCACAACATTCTCATATCAAGACTCATATTGGCCCTAAATGGTACAGTTCTAATATTTATTAGACTAAAGTTATTTGAAGTTATTTTATTCAGTCATGGAAGCATTCTATAGCTTTCTAATTCTCTTAATTGTGAAGTACCGCAGGGCTCCATCTTAGATCCAATTATCTTTACATTATGCATTCTTCCTATTGGGAATGTTTTTACTGTCTTTAACTTTTATTTGTCTTTTATACATTAGATATTATTAATCATGACATTTGAACTGCTCAAGTTTGCAAAGCATTTGTCTGTCTATCATTAATGTTATTATATATATATATATATATATATATATATATATATATATATATGCAATGCCTTTTTATATGACTTTTCATCAAAGGGCAATGACATGTCCCTTCCTTTTTCACCTTGTCTGTCTGTTGTTTTGGATATTATAATGAATAATAAACATTGGACCGAAGCTCAAGCGATACTTAACCTTTAAAACCTATGAGACAAATCCAAATACAATCTATTAAAATGAATTGAAAATGCTCAAGCTTACTCTTGAAAACGAGATTTACTAAAGGTATCATGCCCAGCTAGTATTTGCTCATAAGCTATACACTGAAAAGTGATCACATCTATATAAATATGTGCCTTTACTTGCAAGATGTTTATTGTTGAATTAAAATGGTAATTTATGTTTGTGAAATGTGGTGAAATGTTTGATAAAAAGACCAAACTCTCCATTTGGTTACAAAGTTGCATGTGACTTTACTCTCTTAGTTTTTAGAGGAATTTTAATTCTAGGAATAAAAAAATAACAATGGAAGATGTAATTGCTAAATAAAACTCAGGAGATGAGCTATCAAAGGCTGTGGCTGTTTAGACTGACTTCAGACAACACGCTGGCTTCCTTTAGAAGTATTGCCTCAGGCTTCTCCTTAACTCTTTTGGGTGGCTACTGATCCCACTCCAGTTTTCTCCTTTTTTAGGGCGTGAGACATGAGTGGGCTTTGGGTCCAACCAAAGGTATTTTCCTTCACAGGTTTTCCAACCTCCCATTGCATCATCATTATTATGATGGATATTTCAGCAGTTTGTTTTTATTTAATAACCTCCCTGATCTATTGTTTTTCTTAGTTTTTTTTCCATCTAACAAGTGATAATATGATCTCTTAATAGACACCTGCAGAGATGCACCTCTTCCCATGTAAACTTGGTTATTCAATACACTGTGCTTCTCTTTTTTACAAATACAGTGCTCCCACAGTCCCACACACATTAATGCAGCCCACATACTATAGTGGACAGATACTAGTAGGAGGCATGATAACAATGATTAATGTGTTCATTCTCTTACATCTGCTCTTCACTGAGTGGACTGATAATGGTTTGTTGCTGATATTGCCCTTTTTGAAATCTCAACATGGCAAGATGTACAAACAAAATGATGATGAAAAAATACAAAATATGACCAAGAATTTTTTAATTCAATGCTTTTCTCTTGCCCCGCTTGTATTTCTTGTCTGTACAGGTCCAAATTGTGCAGGAAGGAAATCGATAAAGATCTAAGCTCTGAACCTCTTTTAACCAGCTGAAGTAATGAAATCAAGGTAAACTGTATACCCAACATGTTGTATAGTTTTAAATAGTTTTAGTTTTGAAAATCAGATCATTGCAAGGAGGAGTAAGCAAAGCCACACTACACCATGAAAGTCTTTGCACTGGCTGTACATTTTAGAATTGATTTCAAGGTCATGTCATTGGTTTTTAAAACTATTAACAATCTAAACCCAACTTATTTTTCAGTTACTTTTACCCTACAGGCCTTTTAGAACACTCAGATATTCTGAAAAGGGCTTTCTGTTAGTACCGAAAGAGAAAACTAAAACCCACGGTGAAAAATCTTTTTATTATTACAGTCCACACCTATAGACCCGCCTTCCAGAGGGCCTGAGGGCAGCTGAGAGTGTTGATGTTTCCAAAGGCAAACTAAAAACCTTATTCAGTTTGGCCAATTAATAACTATTTAATATTTAATTTTTTTGTTTTATTTTCTTTATTATTTATTTACCAAAGTTAACAAGTTTTATACTCTCATATTTTATATTCTTTTATGTCTTTTTTTAGTTACACCTGCCTGCAGGACAAAGGCTCCTCTAGTGTTATAAGAAAATGATTGTGTTTGATGCACATATGAAAACAACTACTAATGAAAAAAATAAAAAAAAATACTGCAGTAGAAATTTCACAAAATCTGAAAGTGCACAAAATGAGATTTTTCAGCACTCTCTCATTTTGTGTGGGTCCACACAATATTAGAAGGTAACATCTAACAACAAATATATGAATGGAAACTTCTTTTTTTTCAATAACAAACACTAAAACAAAACTAAAATAAGTTTTAGATAACCTTGAAGTAATTTAAATCTTTAACATTACATATTATTAAAACAACGTTTTATATACGGAACATGTCTTAGAAACCTGCCCTCGTGATGCCAAACCTCTCATTTTTGATATACAAATCTCTAAGAGAAACGTAAATCTGATGTTGTAATATATATATCACATAAATCTCTTTAACCTGGCTCTCCATCCTTTCACTTATAGCTCACTGTTTGATGTTTAGGGTTTCAGCTCACTTCCCTGAATCAGGGCTATAATCTTACCTGCACTGTAGTTATAATTTGACAATTGCCATATTATTCAACGCTATCTCCATCAAACTTGAGAACTATGGATGAAAAAAAAAATGATGATGTCAGATTGCAATAAAAGCTTCTCAGTATTTTGCCAGTGTTCGCTCAGATTTTTCATATATTCAGAGTATGTCATTATAATCTCGGGACTTTTTCTGGGCAATTTTCTCTTCTTTTCTTTTCTATCGTATTTGCTGTATATCCCTGATGGCCATGTGCTGTGTAATGCCTTCTAATCACAAACTCCATTGTAGAAAATTCATCTTGAACGGCCATCTTAATTTCTTTCTGTCCATTGACTTTCATGTGACATTTATCCCTCTGGCTGTCCTCTAATACCGCCGTCGCATGACTGTGCAGTGACAAACTATGAGACAGGGGTAGGAGGAGGTTAAATGACTTGCCTCTGAGACAATGAGTTCATCATTCCATCTGCTCTATAATGAAGGTAAAGGATGGTTGGCCTCTTCACCTCCAGGGAAAGAAAATTAACACCTTCCAAGCTATCTCCCTTTTCAGGAAAAAGCAACTCGCACCACAGCGTGATCCCTGGAGCTTTTGGGGAGATTTTTTATGATCTTATAAGGGAGATTGTTAGGGTTTGCTTAAGATATTCAAACTAACTCTGGTATTAAAAATGAGTCATAACTTACTGATAAACCATAAAAACGCTTAAAAAAAACAAAACCCTAAAATAATATTTATCTTGAATTATCAGTTTTACATAGAGGCAAATAAATATGGCATTCTTAGGATAGTTGTATTATCCCTTGTTGCTTTATAACTTTAAAGACAGTTTGTTTCTGAAGACATCTCGACAGTCTGTCACTGTTTCTCTGCTGTCGTTACATTTGTTAACTGCAAACGTTTGTCAGTAAGTTATCTGCACTTCTGTGGAAGAGACTGCAGCTAGAAATGTAAACTAACAGCAGAATATTATTTTGTTGTTTGGACATTTTAAATTAGGAAGGGTACATTTTTTATTCATCGACTAAATGTTGCTAGAAACATATTTGCGTTACAGTTTTAAATAATTACTCATCTCTGACTCTGATTGAAAAAAAGACTTTGATGTTTGAAAGAGATGTAGGTAGTACATTAACCCTCTCCAGGCACGCATTGCAAATTAGCAGCAGTTACTAAATCTTAATTAGAGCCTGAGAGTGTTAAAATAAATTCAACCATTTCTTCAACATGTTTATTCTTGGCTCAAAAAATTGTTTTTTTTCTTGTTTTTTTTTATCAATTTTGGGCAAAATAGAAATCTGGTTGTGACACAACTCTTCTTATATAAAGAAAGGAAGCTTTAAGTGTCACAAGGACCTCAAACTGTTTAACCTACATTTAAAAGTATTGTGATTTTTGAATCTGACTAAAGTTAGAGCTATTTACGTTGACAAATGTATATTCAGTAGACATTTACTGTAGATCCTACATAAATATTGATTTAACATCTGAAATAAGCTTTAGGTTCAACGAAAATGTTTCACAATGCATCTCTTCTTCACACATTCATGCAATGCTTTTGCTTTTACAAAGAACAGACATAAAACAACATAAAAACATGTTCATGACCTCTTTGGGACCCTGCCAACCTTCTGTACAATATGAGGTTACAATGCTTATGCAGCGAGAACATCACAAGTGACATTAATAAATAGGTTTGCCATGTAACACGAGAGAAAATAAAATATGACGCAGGGTGATTTTTTTTTTCCACAGTAGTCCTCTAAAACATGAAAAAAATAAAGTAAATTGCTTGATAAATATACAATTTCCCAAGTAAAAAATGAGAAATTCATTCTAGTGAAACACAAAAACATTTAATATATTTTTTCTCCAGTTTTTAAATAAAGTTGGAAACCTTGTTTGAAGATGTCTTTGATTCATCTGCTTTTCATTTTTCAGGTTGGGCCATTGACAAAATTCTAAATGAAACCTTTTATCCATTATTTAGGCCTTTTATTGAGAAGGCATGCAGATATTATTCTGCATTCCTAGAATGTCAATTATAAATCTCAGCCAATATTTAGAAGTTGCCTTTTGAAAATATATCTTTTTGTACTGTAAAATATCTTCATGGTTGTGGTTTTCTCACTAAAATGCAATCTAATCAGTACAGATACGCTGATACTTGATTTCCTCATTCATTCAATGAATTCCTAAAGATCAAAACCTTTAATCCTTGAGACGCCGACTGATCGACTAACAACAAAAACGGCAAAAACTTCAAGTGGAATAGAAACCAAAAACACCTAAAACCTTCACATCCTTTAAATCTTCTCTGACACATTGTCTCATTCCTGTCTGCATGTCCTATTTCTGTCTCTTAACGTGTTCATGAATGTATCAAAACCTAGGTATTTTTGTCTTCTTGGAGCCAATGTGTCTCTCATTGCAATAGGACTTGTAGTTTTCTCTAAAATCCTCCCAGAATTCAGACTTCAAGCAGTAAACTGTCTCATAGACTCCCATTCGATCTGTGCATGCATTTTTTGTTACTTTTTATGCAACATTTTTGAATTTTTGTTCTAATATTTTGTGTCAGAGCTGCTTTCTGTCTTTTTAATCTATGCTTCATTTGCTTTCAGTTCTCACAGCCAACAGTGGTGAATTCCACATTCATATGGTCAAAACTGAAAGACATCTTAACCATATAAAGGGATGCAGGGTAGGTTTGACCATAAAGACTCTGCAGACATTTTTTTAAAGCACCAGCTCTTTTACTGCTTGTGGGTGCAGCTGTGCAAAGTGCAAAAGAGCTGGCAGTAGTATAGAATACAAATTAGAAAGGTTTGGTGATTAATGAATTCCCTCTTAGCCCGCAACGGCACTGATCTCATCACTTTCAAACGGTTATGTCAATCGGTGAAGCATAGCGACAACAGCTCAACAAATAGAAAGAGGCCTTCAAGGAAATGATATCATTTTCTCACCAGCTCCCTGACCTAAACACACAACACTAGAAGTCTGAGGCAGATGCTGCATTTTCTTACTTGCATAAGCTTGAGATATTTTTATTATGAAAATTGATTTTGAATAGCTGTTGCTAAAGTTGGTCAAATCAGAGCATCAGCACAAGGATATTTTCAGATTCACATCTTCTTCAACTCTCTTCAAAACTGATCACATATGATTGTAAAGTGTGACACAAGAGCGCTGTCATGTGGGATTGATGAGCGGCTGTAACGTGTCATTTCTCACATAAAAGAACACTAAGTCATGTTCTGATGCATGTACTTGGATCCAGCTATTTTGTATCAGCCGAGTGTCACTTGTCACTTTGCCACAGTGAAGCCTTCGGAAATCTGCTGGGATTTAATGAACTGAAGGAGATGCTTTTCACCCACTACAGCAGCTGTGGACAACAGATTCTGATAGAGTCACCACTGCTACTGTTTCTGTCAGGATTTTTGATTTACTGGCTTCCCATAGATTTGGAAAAAAGCATGCAAAAGAAAAAGAAAAAAAAAATGCATCTCAGTTAAGAAAAGTGTACTATGACATTTTCCAGCCGTGTAGAGAAAACAGCAAACAACTAAGTGTTTTTTTTTACATACACAACAATGTGATTTGGACTCTTTGGTGTTTTATCGTGTCATGATGAGTTGCATTTTTCCAGAAAATTTTGATATATCTGCCTTTCTATCAAAAATCACCATTTAGGTTTTATGATTTTTTGGAGATTTTGCCATAAAATGCTCAACTTAATGTGATGATATCACATTAAATTTTAAGTTTTCGAAACTTTTTAAAAATTTGGCAAACAAACTTTCCTTACTCCCACAAACTTTACATTTCTTATACAGTTTATACATCAAAACATAAGCATGTTTGTCTTCTTTCACCCAGTCTGTGTCTTGCTGCTATAGGATTTATGGTTTTCTCTTAAATCCCCCTCAGAGCCCAGAGTGTGAATAGTAAACATCTCATAGATTCTGTCTCTGAGTTCAGAATGTTCAGGACTGGAGGTGAAGGTCCTTATAATATCAAAACTCTAACATAAAACAGTGCAGGCACCTGAAAATTGACTCATGACAACCAATAAAATGAATGATACAATGGATGTTTGTGTGGGACATTTTTTTAAAAATTAGATGAAGATAAAATACTTCATAACACAATCTAAGCTGAAGGAAATTCCTGCCTCTTCTTTAGCTTCTGTGTAAACCGCAAGGTTGGAAAATTACAAATCCCTAAATATTTTCATGAAGTCACCCTCTTGGAATTAGTGCGGGATTTGTTATGTTTGCCCTCATATATTTCACCAACAAAGAGCTCCACTTGGCAAGAAATGCAGAATGAATAAGAAAAAAAAATTCAGAAAGGACTTGAGTGAATTAAAAAAAGGCAAGCATCCTGTCTCATATCTCTAAACAAGGCTGACGGTATTAGGGTGCGCGAACATTTCCAAACTGCAAATTAAGTTCATGAATTATTTAGCCTGCATGCTAGCCTTGAGCAGTAAAATCAGTCCCACTGAAGCTCCACACATGAATAAACTTGAATTGCCATTACTTGTATGTGTGTTATAAAAAACAGGCAAAATGACCTGGCATTAGAATAACCTCCCAGTAAAAACAAAGGAAGAAAGCCACTCAAAAGGGTTTTTCTAAATCAGGTGACATATTCAGAGACGAAGCTAAATGCCGTCTAGCGAGTCACTATAACAATTACCGTCCCCATATAATTACTCAGAGAGGAATTTGCTATTAAGTCAGTTCATCAAAATGGAAGGTTCGTTTGTTTCTCTTTAGTATTCCTTGCTTTTTTTCTCAGTTGTGTACCGCATAATTTTTACCAGGCTGTAGTGAAGTATTGAAGGTGACTTCCTGAATTGTTATATGAATGAGGTCTTTGGGGGCAATAAACTGCCATACAATGGTGTGTCATTTCTTGTCTGAACCCCTTTTCATCTGAAGCTTTTGTTGGCAAACGTCTAGGGAATGAGAAAGGAGATGTTGATTAGACTCAGCACATCCAATTACATTGTTCAGTTATCTATCTCCTAATGATGAGACTAAATATGAAGCTATTTTGTACAACCGGTGCGTTTGCCTTCTTATTAGTGCTGTGCCCAGTACGAGTGCACCTAATAAATTAAAATAAATTAAAGGAGGCAGTTTCTCTTAATGTCTAATTATTCAATCATGGAAATTATTTATAAAGTCAATAGAACTCATAAAAGAAGGTGTTCATGTTTTGTTCTATAATGTATGTATATAGATGCGTAATATGTAAAATGATATGTAAATGCTTTATTTATCCGTTGTTTGGACAGAAGGAGAAACATTTGCGTGTCAACTGTTTGTTTGATAAATGGCCAATCTGTCCAGGCCAGTGATAAAAATGTAATAGTTCATTACCATACATCATCACAATGTTGTCTATTAAAAGAAATTCAAAAAAACAAAACAAAAAACTGTTACAGTAGGTCTTTGTTGGTTACTCTGTCACGTAGGCAAAATATCAAATAAAAAAGAAATTTTGACTAATTTGGTATTACCACAAAATTTTGCAACGATTTACTATTTTTTTATAGTTCAATTTATAGTATCAGACATCCATTATGTTTTAATGGACTTAATTCCTTCCTTTGTGTGTGTGTGTGTGTGTGTGTGTGTGTGGGTTTGTATTTCTGACCTCCTGGGGACCCGTTTCCTGACTTTTACTATCTTTCTGGGGTCCGAGGGTTCTTGTGGGGACCGAAGCCTGGTCCCCATGAGGGGGACTCCCCTTTTTAGGGTTAGGGGTTAGGTTTATAGGTATGGTGTGAATAGAGTTTTAGTTAGTCTTAGGGTTAGTTATAGATCAGTAATGGTTAAGGTTAGGAAAAGGGTTTGGGTTAGGTATAAATCTAGTTACTAAAATCAATGGAAGTCAATGGACGGTCCCCATAAGGATACCAAAACACACTTGTGTGTGTGTGTGAATCTAATGCATATCGATGGAACTAAATAGCTGCAAAAAAATTACAAATCTGCATATTGTCTAAACAATAACTTTTTTCAAGTGTTACTTTTGTTGCTAACATTTTGGGTATGTTTTCTTATCAGTTTAATTTTATTCCACTTATTTACATAATTTTGATTTCCAACAATAAATCCACCTCAGTCACATGCTGCTCAGTCCACTTCAGAGAATTTCACAAAAGTTTGTTCAATTCAATAATTCAGTTTAGAGACGATACACTTTTAAGATTCTAAATTCAAACATAAATGCTAAATTTAAACATTTTGACCATTTATTATTTTGTAAAACATTGTAGCATATGACTTTTCTCAAAATTATTTTCTAACACTTTAAATTTATTCAATCGATTTGTTATTATCTGGTTGAAGTCTGTAGTTCCAAATGTATAAGAGGAGGAAAACATCATTTTAGCAGACGGATGCCTGACAGAGAAGCAGGTGTGGGTGAGTATTTTGTAAATCTGTAAGAATGAGAGGATCAAGTGAAGAACAGATACGCATTTGAAAATCACTGTGCAGAGTGGGAGGGATCTATAACATCATCTGACACAAGAAGCTCACTTACAAGCACTTTTGGGCACCACGAATAAGCCTCCAGTAATCATTATATCTTGTGTTAAATTGAGTTTCTAGTTCTGATTCTACCATCTTTGAGCCAAATTGACTGTTTATGAGAATGTTTGTGTTAAGATGTCTGACTGGCCAACAGATTTCTTTTTTTTCTTTGAGTGTATTGGTCTCCGTGTTGAAACCAACTTTCTTCTTCCATTTCGATTTAGGTTTGGATGATCAGAAAGGACATGATTAAAATTCATTTTCCTGTCATTCTCCTGAGATAATAAGGTATTTATGTCAAGAAAATGAGAAAATAAATTTGATTTTTTGAGATAAATAAGTTGTGATCTCTGGAAAATTGAGCTTGTTTTGACTTACAAAAGCTTGTTTTGTTGGATGAACCTGAAATTATTTCAAAATTAGCATTTAAACTAAAGGTGTGCTTACTCAGAAAACAAGACAGGCATGATGAGAATGTCATGGGACATCTAACACTGATCAATACATTGGTGTTATAAACCATTTGTGTGAGAGGGTACTAAATATACTGAACAAGAACCACTCATTCTTATGTTTTTTTCAAGTCAAGTCAGATTTATTTATGAAGCACAAAAACAGCTGATCAGCTGACCTCAGAGCTCTGGTAAACTTTCAAAAGCTCTGCGGAGGAGCAACGTCCCTTGGGACGTCAAAATCAAGCAATGCGGTTTTAAAATTGATGCTAAGGGACTGGAAGCCAATGTAGCTGAAAAAAAAAAATGTTCGGGATCATAGAATACTTTAGTCATTATCTCAATAAAAAAATTAAAACAGTTCCTTTAGACATTTTTGGACATTCAACATATAACTTTCCTTTGGAAAGTTCTATTTTCAGAGCTGCTGATTGAAAATGTCTGTAAAAAGTGTCACTTTTCCAACAATTATTTTGCTAAACTTATTCTCCTTATCTTTGTGTTTGGTTATGTTGAAAAAAAAATGCTAGTAAAGTGTTACAAACTATGTGCCTTCTTAATGAATGAGGGCACCTGTCCTCAAGTGGAGGAAAAAAATACAGATAAAAATGTACATTTTATTTAAAATATTCAATCAAAAATCATTTTTATTCCATTCTTATCTAAAAGTAGGTTGGTTTCATTCTTGATAATTACTGTGCAGTTTTTGACCTAAATGTAGGAACGAAACAGGAAGGCAAAAGTTACTAAATGATATAAAATATTTTAGTTTGTCGATTCACAAGATTAACAATTAAAACTTTTGGACAGAGTTTCTGTTTCCTTACCTGCAGCAACAGTTGCTTTTTTAATTAGTAGTGGTAATTGCTTTTTTACCTTCTACAGAGAAAGAGTTGGATGGTAAATCATTATTGTATGAGCTCATGCAGAGCTTCTAATAAAGAGGTTGATAAAAAAAAGTTAAAAAACATTGGCTGATTTCTGCATCTGAGTCTTGGCTGCATGGAAGATCGAGCTCGGTTGTGCATCCCTCCATTTTCCTGTTTATCTCCGTTCAGTTGTAGTTGTTTTGTTTTGTCTTGTTTTTTAAATGTAGCTGCTTCCTCACATTTACAGCAACCCATGCATCTGTAAACTACTGGTTACCTGTTTCAACATACCATACCTGTCAGTTAGGAAGCAAATGTATTTTGGCCACTGAGTGAATAATGACTGATTGTTTTCAGATTGAGTTTTCTATACCTCAGTTTACTGAACTCCATTTTTTCCAAGGTTTCACTCTTCCTATATGCTTGGTTGACTGTCTCATCAGTTCATCAGCCTGCTCATTCTCCATCTGCTGAACACAAACACCAGATTCTGACAACCTGCCAGACTCCATATTATCTCCACCCAGTGTATTTCTGCCTACAGGCTAACAAGTCTCCCCAGTCAGTTCAGCAACCACTAACCTCAGCAGCTCCATCATAAATTATCTTTCTGTCATAAACCTCTGACTCTCAGTCTCATTCTCTACCCTGGGTTTAATTTGTGCTGAAACTTAACACCTGTGATATACAGCCTCATTAATGAAGATGGATTGATCAGATTAAATGTGAATGTGTTAACTGAGGATAAGACATCCTTGAATTGTTGGGTCTATAAAACCTGATGAGTAAGTTAGCACAGAAGGACAGAATCATCTTACCACGAGCTACATCTTGGAGCTGTTTTTGTAAGCTGCTGTGCTTCATGGCTTCACTGTGACTTTTGTAAACGATTTGATTAATTGTTTTCCAACCTTTTTTTACTCATATAAAGCCATGAGGTCACCGCTAATGAGAGCTGAAATATATGTATCAAAACTCTGTATCAGCCTGGTTCCAGTTCTGGAAATAATTTATAATGATTATTAATGTCAAACTTAACACTTTCTACTGTACTTTTCCAAATGCTGGCCCAAATTTTCAGATTGAAATTTTTTAAATCAATTTAGGGCTTTTCCTTAACAAGAAGGAACAAATACAAATTATCTGCTGGAATACTTTCCAAATGATTTTTTACACTGAGGTTTCAGAACTGTGTAACAGATGAAAATATACATGGAAATAATTTTCTGATTGCTGATCTGCATTGTATTGATTTGTGACACTGAATTGAAAAACAATTGAATTAATTAATTAAATGTTGACATCAATTATTGTAAATGTCTTGGAAGAAGTTATGTGTGGAGACATGTCATTCTTGAACACCTCGATTCTATGTTCCAGCTCATAAAAGTCAAAAATAAGATCCAACTCTCATCTAAGAGCCATTGTTTAGATTTTTCTTATTTTTTCATGCAACCGATAAAACATAAAATACAAGGATTATAACAGTAAATTGCAAAAAGGAGGATTTAGTGGGACAGTCTGTATGTAGACTGTAACTCTACACCAGCAGACAACCCCTTTTAAAGAAAAATAGTATGATCTGGGGTTGTGCATCTCTTGTCGGTGACAGATATGATATGTATCTCAATACACAGCCAATGATCCAATTCATTAAAGATACATGAGCAGCATTGAGGGTCAATGCAAAACAATGCAATAAAGCAAAGTAATAATTCTCTGGCAAGAGAAACCAGCACCACCAAACAGCAGGGATGGCACAAGCAGAAAAGTTGTACACTGAAAAAAGAATCAACAAGAGAAACATTTTTCAGAAACAAATCTAACTACTTTTCAACTTTCTGTCATTTTTAAAGTGGATGCCTGAAGAAATGAAGGTACTTGCAGACTTTTCATCTAATGGATCTGATTTTATTGGTACAAAGACATAATAAACCAATCCATCTGAGTTTAATCCTGAAATTGCATCAGCACAAGGCTGCTCTACCAATCCAATTGCAGTGTGCACATACTGTACTCATCCACGCATAGGTACAAATCAGTAAATCTTCATATCCCTAGTATAATCATTCTATGTTATTGTACTTGACAGTTTGCATGCATCATGACATCAATATGGTCCAATGTATGTTGCTATATTGGTTGCAACAAATAAACAGACAAACAAACAAACAAACCACCAGTCCTTAGTCAGGAGTTGATTATCAACATCTCATTAGTTTTCAATCAGGAGCCATCTGAGAGACAGAAGCGCTACATATTTTTAAGTGAGCTGGAAATTGTTTTAACACCTATCACCATTTTTTGTTCTCCATTTTTTTACCATTGAAATATTGTCATCATTGTTTCTTAGTTTTTCAAGACACTTATGATGATGAACAATTTTTGCGCCAGCAAATAATAAGCAGGGATTTCCTTTTCCCTGATCCTTTCCTTTTCTTTTTACCCTGATCCTGGACCTGGACCTCTAGCCTCTGTTTTGGTTGTTTCCTTACTTTGTTAGACCAGGTTTAAAAGATTTCATGACCTCCTCTGCATGTCATCAAGTTCTGTAGAAGCCTGTTAAGGATTGTCTCACTCTAGTTTTATGAAACAGAAAAACATCTGAAACATACAGTACAGGACACTGGACTTTAAGGACCAGGTCTAGGGACCTTACGTCTGAGCATTTCTTCAGGAGAGAACTAAAGCTAAACTTATAGTTAAAAAATGTCACATGTATAGAAGGCTAATATTTCTTTGCTTGAGCACATAACTTATTTAAACAGTGTTGTTTTGGGATTTGGACTATTTGTGGAGGGAAAAGCTGAAGTGTAATTGATTATCATTTCATAAAGGTTATATGCTTCATTTGGAAGGCTAGTCAGTCTCACTGACAAATGTCACACAGAGCCTTTCACACTGCGTGCTGACAGCATTTGGATGCTTGCTACAGTCATTCATAGTCCCCTCACACAAAAAACTTCAATAAAAGGTTGTCTCTAAGTATTTACATTATTTATCCATGTGCTGTCACCTTTGAGGTCCAGATTGTTTTTCAGACCCTTAGGCCACCACTGAGGATTTCATTCATTTCAGCTCAAGGTGCATTGCTGATAAAGTTCCAGTATATCACCTATATCTTAGGATGTCAATGTTTCATGCCCAATATAAATTGAGAAAGGTGGTTTACTGCATAACTTTGTCACCAACCAAAAGAAAAAAATTAAGTTTAAGGATATAAAGCTGTTTTCTAGCTAACTGACAAGTGACATGTATTGCCATGTTCATTTTAATAATGATTGGAAAAAAGGGTACAAAATCTTGTGTTAAAAGTTATCTATTACTTCATTTTGAACACTGGTGTAATCTTCTTAAGTGTGAATGCCAGACATTCCTGGTTGAATCAACAGCCAACTGGATGCTGCTGTTTTGCTGTCACTGCAGCCTTGACGAAGTGCTTTAGGACACTTTTGCTTCTGCAGTTGTTATAAGCTATTTTCAATGCTGTGCAGTGCTGACAGTACACCCTATTTTTCAGACCATTTCTAAAATGCTCCCAAACTTTAAATTACCATGGACAATTGCATGGTTTTAGCTAAAACTTATTCTTGTTGTGTGAATCTGTGCCAGAGCAGCTCATACCTAGATGTGATCGATTATGGCTAAAGTGTCCAATCAGTGATACTGATCCTTTAAATGAGTTTTCAAAGCCCCATACTGATTATCAATATTTTTATCTATTAGGTTGCTTGAACAACTTGCCTGAGTGATTGACATAAGTTATTGCAAATTATTACCATTTCCAACATCAAACTGTGCAAAATCCCCACCCACACAAACAGTATTTCCTTGGGTCACACCAGCATTTTACCAGAAGCAGAATCAATTTGGATGAGAATAAACAAAATAAATAAAAAATAAAAAGTTCTGAATGTCTGAGATATGCCACAAGGTATAAAATCAAATAGGCTCCCTTTCAAACTGCTGTTCATGTTCCTGCAAAATACACAAGAGTACATTGTGTTGAAAGTAGCAAAGAAATAAATGCCAATAGTTTTTAACAACTCATGCAAACCATTTGGGTTTTGGGTTGTTTAGATTATTAATTACAACTAGTATCTTCTAAAGCGATTCCCCACAGGAAACACATCCGATCTATATCTAAAGGACCAAATAGTTTCCTTGCTACAATAAGTACAATCTACCACAAAAAATAGTCAATAATTTAAAAACTCTGCACATACTCTCTTTCTTAAAACAAGATTTACCTAAAAGTATTAAAGTTGATTGAATCAGCATCTTCAGGAGTCTCATGGCTGAAGGGAAGAAAAAACTTTTACTGAACCTGGCTGTTCTATACCGTTCACTCCAGAACCTCCTCAGGCAGAAGAACAAACTCACCATGATTGGGATGGATGTGGTCACTAAGGATATTGATTGCCTTCATCCAGCAGAATGTTTAAGCAATGTCCTCAGTAAGTGGAGGTAGGATCCAAACTGTTTCTCTTCTAACCGTCTGAGCATTGCACTATTCACTCCACATAAAAAAGTCATTAGTACTCAGATGATGGAGAAAGGGACGATGTAGATGAGTTCTTTTCACCAGGATTTATGTGTGTGCACACAAGGACAGGTTTTCAGTGAAAAGCACCTCTAGGAACCTTTAGCTCTGTATTTTCTGTAATATCAGGTGTCTCAGACATTTTTTTTACAACAAAGTGGTTCTGTTTTCCTATTTGTTCAAATTAATCTTGCCTTTCAAAAAGCTTTTTTAACAAAAAAGGCTGAAAGTTTTCATCAGGATGATAATTATAGGATTTTTATTTTTTGAGTGTACACAGACCACTGTTTAATCACATGTGCCACGTATGTTCCAGAAAGGACTTAAGCTCTTTATTTTGTAGAGGTGTGACCCATTAGCTGTTTGATTTGTCTTAAGTCTCACTGCTTATGTATTATGCTGGATATAAACTTGGTTACCTATGTGGTAAACTGGTTTGATAACATACAGAATTTGTTAGGGTTCTGTTTTTACAATATCCAGATTAGAGAATAGCACTGAAGACACAAGAAAAACAGATTTTGATTAAAGAGAAAAAACTAAATATAAGTGAGACATGAGAAGTAGATGCTTTCCTTCTTGTTGAATCTTAGCTTACTGGTAATACAAGGTAATATTCCAGTAAATGCATTTACCCTTGAGGTTTTAGAGATTCGAGCAACATCAATTTAACTCCACACATAACTTCGGTACCTGTTTGAAATTTGTAATACTATGTTAAGCAGCAATGCTGAGTGAAATGTTTTAGCTACTATGAAGAGTGTTTTTATGTAAAAGGAGTGAATTATATTTTACCCAGTGTAGAAAACATTTTGAACAGTTTCAGTTTGAAGTAGCAGTTTATGTCTAACAGGCCTAATGAGTTAAAGGTGGTAAAGAGGATTTTGTTGCAAATTTAGATGTAAAATTTACTTTAAAATCATTGTATCAACTTGTAGTGGTCTTGTACTTATGTTTTCCAAAAGAAAAAAGTTATAATACTCATAAATCATAGACCTGGTGGGGCTTGAAATAAAGTAGCCAGTAGATAACGAACCCGTTTCGTTATCTATTGGCTACTAGATTGTCAATCACACTTTTGTACATACTATGTAGTTTTCTTAGGCCTCAGTTCTACTGCACACGGAAGTGCTGCAAAGCGGAGCGGAACAGAGGCCGCGTCCATTCGGCACCCTTGTTAACCTATGGTGTAGTTCACGCAAGACATGGAGCACTGTTAAGTGGACATTTTGGCGTCTGGTCTATTTTTTGTGCGAGTGTTCCACGTCAATTCTGGCAGGAAATAACACCAAGACACACGAGACAATCCGGTCAAAAATAATAGCAATTCTTCAAAATAAAATACAGTGACTGACAAATGTGATCATAATTGTGTATCTAAACAGACTATAGAGATACAAATAAATACAATACACACACCTACACAAACACGCACACACACACAGCACAACGGAGAGTGCTGACTACATTGAGGGGGGTCGGGTTTTGGGTGTCTAAACAAAGAAAAGAGAAAGAGTTGAAGATAAGATGAACGATCTCAAATTAAAAGCAGGAGTAACTAAAACAAGCGCTCTTCAATTGTTTTTTTGTGTGTTATTTACTTTCCCATGGTGAAGAAATAGCTCTGAATGAACAGATGAGTAGAAACTCTCGTGAATCAGCGCGGAAAAATACGCATCTGACATGAACCAGGGAAAAGCTGTGGTGTGCAGTGCATCAGGCTTCAGTGATCCACGCTAGCATTTCAGCACTAGCAGCACTTGTACTAAGTAACAATAAACAGCCTTTTACCATCGATGACTCTGAGATATTTGAAGAAACAAAGTTATAATAGTTCCACAAAAAACTCCAGCAATGCCAGTAAGCACAACTACGCAATTCCTGATTCACAAAGGCGTTTCTTCTATTGAGGGAAAAGGAGGAAAAGGGAGGGGCTACAACGCATGCGCACAACTCGAAAAACAACAAACAGCCATTGAGCTTCTCATTCGGAGCAAAACCCTCTTTACCACCTTTAATGGCTGATTCAAACGACTAAACTGCATCTAAATACAGCTCCAATCTTGCTCATAGTATTTTTGAAGAACACTATGTTATAAACTTGTACACTGAGTTACATTAAACCTAACCGTATACATTTTTTTGTAAATATCTTCAATAATTCCTGTTTGATAGAATCCCAGGATGTGCTAAAGGCTTTGCTGCTGTTGGTGATATTCTCACACAAACTGCTGTGTAATTTAGTTTTAAAAAGGCAATAATTTCCTTTAGTCTAGATTTGTTCAAACCAGCCTTTAGCTTAACAGCCCTATATTGGATGAAAACTGCATTTTGCCAAATCGAGACAGTTCAAGAAGCTATTGCAATGGTTAAGATGAAATGTATTCATGATTTTTAAACAGATACATTCTACAAAATGGCTGATTTATTTCGCAAAGGCAACAGTCGATTCATCTATTCAGTTTTTATACCTAGTTGAGTCTGCTTAGGGTCATGGCGGGGGGATCTTTTCGACTTGTAAATGGGTGAAAGCCAATTAAGGCCTAACCTGATCAGGTCAGAAAGACTGATGTGTTGTATTGTTTAGAAGTAGATGGCCAGATTATAATTTGAACCATTTAAACACAAGTATACCTCTGAAGCTAAAATTTCTTAATGCATCTCTGACTGTAAACTGATGCATCATCAACCAGAATTAAACATAGTGAAAGGTTAGAAGAAAATTTTAAGGGTAACATGTGATCACCATTTTGGGAATCTAAGTTTCATTTAGTTTGCATAATGTTCTAGATAAGTATACATACTTGTAGATGTATAATCTAAGCATCCAGTACCATCTCAACTAAGGTTGTGTAAAATCTGTGGGGGACAAAACATAAAATTTGTTAATCATTCTGGATATGTGCTCAGTTGATCGTTGATAGGTGTTAAACGGATTAGTGTGCTATTTTTGACACACAGCTTGCCAGCTATTATAAGGATTTGAGTAGAGTCATTGCAAAGGGATTTGCTTTTGTTTCTGCAAATTCCTGTAAAATACAGTCCTGATAAGATTGTTTACTTTAGAACTCCTTTTGACCAGCAACAATTACAGATTTTAGTTTTTTTATCTGCAGTAAGAAATAGTCTCTTGACAGAATAAGAACTCTGCTTTGTGGGGCTTTGCATACTTTGATGTAATTAAAATAACAAAATGGGTTGGAAATTCAAGGAAGACTTGTTATAAATAATTAATTTTAACACTGTCCAGCCCTAATAATTATCTACATTATAAGGAGGATTTTTCCATGTTAGTGTCCTAATAGAATATTGGAGGAAGATTGATATCAGGGGAAAAAAGTCTAACACTGATGTAGGTTAGTTATTAAAACCTGGTGAAAGGATAATCCACAACAGCTCTAAAACTGCAGCAGTTCTTTATTTTGTGGACATGTATATGACACAAACTGGTTCAATGAGTTTGGTTGGATTGGCAAAGACTAAGCAAATATTAACACTTCAGCTGCTTACAGAGCCTCTTCAGCAGGAGTCACTCATGTTGAAATCATGTTGCGTGACACAGCTTTAGTCGCCTTTACATACAAAACCTAGTCTGAAATTAATTAGCTTACTTTAATATGAATGAGCCATTAAATCATCTTGTTCTTGTATGTTAAACTGATGTCCGGTGTTGTAGAAAAAAAGATAAATGTCCAAAATAAAACTGGGAGTTTATTGTCTTATTAGGCTTAAACTTTTAAAAACAATTAAGTATTTAGAGATATGAAACTGAAAAGCATGATCTCATTTCTGTAGACTTTGTTTTTTTATGTTTAAAAATCAGTAGAAGAGAAACTGTTTAATATATCTCTTTATCTATTGACTTCCCAGAGGCACACAACGAGCACATAGGCCATCCTTAATTACTTGGCCAAAGGACAGATCTCCCATCAATGTAACACACAACACGGGATTAAAGGAGTTGATTAATACTCCTTGCAGTTGTTATATGAATCCCCTTTGAAACTGTTTCTTAAACACTGTACTGATTGCTCTTTAGACCAACACTGAAGCAACAGTTTCAAAAGATCTGAAGAAAACAATATATTTCCATAACAGACTTTTATATGTGCCTTACAGTTCATTACATCAACAGTAAGTTAGTAAGGGGCCAACTGCAAATTGAATCCCCTGGCATAGAGGACAAGCAGATATAAAGACACTGATGGAGGTTTGATTCATATTGTACAGCAAGACAACATGTATTAATAGATTAGATGCATTTTCATAGTCTAACATGACAATGAACAAATAAATACTAACATAATATCTATTTTACAACTGTATCCATATTCTGAGAAAAAATGTTAGTGTTTTTACATTCCTCTGAGGAAAAATATAATTATTTAATATTGTGATGTGAAATTTAGTGTTTTAGAATAATGTCAAAAGTTTAACAAAACAAATTTGAGGAGGTAATGTAACTGATTTAGACAAGTCTGTCCAAGTCTTTCCATGTTGTGCAAACTGAATTCCTCCAGGGAACCAAAAATATCTGGTGTCTAGATGTTACACAGACAGTAACAGGCTTGCCACTGCATTATCCGATTGTGTTATATTTTTTTAGAAGTATCAAAATTAGGACAACACTGTATTCCCATGGTTTCACTCCAAGAAGTTGGAAAAGAAATGGTAAAACTTTCATTGGCAGTGCCACAATTTTGGGATGGCTGTGTCCGAGCCAATTTCACTTTCCCCAGACTTACTAATATTGTCTAAGGATCAGTTTCAAAGCATGTGTGTATATATGAGAGAGTCTGGGTGTCTGTGTGCAATCGAGCAAGCTAATATTGGAAGCTGTTCTTTTTGGAAAGCTGCCAGTTGAGAGAGCAGCCAACACAGAACAGGAAAGACAGAACAAAGTAAACAGGCTACACTGGAGAGAATTACTATGCTAGAGCAGCATTAGGACATAAACTCAGCTACAGTACACAAAAACACGTGTGAAAACCTACATTTACACTCCCGTGTACGTCTTCCCTCCTGCGAACACACATTCCTGTAACAACTACTTTTTTCCCTCCAATATGTATCGCTCTTTCATTGTCTCTCCTACACATATAGGGGGAGATTTATGAGCACCACACTTCAGTTTCAAAGAGGCTTGCTTTTGATTCTTTGCCATTTCATGTTTTTGAAGTACAAAACTCAACTCTCAGTCAGAAACACAGGCAATAATGTCTTAAGTGGAAAAAGATGAGCTGATTTTGGTGGTTAATCGGGACAGTTGTAAATGAGAGCAGCAAACCACGTGGACTGACAGAGATCCAAACGATTTCTGCATGTGTAAATATCTGCAAACAAACAGCCTTGATTGCTATAATGAGCACACCTGCCAACCTTTAAATGGATTTCAAATATTTCTAAAGAACGAAAGCGCAGCTAGCAGTCAACAGATGGATGTGAGTCGTCAGCAGATGTACAGAGACGAAGTATCGAAAAATGATGAGAGCGAAAATTGACTGGTATAATACATCTTAGTTCAGTGATCAGACGAATTATTTAAAGTGATGAGAGTGGGTGCAACCAGGTAACATCACAAGAGTGGATCAAGTCATTCTAAATATGAAGCAGTGAAAGAGAATGACTATTAACACAGACATAAAGCAACGAACCAGTTGCTACAATCAACAACACAGAAGGTGATGGATTCAAGACAATTCTCCATTCCAAACTTCCGTCTCTGCAGGAGACAGCTCAGTTAATAATTCAGCCTGGTCTCTTCACAAACATCATCTTTGACCAAAGACTTTTTCTGACTTCTTTCTGACAGTTTTGGGAATTATCCTATAAGCTCTGTTTTCCTGAGCTGTTTCTCTTTTCTCAGTAACTCAGAACTGTAAACTTTAGAAATGTGTCATCACACACCTTTAGGAAAATGTTATTGCAACAATTTATATCTTTACAAAACACAACACTAAATAACATTTAACACATTTCATTGCAAGTTTTCTGATTTGGATTTTCTCCCACTTTCAACTTTGATTATGTCCCTCCATAGCAACCCATTTTCCTCCTTTATTTGGTGCTTGAGCAACATCTTTTCTCTATCCTTAGTACCTGATAATATTGTAGTGACAGTTTGCTGTTTGATTTCTATGAATTACTTCACATTGATTGACAGTTTGACAGATTCTTTAATTGGCCGCCTGGTCTATTCCGTCATCAGCTAAATAATAGAGATGCTGATGGGAGACAGGCTTTTCATGTAATTTCCTTATAAAAACACATATCTTTATTACTTATATATTTCCCTCATTTTTCCATCAAATTTAAAAGAGTTGAAATTGACTATTAAAAACACTGAAAAATTGTATTGCTGCAGAACAAGATGTGGAACAAATTAACAAGTGAAACATTGCCAACAGTGGCTCTAGTTGTTGAAGCATTGAAGATGCAATAACACAGCAACTGATTAATTAAAAATAATAATAATAAACAAACTGTTTAAAAAGCAGACATGACTAAAACATTTATGTGTAAGATAAAAGTAAACCTGTTCATATATTCACCTTTTTAAAGAAATAAGTTTTGCAAGGTTTGTGTTAGAAGCCTCAAGTCATATATCTCTTTTAAAGAAACATAAAAAGAAACTATGAGGCAACAGTTGCAGAGTGTGAAGCTAGAGGAGTCCTTTAACTTAGAAACAATATTATTTAGAGGTCATGCTTTACAGCACGGAACACCTAAAAGAAAACTTGTTTACATCTTGTAAACATTTTACATGTATAACACCCCAGTGTTTTGTGTGTGTGCCAATTCATTTGTAAGTCTGTTTATATATAACTTTCAAGTTATACCCAAAATTTGCACTGAAAGACTTTCTTTGAGTCATAAGACAATAGCTCAGCCAAAAATATGACTTCTATCTTTTTTGGAGTATCTCCAAAATATTCACAATATGTTAGTTTTTGAGCAGCCTATCATGCAAATGAATGTCTCGGAACCTGTCATTTTACTCAAACAGTAACCTATTACCATTGCAATCTGTTGCCATTAAAATATCACCCAGAATGTAGATGGTCTTTGCAGAGTTTTGGTAAGGTATTCAGCTGCATATTTAGGATGCAGTGGGTTTCCTGTTATATGGGTCCATGATGGGGTTAAGCATGAACAAATCTTCTTTATAAAGGTAGTTTATCATCATGGTGGCAATGTTTTAGACCCAAAGAGGTGCATGCTTGCTGTCATGTAAGTATTCCCATGACGTGGGGGCTGCATGCACAGTTGTGGTTTGGTAGTAAATAATTTAGAGCAAGACTAGCCAACTGGCCTCATGACTAGGCTGCAACTGCATAATGCAATAACATCATGTTAATGTGGTGTGATTTCCTAGTACATAACAGCATCTAGATGCAGGCAGAGAGAGTTTTGCCACAGTGGTGCCGGGGCATGGTGTGTTCACCAGCATACACGAAAAGATCTTCATCTCTTGCTGTTGTCATATAGAGCATGCCAATGGTGGAGACGAGCATCTTGGGAATGTGGAAATAGTAGTGGGAGAAAAATCAAGAATTACTTGCATAATTGGGATTGTTCTCGTGCTGTGGGGGGATTTTTTAAATTTGTCATAATCCAGTCACAATCTTATGGGTCTACAATCTAATAGGTTGTGTAGGTTGCAGAGAGGAGCGTGTAAAAGGGACCTTTCAGATTGGTTGTTAGCTGAAATATAGCTCAGCTTCACTCTTGTCTAACAGCCAGTAGATGAAACTGATTAAATGTCTCAGGACTCCAGAGTAATAATAACGATCTAATAATGTGTTGTTATGGCAGGAAACCTGATGACAACTGGTTTGTGTTTTCCTCAAATTCTAGTCTTTCCCCTTTCTTCATCTCTTCCTCTCATAATTCTTCCCTCTTCCAACCAATATTGTTATAGGTTGCTGGTCCCAAAATGTATACAAATATAATTAATTAAAGTGTGGCATAATTCTCTAACATGAATAACCCACCTCCTTTTTCTAATTTGCTTCACAATGTATATTATTTTAATGCAGTAGATTGTTTGCATTTACCTTTAAATTGAGTTGTATTTAAAGGAGTCAACTGTTTTGAGGTGAATAAAACAATTTCCATACAACTTTTCTAAATATAATATTGTTAATGTTGTGACTGTATGTATGTCTTCAAAGGAGGCATTTCTGCCTTTACAACCTGATATTGAAACAGTTAATTTTAAATACATTTGTGTTTATCATAGGGCTTTTTTCCCCTCTTTTTACTGTGCAACTAAACAGTATGTGATAGATCACAGAGTGTGTGTGGATGATACAAATATTATTAATGGGTTAGGATGAAAGTGGGAGAAGCGGATCCAATTTCATGGATGTATCCTTCTAAAAATGCTAAGGCATGTGTGGCTGATCTTTTTCTATTATTGGACTGCTTTTGAGCCAAAGGGAAATGACTGTATTTCTAATAAACTCTAATGTGGATTAGACACACTAGAGAGGATCATATTGTGTTGGATTTGTATGAATTAATGAAAGTGTAATCATTCATAGAAAAGGAATGTAAACAGAGACTTTGAGGAGTATTTCCTAGTGCAAGTGGCATAATAATGCTATACTGTCCATTACAAAGTGTTCTTTCTTACTGTATCCTTCAAGCATTCCCCTGAATATGGAAATACTATGTATCACACATGAGCAGAGGAGACTGAGTTAAATAGAATGTCAGGTCATCACATCTCTCATTCCTGTAATGGCTCCATGTAATTATCTTCATGAATCCAAATGGTTTCATTTAATCATCTGAATCTATCAAAAAGTGAAAATGGAATTATCTCAAAAAAGGATCTTAAATTTTTTTAAGACTGTCAGGCAAATGAAAAAAACATTGAAAAGAAGTTGGAAAAAGTTTGGGCCTAACGTTAGCCCTGTCGCTCCAGGTTTAGCATTAGGGTTTGAGAGACATTAATGTTGATTAACACAGAGGCAATAACTTTTACTTTCTACAGAGTGACCAGATCCAAAACAGGAAAATACAGGACAATGAGCACATTTAAATGGAACATAGACATGACAAAAGTTGGTGAACGGCTCATTTGAAACACTTAGTTTCAGAATATTGTAACTAAGTTTTTTATATCCCAAGAATAAATAAATGGCATCTGTATAAAATAGTATATACATATACTATCAATTACAGATACCTGTTTATAAACAGATTTTTCCTTGCACAAGCACTCCGACACGCTCACATACAACAACACAAAAACAATAATCAAGTTAAGTAATCAAGTTAAGGTTAAATTATACTTTTGATATTGTGGTTATTGATACACATGTATATTAACCTGCATATACAAATACATATACTGTACATACATTGTCATCTGTGCAAACATCCAAATTCATTGCAGTCAACTCAGATATGTCAGTCCTCTAAAATCGTAATGTATATTGGTATCATGTCAGTCTCTAATTACAAATACAGCTGACTGAAAAGGCCCAAAAAAGGCATTCGTAACATGAGATATGGCTGAGGTATTTGATTGATGAAAGAAGACTGTATAATACGGTTAGAGGTTGTAAGAACCTGTAATTTCAAATGCAGAAAATCTATGCTGAAAATATTTTTTCAGCGTTTCTGCCTTTCATTCAGGTATAGTACATATTGGCTGCTATTTTTCTTGTTGCATCAATGGCTACACCAATCAGTCATAAGATTATGGCAGTTCACCTATAATGAGTAGGTCTTTCTTTTGTTACCAAAAGAGCTATTTTCAGTCAGGAAATGGAAAACAGTCAGTTTCCTGAAGTGTCTGATACAGAGAGTTTTTACATTGACCATTTGGGGCTTTATATTCATATGGACTTTCTTTAGATAGAGATTGTTTCCCACAGCAGGAGTATAAATGTTGGGAAGGGTAATTGCTGAATGATGATGGGTGGGTTGATTACAGATGGATGACAAGAGTATAGAGAGCTTATCACATGGATTAGCTACAGAGGAAATCAATGAGCTGAAATACATGGAGACAACACAACTCAAATATTTTAATTTTTATGATGCTGAATACCAAACAGGGACAATTTGAAATAATTACGAAGAAATATTATCATCACAATGAGTTTATTACAGCGACATGATAATACTGTACCCAGCCTCCCAGCTAAGTCTGGTAAGAATCCTAATTAGTTTTATATTGAATGTTCAGATAACTGCATAAAAAAAGTTTTATTATTAACAAGACAATTTGGTGAGTTTTTTTTTTTTTTTTAGAAAATACAAGATGTGAGAAATATTGTTTTTTTTTCTACCGGTGGTTTTATTTTATCTACAAATGTAAGTAAGTAAAAAAATAGGCTTTTTAAAATGCCTTTTGAACAAGACTCCTTAGAACTAGCTTTTAGTAAAATTTATCCTATGTTGCATCAGTGGTTGGATATTGTGGCCAAGTCAAACAATTGAGTGTTTGAGTCGAGGGTGAAGGGCAGGGTTAGCTGCTCCCACATAAGTAATGGAGATAGTGGCAGGACTTATTTCCATAATTATTAATCCAATGTAATAGATTTAGTTAAGATGTGGAAATGGATCTGAGCCATTTTCTGTATATGTCTCTTTGATGAGCAGATGAGATTTTAGAGAAAGTTTGAAACTAAAAAAAGATAATGGATTAGATTAATATAATTCTTTAAGGCAACCAAACAACATAAACAACAAACAACATTCACACTGAGGCAAGGCGGGTGAAGAGTCTTGCCCAAGGACACAACAGCAGAGTGATAAGTATTGAGATGGGTTTCAACCGTCAACCTTGTGATTATTAAATGACCTGCTTTACCTTTTGAGCCTCTACCACCACCAAAAAACAGATGTAAAGAATAAGTAGTACAACTTTGAGGAACTGGATTGTGCTAATTGACAAACAGTAGGTATTACCTGACTTTCTACTAATAACTCATTCTACATTATTTGCAAACTGTAGGATTTTGCATCTTAAGTCTGTGGACAATTTGAACCAGAACATCTTCTCGATGGTCCAATACATTAAAGAGACATAAAAAACCAATGCAACACAATATGATCTACCCCATATTCACAATGTAGTATAATTCAGTAAACATTTGGATTTGACACAACACAGTTTGATGCAATGCAATATGACAAAGCAAATTAATGATCCTATTCAGTTTAATTAGATTAGAACTTGGCCAACAAACACCCTTCACAACAAGACATTGTGTCCAATTCCAGTAGATTTTCATAATTTTCTGGCTTTCTTTTCCTTTCTAACTGATATTACTTAAATTTTGCATTAACCTTAAAGTAGCTGCTTCATTTATGCTAATGTGAATTTCAAGATATTTAAATACTGTAATTTACAAGAACGCTACAGCAGTGCCACATATTGTTCACACAAAGCAACATGTGACAAAGCTGCCTGGTGATATAAGGCAGCACTCTGAAAATGAAGCACTATGTAACTGCCAAATCCATCCATCAAATGAGACAGCAGGTTTCTATCACTTCAAAAAAATGCTAACAAGGGCGCATACAGACAACACGGACATTTTGAAAATGTTCCTTTGAAATAGCTATATACATCTAGCATTGCGTCAATCAACATGGGGAATGTGCAAATACACACAATTGGCAACTTCTCCTTCTTTGACTTTGCCTTTGCAAACTGGGTTATCAAGACCTGAGAAAATAACTCTCTCAGCAGCCCTGACTCAGCGGGCATCAAAGAAAGTGCCAGAAGCAGTTCTTTACTCTTGGATGTTCTTAGTGAATATTTTATTTGTTTGATTTAAAACTGACCTATCTCCTTCACATTTTAATACAGGTAAAGAGACAAATAATTCAAGTGTTTTACATCATTTGAGCTTGAACTGTTCTTCATATGTTCTGATTTAAAGGAAAAAACTTGAGTCCTTGTGACTGAACCATCCCTGCACTTACACCCTGCCCAACACTGTAGACACAGAAGCTACAGTATGTGTGAAGGGTGAAGGAGAGCTTATTAGCAGGTCCTCCAATCCATAGATCTTAGGTTCTTTGTTTGTAGTCCCAAAAACAACCCAATGAAACATTGTGCAAACTGGTGCTTTTACAAAGTGAGAGAATGTATCACCTAACTCAGAAATAAACAGCAATAGCAGAAATTTGTTACTTTTGTAAACACAACTCATTTGCGTATTGTGCGACGGAAGTAAATGCCATTCCCCAGAAAGTGGTGGTTTGATACCAATTGTTTTATGGTTTTATTATTATTTTTTATTTAATTTTTTTGTATGATTTCTCTTGTTCTTGTTTTCCCACTGAGTTTTATTTGGGAGATTAAACAACACCACTTTTTGCAAAGACTTTATTTGTTGTTTGAGCTTGGACAAGACAGACTATTTTTAAGACATGGCTGTCTCAGTAACAAATGCAGATGTGTTAACAGGTTTTCTTGTTTTTATCAGTGACAATATTGTGGCTACTTGACAGCAGCTCAGAATATAGTTGCTTCTCCTCTGCATCAAAATGAGTAAATCAAGGTTATTTGGGCATCTGGTAAGGATGCCTTATGGACACCTTCAATGGGAGGTGTCTCATACATGTCCCACTGTGAAGAGACATCAGGGTTCACCCAGGACTTGCAGCAGAGGATATAACTCACAGCTGGTCATGTAATAGCTCAGGGTCCCTCCAGATGAGTTGGGGAAGTAGCTGGGGAGAGCGAAGTCTGGGGATCTCTGCTCAGGGTGTTAACTCTCCTATCCAGTTACAGATAAACAGCAGAAGATAAATGATGTTCAATGATGCCATTTTGAAAGTTCACGTGCATTAGCTCTCAGGACCACACAACAAATCTTAAATTCAAGCCCTGGTTACCCAAAAGCTACACATCCTCTAATCATGTAAATAAATAAACATAAAAATAAATCAGGAAGTTGCTTATTGTAGAAAAAGGCCAACTGATCAATTGTTTTTAAGGAGATTGGATTGTGAATATGTAATTTCTGTGGTAAAACGGATGTGCAGCTGCAAAATTAACCATTCCTCATCAATTAAATTGGCTTGCACATTGAGTGTTAAGGAGCAGGCATAATTAAAAGCAGCAAAATCTACTTAAAGTCATGCAAATTAAATAAGTGCAATTAAACTCACGAAAATTATGTATTGATCTGAATCCTAATTTTGTTTCAAGACTATCAGTATGAGTGTGACTCCCTTTACTGTGCTCCAACTTCCATACATCTATGTAGTATTAAGTACTAATTTTATCAACAAGAAATGTTTCTAGTTATTCAAATGAATAGTTGTTATAGTGTCTTCACCAGTGATTAACAGCATTAGTAACTCTTTTTCTCTTAATGTCTAATTTATTTGATATCAAGAACCCTTGTGTAATCCGAGTAATACAGAACTGGAAAATTCAACAGCTCAGTTAAAAAAAAAATAGACTTTACTGTCAACGCTCATTGTGTTAACATTTTCAGTGATAAGAAAAACAACTCTGCCTTGATGTTCATTCCACATTGTTCTTTTCATGCAGAGTAAGATCCATCTAAAATCTTCAACTTCAGTGCTTGAATCGTCACAGCTGACTCACTCAATTATCTGACTCACCAAGCCACTCAGTCTCCAACTGCGGGCAGCATGTGAACTGGACAACTTCTACACAAATGCACATGCATACACACACAAAACACACTCATACACTGTAAAAACACACAGTAGAAACATGGCCAAAGTCCCACCTCTTCCCATGACATCTTTTACGTAAGAACAGCATCTGCTTCTTCTGCCAAAAATAAAGAAGGTCCCAAAAATAGACACAAGACACAAGGATGAGCAACCTGTGATGCCATCTTTAGAACAACACCATGCTGTCATGCCTGTTGGCAGCTCTGTGTCAGTGGGTGAAAGAGGTGAGCCATTAAAATCATTGACATGGCCGCTCTATTCAAGTTCAACATGGTAAGTCTGGTTATGTCCATGGGGATCTGTGGATGTTTAAAAATATCAAAAGAGACAGTAGCTTTCGAAACATCATCTGCTAGATATGATTCTTCTTATCTTCAGAGGGGAACTGCTTGCTGACTGATGAACCTGGTCAGTGTTTCACATTCTGGTGGATGTTAACTTGTTTTGAATGATTCAGTATAGAGTGACTGTTGGAGGACAGAAGATGAATAAGATTCTGCTTAGCTGTTCATCTTCTGGTACGTGCCTTAACTTTCATGCACAGCAAATTCTTCAAGATATACACAGGAGGTCCTGAGCTGAACAAAGAGCTAACGCATCACTCTTCTCAGGTTTTGCCTGGGACAAGTAAGCATATTGATGTATGTTACAAAGACTCAATGAATTAGTAAAAGATAGTGGCTTTGTGTGCCCTCATTGTTTTCCCTTATTTTCTTAATTCTTACCCTGTGCTGCTGCTGTCATAAGGATGATGTATGAGCAATGAGTATGTCCTATGAAACACAAGATTGTCTGCCAGTGTCTGTAATTAAAATGAGCAGGTACACGCAGAAAGCCCACAGATCTGACAGTATTCCCCTTGAATGGGTTGAGAGGGCCCAGGGACACCATTACCCTAACTGATGAGGGCTATTTCTCATTCCTGGCCAGTCACTTCACAGCCATTAGTGTGTGCATTATCGACCTGTGGAGAGGTCTTTGTGCTCACGGGGAAACACCTGCAGGTCAAATCACCCCACCTTCCCAACCCCTCTGCAGTTCTCTTTTACCCTCATCAGCAGGCATGAGATTAAGAAGAAAGAAGAACAGTTTTCCCCATGTGGGAGATGGAATGACAAAAGAGGAGGCAGGATAGTGAATGTGTGGACTGTGATATATGGTGTGTAGGTGTGAAAAGATGTGCAGTTTAGCACAAAAAAGTAAAAAAGAAATACAATTATTGGTGACATCAAATACCGCTTCATGAAAAGAGAAAAACAATTCTTCTTTTTAATGTTATCATTGTAATCCCACAAAGTTTTAAGCAACTAATTTTAATTTTGCATTAATTGGACACAATTACTTATGCTATGATCCGAAACTGTAAATATTCTTTATGGGCATTAATGCTTAGTTTAATGGAACAGTTTATTTAATATGGAAGTATTGTACTGCATTAAAAAAAAAAAAATTTCCGTTAGATATTTCCAATCTCTGCTAAGGAACAGGAGATATCTGAATCACTGAAAATCCTCCTAAAATGTGTACAGAATAAGGCTGATAAAACATTTTTTTTTAAAATCACAATGAAAGTATGACAATTAAAATAATCCTCATTTAGAATAACTAAAGTACGAGACAAACACATTGCTATGATTAAATATATTTAGATTTAGCCTCCTGTATATATACACACTATATCACATCAAATCCAATCAAAACTTTATTTATATAGCACTTAATCATGCACAAAATGCAGCTCAAAGTGCTTTACAAAATAAAGTAAATATAAAAAAGGCCCCACATACCCACATTCCCTCCCATCCCCAGAAATAAATATTATTCGCACAATAAAGCCTCTTCACAACATACATCTTCCCGCACACTCACAAACACACACCTAAAAACATAAGTTAAAAGAGAATAAGACACACTGGGCTGAGGTCAGATGAGCCAAACAAGATAAGTCATATATCACTTCTAATTTTTACACAATGGGCAGTCCATTAAAACCAAGACAGTAATATGTCATTGACATGATTTTCTTTTAAACACTTCCAACACAGGCTGCATGGTGGCACAGTTGGTAGCACTGTTGCCTTGTAGCAAGAAGGTCTTGGGTTTAAAACTAGGCCAGGACCTTTTTGCATGGAGTTTGTATGTCCTCCTTGTGCATTGGTGGGTTTTCTCTAGGGACTCTGGTTTCCCACAGACCAAAACTATGTTTAAGATTAATAGGCAACTATAAATTGTCCCTAGGTGTTTACATGTGGCCTTGTGATGGACTAGTGACCTAGTCCAGGTGTTACCCTGCCTCTCCCAATGACTTGTGGAGATGGACACTAGCTTGCTGTGACCTTGAACACGAATATGCAGGTATAGATAATGACTGACATTTCCATCACCTTCCTAGTTTGTTTTGTAAAAAAATATGGTTTTGAATATATACTTTTCACCTCGCTTATAATCTTATGCAAACTGATGACATTTTAGCAACTGTAAATGACTCAGTTTCAGCAAGCGTAACACATATTGAATACACACAAAAAAAAATCTAAAAGTTTACCTTGGAAGTGTTCTTGTTGCTCTGTTTACACATATGGCTGTATACAGGTTTATCCACCACCCCAGGCATATTCAAGTTTTCTTCAGCTAAGTCGACTGTATAAGTCATGTGCATCTGTTAATCTTATGAATAATGTCTGTACATAACAGCTGCTCAGAGCAGTATTACACACCGATAAAGGTTTTCATCTTTCATTCAAACTGACCAGGCCCAGATCTGAAAGATTTTTATTTTTTTTTTGCTTTTGGTTTTTACTCACATTAAATGTACATGGTATGTATATGAGACTTGGACACGCTCAAAATCATGCAAATGTTCCAGAACTTCAAAGCCATCTTCTCATTGCCATGTTCGGCTGCTAACTGCTTTGAAGACAAATGGCTAATGCAGCTCTTGAGGTGTTCATGTGTCACATTGTGTGTGAGTTTCTGGTTTCCTTTTTGCCTGCAGAAAATTGCCCCTCAGTCACGAACCACTGAACCTTTCTTCATCTCTTACTCACACGCACACCATGATCATGTTCTTACACACATGAATTAATTTTAACCATACACAAGCATGTCTTTCTTCCTACAGCTACTTAGTTCCACAAGGAGCAAAGACATGTGCTAGCCCCTTGTTAAAGAACTGCTATCCGTTCTCTGTGTGATCAGATCAAAGTCTTAATTCTAGACAGGTAGCAGACCTGAAAGAAATGCTAATGCTAATCCTATTAACATTCCAGGCATGCCTTTTGGCTTGCTAATGGCTAGTGCTATGACTAGGGTGGAAGTCATCTTATTTAGGGAGACTGAGCTGAAGGCATTCATCAGAGCATTGATATCATCACACATTATATGAACAGCTGCATATATTTTTCATAGAGTTGACATTGTAGGGAGATGCAAGTGTGGCGCCACATAAATCAAACTGACAATACAATGGACCTGAAATGGATCAGGGTAAGACAAAGAGGATGCAAGAAATATCATGCATATTCCCTTGCACTCATAGTGACATATGTAGGTGTGTGTCTGCACATGCACCCATGTCCACGCAAGCTGAGGCTCTTCTTTTTTTTTTTTCCTTTTCTCTTTTCATAGCTAAATGCAAATGTTCTGTGTTTTCCATGGTTCATTTGTCCTGTATGTAATTAGTCGATTCAATTTCATAAATCAGTGACTGAAGAATCTCTAACGGGTTTCTGACATCCAAAAGTTATTGTCATGGAGAAATTTCAATTTTATGACCTTGCAGAGGGAAAAATAAGATACATATTTAATGTCTTCAAGGTATATGTCAGAATACTTGGTTTTATGCTTTTGAGGTATGTTTAGTTAGATGTTAAAGGTTTAAGGTAGAAGGATGTTTAGCCTTAATTAAAGTGGCTGAGTGTCGCATTTATTGAAATATTCAATTTCTCTCTTTACTGTCAGTGGCATAGCCAGAAATGAAGAAATTGCAACTCAGCCTGATAAAAGTGGGTGGGCTACAAAATATAACACAGCTTGTGCAATTCACTAAAAACTGTAGCATTTTATTTTCTTCTACCTTGGTATATTTAGTGACATCCCTTGACAACACTTACAACTAAACAATTTAACTTTGGAATATTTTTTAAAACAAAATTTACGTAAATCAGACATCTCTGTGGCAGTTAAATTAGATTCAAATGAAGAAACACCTCTTACATCAAAGTCCAACCACCTCAGATCTGTAATTCACTAACACACTCCCCAGACAATGGCTACTTTCCATGCAAGTATCCTAAATAATTGTTAAACTATTTGATCTATTTGAAAAAGGTAAATTAACTTCTGGTAACTTGAACATTTCTTCTTCATTATTTTATTTTTTTGTGTTTTAGTGTAACGTAAATATTACTAATTCCTATAATTAGACCTAAGTTAATACCACATACATTTGTACCACATAGAGAGACTTGATTGGGGTTTTGGCAATAATTACAGGAAGCACAAATATGGAAGTATCTGTCCAAAAACAAGAACAAAAGACTTGACAGGGAATATATTAAATATATAAACATGAGAGATAATGAAGCACAGGTTGGAAACAGGTTAAAAGAGAAATGAAGCTGAACCAAAAGCAAATATGACTAAATAAAAGAAAAAGCATGACTAAATAAGAATGAATAATTAGACACAGGTAAATACAATATGTACAGAAAATTCGCAGAAATATGAATAAATATGACTGAAAAATAGGTTTTTCTTTTTATTCTCTCTCTCCCTCTCTCTCTCTTTGTTTTTTTTTTCTCTCTTACTGTCTGTGTCAGTTTCTGTGCTGTCTATGTTCTTTATTTGTCTCTTGATCTCTGTCCTGTTGCAGGCATGGCCTCCAAGTCCCTGGCAATGTACCTGACACACTTCATTCTCATCAGACTCATCAACAAGCAGTACATGAACTCTTGCTTTTCCATTTATTGCTAAATTATTCTATTCTCTAGCCGTGTCTCACTTGGACTGAAACCTTACTGCTTGAAAATCCATGTTGATCAAGGTTTTAAAGCCTTGACTCATTGTGTTTTCTCCTGTGCCTAAGATTCAGCCTGCCAGCCTGGTAATTTCCCTGCCTATCGACATGCTCGTTAGTCTGCAAACAACTCAAAAAAAGTCCTTCCTGGGCACAAGGAGGATGAAAATCTCAAAACTGGCATAAATTAAAGTCCTACAAATGCAGACTGTAACCTTCTCTTTGATTCATCAAACCTGTTGGAACACAAACTAGTCATCACCAAAATATCAAATAAAATCACTGCCAACTTCAACACTCAGAAAATACACAACACTGGCTTTTTCTATGCTGGAGATTTGAAAATATAATCTTAAGTTAGTGGATCATATTTGGACAGAAAAAAGTATGTCACACTCCAGCTTGGAGGAGATTAAATACAGTCTCCTCATCATCGTCTATGTCAAACTTCAGCTTGAAATCAGGCTGCACTTACTGTATGTTAGAACCAGAATATCATGACTATTTTACTTGTTTTTTTTTCATGTGCGGGGCTCTAAAATAACACCCACCAACCTGCCAAATGTGGGTTAAAATGCAATTTGATGAGTACCAATAAAAATGTTCAAACCATTTTGGCTAGTGATGAATATAGCAAATCATTACAGTTATTTGTCAAATCACTACCATTTCTACTTTTTCTGTGAAAGTTTCATACAACCGTTGGTTGCCTGCTAACGTTTGCGTACAGTGTGATGAGTATATGGCAGCAGAACTAAGTCAGACACTTGGGGGAAAAGGCAGACCCTTCACTGATTTCACAAGTGCGAGTAAGTGAAGTCATTACATTAATTTTCATTTTTACATGTCATAATATACATAATGAAAATGTGTTATGTATTTACTTACACGTATAATCTAGTTTATTTTCTTTGAATAAAAACTGGTGTGGGAAATTCTGATTGGTAACTTTAAAAATCAACCAGCCACAAACACTGGTGACCAAAAAAAAAAGGTAATTTAGGGTCTTGGTCATATGAACTTCCAAGATGACTTGATATAAATCATAAATTAAATTAATTGAAAGTGTGACCTTGACAAAGCGTTGGCATGAAGGTCAAGATACTGTTCCTCATGACAACATTCATTAAACATTTAATGCAACATACTGGATTTCACTTAGTAAGTTTTTACAATCATTTCATGTTCAAGAGATGCATACAATTCTAAAAACAACTTTAAAACAATGTTTTTGCAACATATCTGTGTTAGTATGGTTGGTAGTACAGTCATGTTTTATTTTAACTAAAGAATGACCTATATTTTAGATAAAGAACTCAGTAAACTGTGTCAGCTCATGAAATAAGGGTTTAATGTCTTCTTTAAGTTCTAAAATTCAGATATTAAATATTGTTTTGTGTAAAAGATCACCAAATGCAAGAGTAAAGAAGTTTCAAATCTTGTCATTTTATATCATTATTGCATAATTAAAGCATATATTTTATCATAAATGGCGTATACTTGTATAGCACTTTACTCAGGTCCTACGACCCCCAAAGCGGTTCACACTACAGTTTTTGTCATTCACCCATTCACACACACACGTTTGGTGATGATGAACTGCGTTTGTAGCCACAGCTGTCCTGGGACACACACTGACAGAGGCGAGGCTGCCACCAAACAGGCAAGGTGGGTTAAGTGTCTTGCCCAAAAACACAACGGCCAGGCAATATCTGGGCAAAGCAGGGAATCGAACCAGCGACCTTCCAGTTACCAGACAACCTGCTCTATCGCCTGAGCCACGCCGCCCCGCATTCAAAATACACTTGTATTAAGAGTTAAAATGAGCAGCTGTTAAAGCCTCACATGATGTGTCACATTCATGCCTTCACCTAAGGTATGTAATCAAGAGGTGCCTGAATTATCTAATGTGTTGAAATGCCAATTAATTCATTCAAGCTCAGTTCAATATTATGCATGGTGGTAATGTCTTGTCACTTCATCATAATTATACTTCAACACATATGCACATCAGTGAATTCATCCTTTTGGACTGTTACAGCATCCTGGAGACTATATAAAAAGAACGTCTTTCACAGAACGTTTGCCAAAATCCTAAAATAATTTCAAAGAGAACAGCTCTCAACAGCTTTCAAGTCAAGGGGACTTTTTGTGGAAATTCTCTTGCAGGGCTGTGCTGCTGTACATTTCCAAGAACAATCTATATCATTCACTGTCTGCAGCCAAAGAGCTGGGATTTATATAAAGAACAGACAGACAAGCAGAGAGAAAATAGATGGTCTTTTATTTCCTGCAAGGAGAGTGAGAGGGTGTGTGCAAGATGGAGAGAGTATGGACTACAGTACATCTTCTGTCTCCTGTTCACTAGAAAACAGTTTTGGTGCAGAGGTCATTATTTAGTCTTGTGATCTGGATAGCCAGTGCTGCAGAAGCCTAATGAAAAGTGCCTTAAACCCTTTCCCCATGTGTCACTTTTTGTTAGACATATGATGGATGGTCCATTTTACAGCCTATTTCATCCACTGTGCTGTTCTAAACTGTATTTTCAGGGTGCTTTTACTTGAAACATCCATTTTTGTGTGACATGGTTATTCATCGGGGGGAAGCACAAAGACACGAACCAGGACTTCTTAAAAGGTGGGGTACCTTAACCACACTGCTGTACTCTGTCCTTTTTCAATGAAATGCCTAAAAATACTTGTAATTTTTAGACACAAATTCCATCCACTGTACTTGACCCAAGCTGAAATCAGATCTTGACCTCACCAGAAAAGCATTGGGGTATGATAAACTCAAATTTGCCAGTCCTTAAAAAAAGACAAGAAATAAGCAGCTGTGCCATCTTCCTCGGTTTAAATCACAGCAGCAAACAGCCTGTCTTCCACATAAACTAGTCCACTACTTGTGACTCTCTGAAGGGAGGGTAAGATAATAAAGAGACGTCAGGGAGGATGTGGATAGCTAGTTGGCCAGTCACTCCTTCAGGTCACACTAACACTGAGAAAGAACATTAAAAATGAGCCGGGGGACCTCAGGGGGGTTTATGTGGTTATAAGGTCTCATCTGTGTCCAGTTGTGAAAATTATGGCTGTAATTTCCATTCTGTCTGATAAATGGCATCTACAATTTTTACTTGGGTGATTGCCTTCCATAAATCTCCTTAGATTAAACAGTGTACTCTATACTGATAGCACTTAAAAAGCAATCTCCTACTCTAATAGCATCCTGCATACTTTAGTACAGAACACTCCACATAGTCAAACAGGTTTCACTCACTTCACAGTACTTTATAGTGAGTAACTAACCATACTGTTATACTGTTATGCTTTCACAAATAGACATATTTAGAGAGATTCATGTCAAAAGTTCACAGATGAGTTGCACTGAAAAATTATTTGTATCTACATCTAATGCCACCAGTACAGTTCCAGTACAAAGCACACAGCACCAAACTTGTGTCCTACCCAAAGGGTAGGTCGTGTCATCCAAGCCCGCAGTTGATGCATCACTAAGGGGCGTTCACACATCTGGAGCCCTTCGCCCTGCCCCCTGCTGGTTCCCACTGGCTGAATAGCCCTTGAAAAAGCTTATAGGCATGAGTGTGTCACAGCAGCTGGGGACTACATGTTTTTTTTTTCCAACCCTGTCAGCAAAAGGTCAGGATCCAACAACACCAACTGCTTTGCACACACTGTCTCGCACAACGGGGCTGCACACCATTTGCAGTCATTTTCTACAATGTGTAAAATGTGTTGTGTATTTTTACATATAATAGCTGCGATTTGTGTGTGCTTTAAAGCATGTGTTTTGACTAATAATTGCAAAAGAGCTGTGTCAACAAGCTATGATCTGTTGCATATACACATACATACACCCCTCCACCACACACACACACCGTTACGTTTCTTTTTTTTTTCCCTGTCTGGTCCCTGGTGGTGGCTGGACACTAAAGCACCACAGGGGAGACGTTGACCCTGTTTGAGTTGAGTAACCTCTGCATCTGTCTGCAATACTACAACATCAGCAGAAAGCTTTCCACAAGGTATAAGCCCTGCAAAGCAATTGTGTATGCAGAACAGCCTTCAAAAACACAGACCTTGCATCTCTAAATTTAACAGCCTTTCTGCAATTAAATGGTATGAGAAATAGCAACCTGGCATATTTCATATACAATCATCTTTTAGATTTTGCCATGAAAGTTAAAGGACAGAGAATTAGCATTCAATGGTGAGTTTTTATCATGACCCTTTTTTTCACCTCGTAATCTAAAAATAAAATTGTTTGCATTTAAGTTGTAAATAAGATGAAGATGTGAATGCACTACATGTTTGTTGTCCTTACAAAAATGTATGGAAAGACATTTTAAACAGGTACTGCAAGCACTTACAGTAACAGCAGCTGGCAGACCAAGATGGATTATTTTTGATAGGAGAGCCCATCCGACCAGATACTCTAGAGGTATGAAGTGCATCAGTGGTTTAAACAAAAGAAGGAACAAAAGACAGATGGACCGAAAGAAAGGCACATTTTTGAAAAAAAGTTTAATTTTTCAGTTTTATTCAGGTACTGCTGCCTGGCAATTTTCTGATAAATAAAGTTAATTAAAGTATTAGATTGTTAAAGGTTTGCAGGCTGATAACTGGAACTTGAACCAATTTGTAGCAAATTCTACAAAGATGTTTGATTATTTGCCACTGCTATTAAAGTCATATGCAATTAGAATGCAAATGATAGTTTCATATAAATATTATGTCTGACCTGTTCAGAGCAGCTATAACACAAACATGTTTTTCATTTTTATTAGAAAAGCAATAATCATATTTTTGTCTTATTCGTTTGTTTGTTTGTTTTTTGTTTGTTTTTACCAGTCAGGTCACAGACCAATGTTTTATTTTTTGCTTTTTATTTCCTTTTTCTAACATATAATGATCACAAGATCAGAGTCAAAAATTTACAGTAAAACCTGGCATTATGTGTACGGCATATAATACATATGCACTATACAGTTTTTTGTTGTTTCATTTTTTGTGTTTAGTTTTATTGAAAACTCTTCAGTGTCGTGCAAATACATTCAAAGATTTATCATATATATTATTACTATTACTATATTATCATAGATATTCACACACAAATCAATCTACTACTATGTTGTGCTTATACACAATGCCAGACAAAATGTTTAATAATAGGCTGTTCATCATGTAAAGGGATTTTGGATTTTTTTTTTTTTTTTTTTTAGTTTTTGTGGGGGGGTTCATAAATCATATCATATTCTACTCTATGATGAATCATTCAGTCAAAACATTTTCTATGTCTCAAAGAATGCTTCAGAAATACCCATAGAAACATCTTTAATGTGATTTGATGAGAGCTTGACCATGAGCGTAATGAAATTTTGCAGCTGAAAAGAAAGCAAAACCGGAATTAATTCTAATGGTATTTTTGAGAATTTGTTCATTGAATACTGAGGACACGCTGATGATGGCCTGTGCACTAATGTGGTGAGTGACTTTAAGATACAAAAAAAATAGCGATTTCGTTAGCTCATTAGTGAAACTTGGCATCTTAAGGAACTTTTTGATCAAAAACGGCTTTTGAGTAAAATAATTTAAGTGTTGAAATGCTTTAAAGAGGACAATGGTTGAAATTTAAAAAATAAAATAATTATTTTCTAAGGGATGTACGCTAACAGTCAGTTCATAAGTTTGAGCATCGTTTGACATGCAAATCCAGTTTCTCAGAAGATAATAGAGGGTTAAAGCTGTTGCACGTTTTACCCTCTCTCAGCTCCATCCACCAACCCACTCAACTCCCTCCCTCACAGTAATGTGAATAACCTCCAATCATTTACCATAAGCCCTTCACAAAGAGCTTAGTAATGTGATGATGCTGTATATCTGAAACTAGGTGGCATAAAACAAGAGCACCATGTTAAAAATTGAGAAAGGGGACTCAAACAGAAAGTCTGTTTAACCATATATCAGAGTCTAGATGCAGGACAGGGAAATATGCTGACATCAGGCCTCTATCTGCTTTTCTTACCCTCCACGGACACTTCATAAAACAAACAGTGGGTGTAAATTTAGAGGATGCAGGCGTAAACAATAGGCCACTGGGAAACGTTTAGAGAGTTCAGCTCAGATAACAGTTTAGCCAGGAGAACCTGCCGATGATGAATAGGTTTGTTTGTCACCTTTCTTACCTCTCGAGGGAACAATGATATGGATCACAGAGAGAGAGGGGATGGGGATACAAAAGGGGGGGAGAAAAACAGCATCCTAAACAGAGGCATATTATAGCCAGCATGGAAAATCACTGGTCTGTGAACCTTTACCAGTCAAACCTAATATGACATGTCCGATTTGGTTTTTAAACAGTCTCAGTGGGAGCGATTTTTTTGGCTTTTACGTCAAGAATAGAGCCCATATTTTAAGCCACAAATCCACACAGCAAATCATTTTTGAATGGTTTTTCCTGCCCAAGGACAATATCTGTAGAAGACTGAAAGAAAAATCTTCCTTATGTGTATCTAGATCCTGTTCAGCATGCACCTGATCTAGAAGTACAGACTCACACAAACAACCTGTAAGTTTTATAATACCATTATGGGCATGTACCCCTAACAACATACACAGATAACAAGCAAGGTCTCTGGGGATTTGAAATGTGGCGTTCATTGGTATGGCTTAACAATTGCATCACTGTTTCTTAAAATGAATTATAGTGCTACAGTACATGCATCTGAGTGGGGGGTATATAGAAAGATAGAGAGATAGAGAAACAAGGCCTCAAGGAAATGCAGCATATTTCAAAGTATCTCAGGGGAAATGTGGTGTTTTAGATAATGACAGGTCCCTTGTATTTGCTGATACCAGAGCTACATTATACTATGAACAAAACCTCATCAAAATTCTAATCCAGACTAAAGTCATCTTTCAGCAAGACATGTTGAATAGGCTGCTGTAGTGCTGTTAAGCATACAAAAATAAACTCTGATGGTCATACAGATGGTGTGTATGTGTATTTGCATCCAGGATGCCTCACAAACTTTTTTACAATAACAAAAATTTGCATGTGCAATCATGGGCAAGACACAAAACATACACACTTTACAGCAGAAACAGAAACAATCAACTTGCTCGTATATTACAAAATTTCAAAAGGACAAAATTGATTTCAACAAAAACTGTGAAAATGATCGTCAATGAAATTAATAAAAATTATTAGTTTCCTCTCTGAAAACTAGATTTCCATTGAAAGGTGTGTAACATTTTGACAACAGAAATCATAAGGAGTTGAGAATGACTGTCAAACTAGTTTAGTTAATTCAGCTCCCACATCTAAGTGTGAAGCTTTGTTAGCTTTTTTGTTCATTTTTCCCCACTCTGCGATGCACCTGCTGAGAAACTAACTCTGGTAATTGGCTGCTCCATAGTTCCATAGTCTGAAATGTGGCATTAGACACCAGTGACCATAGTCTAATATAATGTGGTGGCCAGAGCAGGAAACGTTGAACGATATGAAACTGCTGGATAAGAATAAGTATAAGTGCATTTAGACTGTTTTTCATGTTGACAGACATGAAACCTGGTTATGCCAATTGGAAGTCACCAAAGCGAATGATGCGTCCTCTTGCCCATCTGATTACTGATAACTGGTTCAACCCAAAGTGGTCATTTCACTGGTTCTCTAGGTGGTGCCCGAAAAACAATGTGCACTTCACTGCTAATTGGCAGGCGTTCCTGGAGTCTAATCTGGAAAGATGGCATCCATCATACTTTGGATGTCTTTCTAAGAATCTGCCTGAATTTATTACTCATGCAAAAATGTTGCAATCCAGGGTCCAGAAGTCGTAGCAGAGCTGTATTCTTACTATATGCTTCCCTGCAGCTTCTCTGACTTTTCCATCCCAAACCCCAATAGAGATACAAAAAAATCAACCTAATAACAGAAAATCCTAATAATCCAATCCAATACAAATAAACACTGTTGCATTAAACTAAAAGATAAGAGGTAGCTAATTAATTAAAAGATCACTTTCATCTAAGTCTCTGTTAATAAATCAATAACCAATCATCATTTTGAGTAATTTTGTCTTACAGAAACTTGAATGCTGGAGGATCATGATAGTATTAATAAGTCAACTCAATTTAAATTAGCATGTTTCTTAAGCAGTCGAAGTAATTTCCAGTCCTAGTTATTGAGTCTCTGACCCTCCTTTACACTGATGGACTTCACAGCCTCTGGAAGAACGTATCAATTACAACATGTTTATCAGGGAACACATTAACTACATTTAAATAATCTCTTCCATCATTCATTTCTTTAATCTCACATGACAATATAAAAGAGGGCAGTGACCACAATTTGAATTCTTCACATACTGAATGCACTGCCCTGCGTCATATTTGCTGAACAAAATCTAACATTTGCTTTTGACTGATTTTGGGGTGCTGACTTAAAAAAAAACAATGCCCCTTTTGCTCCATTAGCTACATTACCTTTTTTCACAAATGACCATCAGCATTCATATCAGATTTAGCTTAAATGTGTATTGGTAGTATTGATCACCACAAAAACATCTCCTATGAAGCTTTTGTCAAGTTCTGATTCAGGTCGACCCACTTGCCGAAGTTATTTGCAATTTTCACTTGTGTCTCTGATTGTGAGGGTGTGTTTTAGATAAGATAACTGCCATAATGAGCGGTTTAGGCCTAAGAACAGCCTCTCAGAGGCTGTGGCAGATCTGGTGGCAGAGGAGAGGATGGGTTAGATAACAATTGTTTACTGAGGAAATCTGAATGAGTTGGATGGCAGATTGGAACTGAGGAGAGCGTGGGAGCGAGGAGCCAATCTAGGAGCACATGGTGACTTCCAGGTGGGTCCGGGTGGAATCTGACGAGAGCAGGCATGGCAGGTGATGGTCCTTACTGAGGCTAGGAGTGGCATGCTGGTGAGGAGAGCTGGAGAGGAGGCGTCTTGAGGAGGACAAGGAAGACACAGATATGTTACATAACATGGGTTTGATTTCTAATTTAAAAAACAGATACTTAGGTATGCCAAAGAGTCACCATCAGGTTACAACAGTCTGGCAGCGAGGTATGGCAGAGGTCTGACTTTTAAACAGTGCAGAGTGGGAGATGCAGGTGTGACTCCTCATCAGTCAACTCTCCTCCCCCAGCCAGCGCAGCAGGCACCATGACCCTGCCCAGCTCACACCTGGAAGGAAGAACACAAGGAAAGAAAAGACAGCTCCCCAGAACCCAGACCCTCCAACAGGAGAAACGTCCAACATTATCCAGATTTTTTGTTAAATCTGTGGATGCTTTACTTCTTCCATCAACAACAAAACATACGATTTTGTTGAAAAAAAAAAAAAAAAACTTTGCTTATTTTGGTGTGAATTTAGGTGACCAAGTCAATCAATGGATACCTCATTCAGTTTCAGTAACATCATTGCTTCATCTAAACTGTTAGATACCATCCAGACTGTTTAAGTTTTTTTTTCTCATTTATCAACACCCCAATATTAGACGTGATCAGTCTGTCTTTAGTAAACAGAGATGTATCTCAGGTTTTCAAGGTTGTCGTAATCAAACATTTACCCATGCAGCCTTATCTCTATCCAGGATCTTCAGCTCATTTTAGACTTATGTCCTATCCTACCCTTTATTTAAAAAAATCTAGAAAAGATTGTGTGAACATTTATACTGTTAAATCTCAGAGCTGTGTTTGATGTAGTAGATCACAATATTCTATTGTAGATGTTTGAATGTGATATTGGGAATCAGGGAATTAAACTAAATTGGTTAAGGTCATTTTTATTTTCTTTAAATTTTCTTGAAGAAACAAAAACTGATCTGTAATATTCCGTTTTCAAAATTTGTATCTCAGCACCTTAGTAAGTGACTGAACATGCAATTTATTCCCACAGCATAAACTTGACCTCAAGCACTGCTGTAAGGAAACTTGGTGTGAATTTTGACCAAGATGTGTTCTTTAATTTTGGTATAAAACATGTCACCAGAACTGCCTTTTACATGTGTAAAACATTGCTAAAATGAAGAGCATCCTGAATTAATTTAAAGCTGAAAAACGTCCAGCATCAACTGTTGCAATTCTCGATTATCACCAGGTTGTAACAATTCTATAGAAGGGTGCCCAGCTGCCACCGGAGACCTGATGATGGATAACAATATCACTTCATTGGCTCTCTGTAAATTCCAGAATATGATTTGAAAGTTGTATTTCTAACACGACAAAATACGATTTTTATATATATATATATATATATATATATATATATATATATATATGTATNCAGTAGTATATACAGTATTTTTGGGACTTTGGCTGATTTTAAATTCCTGTTTTTTTCAGTCCACCTCTCCATGACAGTTTTTTGAGCCATGTGCCTAAAAATTGAGTGAAAGTGGACAGGTAGAGCACAAGAAAAGAATAGTCAGTGCTAAAATTTATCCATAGTAGATGACACATATGTGAAAGTCATATATTTGGGAAATAGAAAAAAAAATCCGTCAAAGATCTGACACAGGACCTGAGAGAGGCCTCGTCTTCAGATGGTCTGTATGACCAATTACCATTTCACACATTTATATAAAAACCTGATTCAGACTGAACTGGTGTTTTATGTCAGACTTATCTTTAGTATTTGTCATCACTTCAGTTAAAGAAATTAGAACCCGTTGTGTCTTTGTGAGAGGCTGTTAGGAGCAAGAGCCCAAAAATCCAATTTAAAAATGATTGTATGGCAATTTTATTTTTTGTTATGTGTCAGTGCATCACTACCTTTCTAGTTCTACCTTTGAATGTACAAACCTTTATGCCTGAATGTTAATAGATCAGTTAAGTGCCATGGCATATTAATGTTTCTTAGAAAATGATATGGTACTGGATTTAAAATAGGAGTGAAACCATCCAAAATCCAAAGATACATCTCTGAAAGTCACTTAGAAAGGCTGATGTACTGACGCCATGCAAGAAAATCAGACGAGGAAATAAAACGAAATATAAAGAAAATATAAAGAATTATATATAAACATACAAAAAATCAAAACATTTGCTTAACATTGTAAATCTAAAATGTGGGGAAAAGAACCAATTTTAAGAAGTATCTCTATTAAAAAATGAATATCTTATCCTTTAAGATCAGAAAGAGCAGATAGAAAAAGAAGTAGGAGATTGTGATCAGAAAAGAAAAAGTTGCAAAGAAGCAAAAACAACAAAAACACAGGTATCTGTGTTGTAACTATAGAAGAAGGGCATGCTTTGCTTATACATCTTGGTTCAAATCTGAAGAAAGCTTTTTACACTGTCTTTCTGTGTTAGGATCAAGTGGCTGCTCGGAGGAAGAATAGCCTGTTGTATTCAGAAGTCACAACCTTGCCCTTTGCAGTTTGTGGACTGATCATCAGTAAAGCTTCTTTAGTAGCGCATAGAAGGACATGTTCTCAGACAACTAAAGCATATAAACTGTCAAAAAAATAAATAAAAAAAAGAAAAGATATTGCCTTGAAGAATCAAAAAAATCCTTTTCACTGACTTGTTCACACTCTCCTTGACATACAAGAAATCCTGAAAACGCTTTAAAGGCTGTTTTTTTTTTTGCAATGCCCCTGTCACTAACAGCAGGGCAATGCTATAACAATCCTCAAGAAAAGCCAGAAAAAATATATATGTACAAAGCTAAATTTAAATGGTGTAGCTTGTTTTGTTACAGATATTTAAGGACTATTAACATCAACACATGATGTTTAATTAATTGGAGCTTTTAAACAAATCTTAGCAACATTTTGAGAACATCTAACACTAAAACTAAGCTCATATTAAAACGTGTTCATTTTCAATAAGGAAAGACTGAAAGCTCCACATAGAATAAAATACCAGTTTAAATCTCTTTTTTGCTGAGTTTTCTCAAGATGTAAATGTACAGGGTGGGCCATTTATATGGATACACCTTAATAAAATGGGAATGGTTGGTGATATTAACGTCCTGTTTGTGGCACATTAGTATATGTGAGAGGGCCAAACTTTTCAAGATGGTTGGTGACCATGCTGGCCATTTTGAAGTCGGCCATCTTGGATCCAACTTTTGTTTTTTCAATAGAAAGGAGGGTCATGTGACACATCAAACTTATTGGTAATTTCACAAGAAAAACAATGGTGTGCTTGGTGTTAACATACCGTGAGTGAGTGAGTGAGTGAGTGAGTGAGTGAGTGAGTGAGTGAGTGAGTGAGTGAGTGAGTCTAATGTCAACTGAACCTATGAGACAAATAGTTAAAAAATCTCAGCCAACCCGAGACAGTTGTCTCAACCAATAGAGTCAACTCTGTCATATCCTTAAAAAAGCTGTGGCAATAAGTCTCTTACCTATTTCAAAATTACTAATAAAGTGTAATAGCACAGCCATTGTAAAAGCAGATTTAGATTGTTCCTCCTACTTTTTATTTGCTTCTTTGACCTCAGTTTCCTTTTTTGTGTTTATTAGTCTAATCCTCCCTGTTTTATGTTCACTGTTTTTCCCTCAGCTCCCCTTGTTAAAGTGTTTTACACACAGCTGTTCATGCTCAGTAATCACTCAGCTTGTCTTTATACCCATGGTTTTCAAAAACTCAATGGCATATTCTACTGTTGTATTGTCTGTTTTGTTTGCCTACAGTCTCCATAGAGCAAGTGGAAAGCAGAGCACTAAACTCCTGCAAGGTATCAGAAAGCCACTTGTTCAGATCTGAGGGTGACACTTGGGTCAAAGTTCAAGCTCATTAATTCAGTTGACAAGAAGGTCAGTTTCCCAAGTGGAAAATGTGTAGGATAACAAGCTACCATTTACAAACTCAAGAGAATCCATTAAAGTGGACAGTAGGTTCAACATAAACATTTAATGGAAAGTTACACACTTAGACCAGTACCTGCTCTTTTATTCACATTACCCTCTGGAGTTATTCATCTTCAGAACGGCACATCAACAGGCTGAACATGCTCTCACTAAGAGCAAGGAGGGCACTCAGACAAAATGTGTTGCTTCATTAAGTGGGTCCAGCATATCCAGAGTAAAAAGCTTCAAACACAGGCAAAAATAACAGACATTAAATTCCCATTGTCATTCCAAACTGTCACTCCATTGTGACAAACATGTCTGATAAGCACAACGAACTGGTGCACTTCAAACTAACAATGACCAAAAAGATACTAGTTCACCAGAAGGATAAAACACCTCAACACAAGCTGTTTGTTGTTGTGTTGTTTGCAGTTTAGTTTCTATCCTCCCTGTACTAAACAAACCACATCACAAATGCTTGACACAACACAGAGGAGCAGCTCCTTTGGTCAAGATTCAGATGTCTACCAACATTGAAAGGATAAAATCGCCTTTTGGGGACAAAACACATAAAAATGGGCCACCTGAACCTGCGAAAAAGAACATCTTTAAAGAGAAGTATCCTCTCCAGGTTATCTTTGTGCAACATGTGACATTCAAAATTTCAGTCCCTTCCTTTTGTGATTTTATGACCAATTTAAGCTTTAAATCTGACAGCCAAAACATTTCACATATAGAACCAAACATACCTTTTATACAGGGGATGTTTCTTAGTTTTGTATGTTCTATAATGTTTCGCTGTTGTAAATCTAAGCTACCTGCCTGTATTGTGTTTCCTCATCACAGACTGGATTTTGTAAGACTGTTAAAATATGCAAATTTGAAAGATAAATACATTGTAAACACTCTCCGACACAAATTATGCCAGTCTCTCTTAACAATCTTGAAAATGGTGATCTTTGACTAAACTTAATTGCCAACCTCTAACATACACCATCACTTCTGCTGGCATTTTTATTAAGATGAATATATTCAGTGATGATTTTACACTAGCATGTCAAAAAAAAAAACTCTGATACATTAAATTTGTCAAACTAATGGAAATAGTGTCTGGTCAAGGTCAGTATCAAACAGTGATGAACGGCAGGAGGAGGGAGGGCAAAGACTACAGGAAGCTGTCAGGTTATGACACACAATGGAGGCCGTGATTGGTTGAGGGATACAACACATGGTGGAACAATGAATGAAAAATTTTAAACAAGTTGCAAAAACTTGGTATAAGCACAAGGTATAAAAAGAAAATAAATTATTTCCATTTGACTTTTGTACAACATGTCCCAGAATGTTATACTTGCTAGAACTTTTCTTCCTACATCAGGAACAGTGATCATTTGCTAGGTGGTGTTCCAAATAAGTACCTTAACTCAGTTGTGTGTTTGCATACATGTGTTAATACGCAATTTATCCACAACCAAGCCATCTTGCTTTTTAAAATATATATGAATACAGATTTGGATTCCTAAGGTTTAAAACAACATAAAAACTGAGCTACATTTGCCAAGAAATACCAAATGTCTGGAAATTTAGATGAATGGCTCATGTTAGGCCACGTTTATGGACATGGACTAACAGACGGGGGGAGTAACCATTGGTCAGGGTCCTGGCCAGGATTCATAATGACCCCAGGGCAGATTATCAGCCATCTGCACAGTGCTATAGATATCTGCAGACTGCTCCAGTGGCATAGCGAGGAAACATTGAAGATGGAAGAATGGAATATTGACCTTTGGGTTAATCAGTAAAGAGACAAGGCTCACAGGATAGACAGACTGGATGAGATGGACAGAGGCAAAAAGAAGGAAAGAGGTGACTGACAATGATAGATGGAGACCCTCACAATCTGGAGGAAACGGAAGGAGCATGACTTACACCCAGTCATGTCCTACAGTATATCACTTATGGCTGCTTGGCACAGCCCAAGGCTTGGAGGAAGAGGAAAGGTGAAAGAGTCTGTCAGCTCCATCTTCTCGCGGGTGCTTGGAGACAAGCCATTTGTCAAAGTTTGTCATTGGCTCTGAGGTTATCTTGCCTCTCTGATAGAAGATGATAGGAGGAACATCAAAGTTGTGTGCGTGTTTGACGGGAAGGTGTGTGGAAGTGTGTGTGTGGGTGTATGTGTATGGACTCTGGGGGGAAGGGGGTTTCATTTGGTCTCTCTATATAAAACATCCATCACCCATCAGACATGTGGGTGTCACCTAACCAGGCAAATCTAATGATGTGATCCTGTGGAAGTGAGGAGGAGGAAATCGATCTCCACAAGTTGTGAGTGAAGTTTAACAGTGCTCAGCTTTGCAGGGGCACCAAACCCACATCAGTCATTCAGAAACAATATTTTAAATAAATAAAAACAGTCTGAAGCACAGCCCCGCAAGAGGATAACTTGATAAAAATGTTGTTCTTCTTGGAGTATTTACGAAAAAAACATCATAAAGATGTCAAAACAGAAATAATCTCTTTGGAATGTTTAATAAAATATGAATCACATAAAATGTATTGGTAAAAAATATATTATGCAATTTAAATATCTAACTTTTAATAGGTGAAGACATACAGAAGTGCTGGCTAAAAGTTCTTTTTTTTTTTGTTTTTTTCAATAGGGATGCACCTCTTGTCTTACTCAACCCAATCCAGAGACCAGGATGTTCTCAACCTCACATGAAAAAATGTTAGTTTAGAGAATAAATGTTTGCAGTCTTTTTAAACCATTGACTGGCTTTGTGCAGAATATTTACTGTACTGTATACAGGACTTCACAATTGGATTACAGAAATTGACCACGATGTCTGTGGAAGAATGATGTCCCCTCCAATGGTTGGCAACACCAAAGCTGTCTAAACAGATTTCATAGACATGCTTCAGCTTTTGACACAGCGTGACAATAAGCGACATCTGACATCCCCACAGCATTTACAGCAACATGTCCAACAGGACTGCTTACAAGAAAGTGACTGATAACTGGCATGTCTTCCCAACTCCTGATGGCTGCCAGATCTTTTTTTTTTATTTTCATTAAATTCAGTACCACAGTAATCAAATGCTGAAGTTATTCAGTATCAAACTTGTTTTTTTAAAATCAGTTTTTACCACAGTGGAATTTACATAAAAATAGGGAGGAAGGGGGATTTGCCACGGTAAGTTTTGTTGGAAAAAAACATCCACCATTTAAAAGTGGCTCACACGTCAGTTTTAGGTCTAATTAGTTGACACATGAATAACAGAGTCTTACAAAACACTGCCGTTATGATCACAAACAGAAATTTATGCAACGATTCAGCTGCCTCCAACATGGCATTGTGCCTGAGAACAGGTTGGCTTCTATTCTGCAAAACAGAATAATAAAAACCAAGATGACCTTGAATTAGCACGAGCTGACTCTCTGGCACAGCTGACATGCATTCTAAAATTACTGCTGGGGGGTCAGTGAGGGCCCCTACCGAGGGAGTGGAGAACCACAGGCTGTGCTTTGCCTTGGCAGTGAGGTGGAGGAGAAACATCAGTGACAGATGAGTGAAATATAAAGCTTATGACTCCACAGTAGTAAAACTCTTCACCTGTTCTTCTCAGTTTTCTTCTGTGTACGCACTCCGTCCAGCTTGAATGTAGAACTATAATGAAAGCCAAGGTCAGACAAAGTGAGTGTAACACTGAAACAGTTAAAACACAACTTTTTCATTCCCTTTAAGAAAGTGGAAGGCAGACCCATTATAATCATGATTTAGAAGTAGTAGTGGTGGTGGTAGTATAAACAGAAAAGGTTAAGAGGTGGGTCACATTATTTTTTTTCACTGATCTAACAAGCTTTAAATGTTTTGTTTTCATTTTGTCAAAGAAGAAACTGGCAACTACTGAAAAGAGGAACCACAAAGAAGCTTTTAACAGGCAAAAATAATTAGGCAAAAATATTAATTATTAATTTCCTCAAAAAATGTGATTCCTGTGCAACATAAAAGCTTCAACTCTAAATTACATTTGTTCTCAAAATGCTGCAAGAATCATATTTCTATAAAAGGAAAAATACTGAAACTTCTTATATTCTTATTCTATTCCATTATTCTCTCACAGAGCTGAGACACAGTTCACACACTGACATATTCAGACAGAAAATAAATAAGTTCTGTCTTTTGTAACCCATCTTACCCTTGGATTCAAGATTTAGTGATGCTTTGTTGAAAATACCAAGAAGCCTGGGAAATTGCATAACATTTTGACAAGTGCACAAACTTAAAGGCGTTTGAACCTAAAGTACACAGTTACTGCAAAGAGTTTATTTATCTGCTAAATAAACCATTGTGTTTCTATACAAGTATTCCATATGTTTTGTTAACGTTCTTCCTTCTTTGCTTTATAAAAGAATCTTGTTAAATAACAAAACACTTTTCTCCCAGACTTTGCACCTTTTGCATCTGATAACTGAATAATAATAGCTGCAAAAGTTTGTTTTTATTACGGTCATTGCCACAATTTGACCTCAGTGGTTTTAACATCAATCACTCTCATTTGATACATGTGTCAGTTGTGTGACAATCACTTTCCAACATTTATGCTGAGTGCTAAAATTATTCATTTATCACCCAGTGTGCAGTTTACTAAGTAGAAATGAAATCAATAGGTGGAAACACGGCATCTTAAAAAGCAGCCATTTTTTAAAAAGTGTTGGCAAGGACGAGCCAGCCAGCATAACTTGACCTTGTGATGCTTTCTGTGGTCTGTTCTGACACTGACTTCACAGCTCCTTTTTTTGCCTGCCCTTCCTGAAACATGGAAAGCTTAACCTACGATCCAGCCCCTAACCTTTGACCTCTGCAGCGGTGCAGAGCAGTAGAGATGTGGATGAATTTCAACACATAAATGGATTGAGGGTAGAAGGGCATTTGGTTGTTAATGGTGTCTGTCTGCAAGATCACAGGGTAACTGACCATTCTTTGATCTTCACCAGCCATCTAATTTATAAAAAATAATCACCAAATACAAACCCAACACCGGGATAAACTTCAGTAATTCGGCAGAGTTTAAGAGAACAACAGTAGTTTACTTTTGCTGAAACTGTCTTCTAGATGTTAAATGTTTCTAATCCATTTTTCCCCAAAGGTAGGTTCATTCATTTCAAAGAAAAGGTGATATTGGAGTGTCACAATGGCTTCAATAAAAATCACAGTTCCCTGAAGCTATCTGCAGTCTATCTCCATTATAGCCAAACACTCTCCTGAATCTTGCCTCTGTTGATATAACCTTTGATCAAGCAGTCTATTGTTACTATTTCTTTTGATTATTGTTTAGTCACAGTTACAAAAAAAGTAAATCCTGTACAAAAATATATAGATAGACAGAGGTGAAGAAAAATATGGGGTTTTATTTTGAAAAGCATCTAAATGTTTTGCTCGAATTGCATCAGACATTATTGTTGATAAATTAAAATTAAATTGCCAGTGCTTGATATAATATGAGAATGAACTGACACAGCAGATGTATATGCCAATCACTGGGGAGTTGCACTCATCGAAACGAGAGCAGAACATAAATAGGAACTGAATATATCAACATTATTATGTTATATCTAGTGCGTGACTTTTAGATTATTGTTTCTGCTTGAATGGAACCAGACTTAACTTCTGCAGAATCATCACAAGGGAGGTATCTCACTTTGATTTGTAAAATTCAGAATTAACTAAAGATGTTCAACCTTTTCCCCAAAGATACATGCTTGATACACCTAAACACACTATTTCCTAACTTCCACAACAAAGCAAGTATTTAAGCCATTAGTGCATGCCTTGTTAAACCTGAATCACTACTTTGTTTATTGGCTCCCTTAAATAAAAGGTACAGATCACAGTTGAAGTTTCCCTCGCTTCCACTTTCTTAATCCCAGTACTACACCAATCTACATCTTCTGCTCTCTGGCAATTCATATGTTGTGAAACTGTGGTTACCTGTGTGTGTGTGGGGGGGGGTTGTATTTCTGACCTCGGACCCGTTTCCTGACTTTTACTATCTTTCTGGGGTCCGAGGGTTCTTGTGGGGACCGAAGCCTGGTCCCCATGGGGGGGACTCCCCTTTTTAGGGTTAGGGGTTAGGTTTATAGGTATGGTGTGAATAGAGTTTTAGTTAGTCTTAGGGTTAGTTATAGATCAGTAATGGTTAAGGTTAGGAAAAGGGTTTGGGTTAGGTATAAATCTAGTTACTAAAATCAATGGAAGTCAATGGACGGTCCCCATAAGGATACCAAAACAAACTTGCGTGTGCGTGTGTGTGTGTGTGTAGGACACTGAGGTTGTGTAATTTCCTGAATCATGCTCTGACAGAATGAACAATGAGATGATTAAAGTAAAAAAAGGTGTATTTTACATTCACAGCTGTGTAACAGTGATCAATCTACCTGACATTTCCACTTATTTTTGCCCTTTGATCTAGATTTTCTGTATGGGTGAATCTCCCTTCACAATGCTTTGGGTATTTAGCACCTTACCTGACATATTGTAGAAGTCACAGCTGTTTGTAGGTGCTTGACCCTGAACACCTCACAACTAACAGTGTCAGTTTCCTGTCTATGGACACGGAGAATCTCAAGAGTCTTGTTTTTTTTTTTTTTTTTATGATATAGGGTGACCTGTGAACATAGATGGATGAAAAACTTGCTACAATACATTTTACTGAATAGATCCATTCAAATAATACAACCATTTCACATTATACTGCTAAACAAAGCACACTAAGCTTTCACATCAATATAATACAAAGTTTTGAGTCTTGCCCTATTTTTCTCTGTGTTTTGATAAAGTTTGTGGATCTACAAGCACAGCAAAATACAAATATAACATGTTTGACAAATTTGTTTAGCAACAGGATTTTGGAGGTCAAACCAGACATCCACAACAAAAATACAGACATCTTTTGTCATGACTGGACTTTGGTCTGAGAGTGTATTGTGCTTAGCTCATAGATGGGCTTTAAGCTAGTGTACTTAATCTTTCCTGAACCACTGGATCTTTTTGTGCAACAGAATTGGGAAGGTAAGTTGAACAATTCTTGACCATGTTGTTGCTAGGAATCTCTACTTTGAAACATTTACGTTGTGAGATGGTTTAGGTTTAATTGGGCTCAAAAGTTTGATCATCTACTTGCAGAATGACCACATAAAGACAGGTGTCATATCAAAAAACTTAAAGATTTATGGGACAGTTATGGGATTAGCTAAAGGTAGCAGGCACAGGTGGAACTCCACATGACAACACATGCACAACATATTTATTCATTCATATTTCATTTGAGCCTCAATTAAGTAAATAAATATAAATGTTTATAATTTTGTACAGATTAATTGTTGAATAGACGATACTTTTAATTTATGTTATTTAGATATTGCTATAAAAGTTGTCACGTGACAACATGAGTTTGATTTGAACCGTCATTGATCCTTTAGCTATACAAAAGAACTCTGAATTATATTTTTTAAATACTGGAACATTGTGTACTCAACAAAATAGTCCCCATTTATTACACCAAGCTATTAAAACTTAACTAAAACTAAAACTGATCTTAAAGATTAGTTGAAAATGATCAATAGTAGGCTTTCATTTTGATTAAGTGCCCTATTGTTTCTTAAATCTAATACAAATTAAAAGATGTTTTATAGAGATTATAATCAAATAATTAAATTGCAGTAGAGGGTGTAATGGGGGTTTGCGACTTCTGAATCAACCAGAGAAACTTAATCACAATACTGATACTCAGTGAAGGAGCTAAAAGCTTAGCCTTTTCCAAGGAAGAAGGGAAATACAATTCAGCTGACCAGCTGTGGCGTAATAAACATTGGCCTTAGTTTGATTACTTGGTTTGAATCTCACAGGTAAGCACCAATGGCCTGAGTGGTTTATCACTGGGTGCACAGCAGGAATTGCTATTTTCAGTCAATAACTAGGTTCGCTCAAGGTGATGCAGATGGCATTGAATTAAGGCTCATCTTACAAGTCTCATCTTACAACTCAATTAACCACACTTTTAAATGACTAATTAAGAAGAATAATTACACACTGTACATATGTCCCATGTGGGGCAGAGCACTCTTTAAGCATGTGTTTCTGAGTGGATATTAATAATTGTGGGAGCTAAGAACTGAAATTATATTGGTTTTCGAAACTGTCATGTCAAGTGCAGCGTGACTGAGGAAATAATTGTTCTGATCTGCTCTACTGCTTTCAAAATCTCGAGTTATTTAGATAAACAACTCAGAAATGTTGCGCTGTAATTGTATTCCAAGATTTTCTTTCCAAAGATTCTCTTAAATTAAGCAAAAAGCTTGTCTTCCCAAACACATCTGCTTCTGCTGATTTTCCCTCCATTATTCTGACCTATACTATTATGACAAGAGCTAATCCATTTTGAACTCCTGAAGTGCTCAGTTTGAGTAAATCTCTGAAATCTGGGAAGTGAAAGATAGCACTTGGTCAATATCGGATACTTTATGTTGACAATATCTTAGAAAAGAGAAGAGGGATGGGAGCTCCTGTGATCATTGGGATTATTGGCTCAAGGGCAATAAATGTACCTCTTGATTGAGTAAATGAAGTGGAAGCAGTTCAAACAAGGATTTACAAAGCAACCACATTTGACTGATTCTTTTCATGAGAGCCATTAAAGATAATCTGAATTAAATTATTTTTACAAGATCATGAGTTACACAAATTCAGTTCTTTGCTGGATAAACTCTGGAGGAAAATAAATCATTGAAACAATGTAAAAAAAAAAAAAAAAAAGCAATGCTCGTCTTTTGGTATAATTTGGGTTCTCATAATTTTGTAGATTGTACACTTCCATTTGCTAAATGAACAGAAAATGTTCACAATGCCGTGAGACCAACAAATTAACTTCTCCAAACATTTGTCTGTCATAAATTCAATTGGTTCAGTAACACATCATCCCATTGGGGGACAGTAAGTCCTGGATATCAAAACTCAAGAGCTTGGACAAGGGTCACATGTAAATGATCTGTGTGAAGAATTAGATTCCTAATGCAACAAGACAGAACACAGACATCCTTTTCTCATCATGCATAATTGGCTCAGGCACATATTCTGTAATATGCTTATACGATTAAGAGTCACAGAATGAAAGTGTCATCTGCAATTCAGAAAAAGATGGACATTTTTCTTTATCTAGAATGACTACAAGGTAAAAACTTTAGGTATTCTGTAAAATATTTTGAGATTAACAAACCTATGGAAGGGCTAAAACTTTTATTCGACTACATATATAAGAAATCATTTCAGTCCACAAGGTTTGTAGGCAGCTTGAAGAAAATAGAGACGGGAGGAAGAGCCTTTAACAAAAGCATGAGATAGACGACTGATAACCATCTGTTCTTCACAGATGACACACTGGCATTGGTACTGTAGATACAAGCATCTCCTTCCTGTTCTTTGAGTGTCATGAGAGTGCAGAACAATCAATAGAGCCATGTAGATAAGAGTGTGATCTGATAAGGTTTTTAAAAAAAACTACATTTTTTGTTGTTGTTGTTTCCTAAAGAATAATCACTGATTAGAGCCACTCACTGAAAACTGCAGTTAAATGGACAATAATATAGGGCTGCCATGATTTGGTTCATTTATTCATTCTGAGTACATGTCATGATACTTGAACAAACCTAATTACTACCACAAAAACATGTTATTTTTGGTCAAACTATAATCTGCCTCTACAGCTGTCTGAGAGCAAAAAACACAGATTTCCTTCAAGATAAATTTCATTAACCTCAAATGCATTAACATAAAAACGAAGCTGTTTTCCCTTTATACAAAAGAAACAATTCATCTCAAACTCTGCATCAAATAAATCCATGAAAATTATAAAACTGATCATAAAAAAATTATTTGACATCAAACTTTTCCTAGATTTTAATAGAAAAAGGTCAGTGTAGTTTAACTTACAATGAATATGTGAAACCTTCTTGTCTTATTATGCATTCTACAACAGTAATCAAATTATCCTAAAACCCCCACAGGCGTGTCAAAGCTGTAACCTTAAAGGAATAATTTTATAGATTTTTTCCTTGAAGTGTCTGAATAGTCAGTGTCTCACCTGTAATAGATGTCAGCCAAAACATCTTCAGTTAAGTGAATCAGGGAGATAATTTCATGAGAAAGTGAAGAAAAATGTTAATCAGAGAAGAGCCTGTTTAAATTTATGACATCTAAAATAACTTCCACCTTCAAAAGTTGTAGCTTTTTGAGTGAATGTTGTATATTGTGGTTTTTTACACTATAATCACTTTACTTTGACAATATCTCTGGATAATTGGAATAGTTCAAACACGGATAGTCAATGTAAACACGTCTATGCCACAAAATATCAGTTCAAAACATCGAAACGGTCACTTGTTACACATTATTTTTGTAGTAATTTGTAATTTTAACAATTAGAAAATTATTTGGGCTCAAAATACTATAAAGACTGCCATCATTACTATCAAACCAACATATACTGCAACAACTTAATTGCATATGTTATAATGTGCTTTTTTGTACAATGGGATTGAGAAGAACATGGACATCCTAATAACTTGAATTATCATTGCCAGACCTCTTTTAAAATTAACTTTGACAGATTTAGAAACATCCGTTGTTCACATCATTAAATGCATGGGACTCCCAGACAGAGTAAATTATTTAAAAGTATATTGCTGTAATGTTTGAAGTAAACAATTTTGTTTTAGTCTGACTTCATGAGAAAGCTTTTCTCCTGAGGTAAGAATGATGGAAAACTTTTTTGTGTTACCTACAGTCAAATAAATACAAGTACAAGTCATTTAAATTTATGCGTAAGAGACAAAAAAAAAAAAAAGAAAAAAAAGAAAATTGTCTCTTCAGAGTTATTTGTGGGTTGTTTTTTTCTTTGTTTTGTTTTTTAAACCAGCACCACTTTATTTTATTACTAAATAGGTTCAGGGTAATAAAAGAAAGCACTATCCATGCTGTACATTAAACTGTGTTATGTTTGTACAAGATGTCTCATTTAAAGGTGCATCAAAATCTTCAATTACTATAAATAAAACAGAATTATCCTGGAACTCTGTGTGAATGTGTGTGTGTGTGTGTGTGTGTGTGTGTGTGTGTGTGTGTGTGTGTGTGTGTGTGTGTGTGAGTGTGTCATCTTGGAATTTTAAAGCTGATTTATAAGTAGAGGTCACAAAACTGAGTCCACCCTGAGAAGAAACTCATGTCAGCTGTAATAAATCCAGGAGGAGAATCTCATTATGCTCAACCTTGTCACTGGATCTCAACTTCTGTATAGCTGTAATCATGAAACAGTGACCGACTGTGTAAAAATGTTAAAAGTCAAGTTAAAACATTATGAAGAGATGAAGGCTCATTCCCACGTACATAACTCAAAATGTTCTGTTAAACACTTGTCTTCATTCATTTCAAAAGGTAATATTTGCTTTCCGCTGCATGTCAGTAACATTTGCTTTTTCGGGGTATGGAAATATATTCAGGACAATGTCTAATCCCTCTCACCAACACGACTGAACCATTCACACACCTATATTTATTAAGCCTATAAAGTACATTTCATACTGATAAAACAGAGCTATATTTTACCATTGAACCTTTTTAATTCTAATTAAATAGTCTGCGTTACAACACATGCTAATTGAGAAATCTACATGCTGTTTAGTCAATAAATAACACCTCTCAACATTTTACATAAAATCTAGACAGGAATATTTATCAATTTCCTTATGACAAATAACAGTAATTAAATGCTCATATCCTTTTTAAAGTTGTTTTTTTTGTATTCTTCATCTGCAAGACAGTAAGACGTGAGATGGGACCATTTGTTATAATCTGTTCTGAAGGGTCTGTGCAGTTTGTAGAATGATGTATAACAGAGATGTTTTGGTGACAGATAGGATGGGAATCGAGCATAAATATGATCAGAATTTTATCATTATTTAATGATGACCTCTAAAATGAAGGAAAACAGTTAAATAAAGTGGCAAAAGTTTATTCTGCATTGAAGTATTCTATGTCTATGCACATAGCTAGTTCCAGTCCTGGGACGCCAGTGTCCTGCATGCTTTAGAAGATTTGCTGCTTCAATTTAAATGAAAGGGTCATCAATAGATTTCTGCAGAACTTGATAGTGTGCTGAGGAAGTAATTCAGTTTTTTGAATCATGTGTATTGGAGCAGGGAAACAACAAAAGTTGCAGGACAAAGGCCCCTAAAGGACCAGAATTGGTGACCACTGCAATTTATTTTTTGCATTAAGGTGCCTGTGTAATAAGTAGACCCGTCTACAACTAGAAAGCACTTAGAGAGCTCAGACCTCCGCCAGGCAGTTCATTTTCCTCATAAGTTTATGTTGCCATAAGAAAAGATTCCATCAAAAAAGTCCTGGATCCAAACAGTGATCTGGATCGCACCCAAAATTTAAACAACTGGTTCTTTTACCATTCCCAACCCATCTTGAAAATTACATTGAGTTACATTAAGTTTGCTAACAAATGAACAAACCGATGAACCAACAAATATGCTAATGCCAACAAAAAAAAATGACCTCCTTGTTGAAGGCAATAAAACTGAAATCAAATTTGATATAGGTTCAGAACAGGCAGGGGTCAGCGTGCAGTTTCAAGGTGCCCCACATTATGAAAGAGCCAGAATCAGGAAGTTTTTAGATCCAGTAGATTAAATTCTCTTTACAGTGATGCTAAAAATGATACAGGAGATGAGCCACTAGTCTCTATTTTTATACCAATGCTGTTTGAAACAAGTTCCAAGAGTTAGCATGTTTATCAGTGACATAGACCACATACTGCAAGCCTGATAACTAACTAGCTAACATTAACTTATCAGGTTCCAACATTGCAAAAAGTAGAATGAAAGAAAAAAATTAATAACATCATCAGTATTATAACAGCCTCTTATACACTTCTAAGAAGAAGAAAACTTTATTGTCCCTTGCAACAGTGAAGATTCACAGAAACATCACACAAGAAAAATATTTTAAAAATAAAGAAATAAGTAGCAGCAAAATATATACATAAATAAAGCGGCTACAACAAACAGGGGTGTCAAACTCCAGGCCTAAAGGGTCACTATCCTGCATGTTTTAGATTATTCTCTTCTTCAACACACCTGATCCAAACCCTCAACAAGCCTGTTAATGGCCCTTTCATCTGAATCTGGAGTGTGGAAGCAGGGAAATGTTGAAAACATGCAGGATAGTGACCCTTGAGGCCTGTAGTTGGAGCCCCTATCTGCATAAGTAGTTGCATTTCTCTTTCTAAACAAAAGCAACTGGATCTGGAAGCTTTTTTCTGTTGTAAGCTTAGAACTAAGAAGTCCGATTCTGTCTTTTTTATTAATTCCAGAAAACTTAGATCAAACTATCACTTCTACAGGAATTATTTGCAGGTTATAGTCTCACTCTGGGACTGTCAGATATAAGATTACACACTTGTTATTTCTATATGTCAACTCAGTGCTGCTAGACTTTCCTTCAGTTAATTATACTTAACTTAATTACTTTAGGAAAAAATGTTTTTTAAGGTTTAAGAATCTCTCTGTTAGATGAATATTTTTTCCCCCACATGTACAAAATAATGACACAAATGCCCTCATTTATTCTGTGAATAGTGATCCGGTGTTCAGTTTAGGTCTCTCTCAGAACTAATGTTAAATTTCTAATGTAATAAATGTGTCACAGATAAAAAGCGGTTGAGAGGATGGCTATTCCAAGGTTAGGCCTGATGAATAGAGATTGCTTTGAGCACTCTGTTTGACCCAAGTTCAGCCCTTGACTTGATTGATCATGGCAGTCCAGATGATGAATTGAGAGATTGGATGATATGTATGAGTGTGTCTTGGACTATAATTGTAAAAAAAAAAAAAAATGTCTGGTTTACACTGCACCACACACTATTTCTGATGTTCAAGTAAACACACCGCAAAGCTGAAGTTATTTCTTTGTAATAAAGAGTTACACATATATTTTTTTATGTTTTTACATAATCTCTGCATGAATATATTATATATAGGTACATGTACACATATATATATGTCTATCGATAAATATGTATACGCATATATTATTTATTTATTCTTATTAATTGCAAATTGCAGGGTTGTTGAAAAGATCAATGGGTTGCCTGCCACATTTCTGAACCTAAAACCTTTAAAACTGTAATATAAAACCATTGTTACCTTCGAGGGAAATATGTTTACTGTTATCCTGATCTTGATATTAAAATATCTCATTTGTTTTGGTTAGAAAACTAAGAACTTGGGAATTATAATCAGCTTTCCCTGTGCAAGATTTTGATTGTTACAATATGTTTGGGAGTTTCTGTGTTTGTTTTCCTTTAATAATTCATATTTAAAACAAACTAATCATGTCATACTTCAGGGCAGAGTTATTTATTATGAAAATCAGGCTTGCATCATATAAAGCTTTATTTATTTTACTTTTTCTTAAGCCACTAATAATCACAGATTTGTTGGCTTTTGTTTGTTTTTTCATTTTTTTTCTTTTTCACAGTTACTTCTTCGTCTCATGGAAGTTACTGATCAGACTTAAAGCCATCAAAGTACTTTTCCAAAAACAATTATTCATGTCTAAAAATTTCCCCTTTCAAGACCTGCAGCTGAGCTGGAGGCAATGAAATCACCTGCCCTCTCACTAGATTTATTTTTTATTTGTGATTGAGTTGTCACTTTCCAGTCAGTCTGAGGCAGAAAAAAAGGCACTCAATGTTAACACTCACAATTTCAGCGACACACAGCTTGACACAGTCTATTGAAAGTCCTGATACAACACTGTTTCAAGATATGTGACAACTGCAGAGTCATCAGAGTATTATTGCAGATGGCAGGACTCTGACCTGGACTGAAAGACTGTGGTCTACAGAGTGAAAAGGAACGGTGAGAGTACAGTCCCCTGTGGTGCTCCTGTGTCTTCTGGAGTTTTTTTACACAGTAAAACAGGCTTAATTGTGTTCAAACGTACTGGAGAAATTAAAGAACTTGATCCTCACCAGTCTGCCTGCTTTATCCAGGTTATGGTGGGTTTGTTGAAGCACATATATGATGAAGTTTTTAGCTCAGGTCACAGCAATACACAGTAAGTCCTCAAAGGTTATTCTGCATTAAGGTCTAATAATACCACAACTGAATGCTTGTTTGCTAACCATCAAGTGAGCAACAGTTCACACTTCAAAGCAGACAGTTTATATAAAGTATATAAAGAGAGGCCATAAACCAGCATTTGTTGCTTTACAATTTAAAATCTGAGTCATATTATAGAATATCAGTGCCATAAACACACATCAGTGACAGAGAGTTTGATGGGTGGTTGTAATATATGGTCTATACTTTGTAAAATGAAAATACAAAAATCAAACGAGTAAAAAAAAACTTTGATCCTGTACATTGTAAACATGCTTTCACATTTTTTTTTCTAATCAGTTGCATAAAACCACTCCAGCTTTTGGCTTTCAATGTACTGCAAGCAGGTTGTAAACATAAACTGGAAGTGACTCGAAACAATTTTAGCAACACTGCACTCATGCTAGGGTTGAAAATAAGGTGAATATCAAAGCTTTGGTAGTGCTGCAAAACTATTTCCAGCTACCACTGGGACTGTGATGCTCTCATGGGAGTCACTCAGAGAACAGGAAAACAGTCTTATAACTTCTGAAATTGCATGGGTTTCATATGCAATACTATTACTAGCATTCACAGCTTTACAGGGAAATTATGTAATTTAGTCTGTTACTACTCAATGCAAAAATCAGAGGCTCACACGCACACCTGTTGTAATAGACTTACATTCTTTATCAAATTCAATCACCAGCTGAGACATCTTTTTTCTCATGCCTCGTGGACAACATTTGTCATTGCCATGTATTCGCTGATTAGTTGCAAAATGCCAGTCACTTCATGTGAAATGATTGTTTTTGTCTGTAATGTAGAGGTTTGTTTCACTTGGTTGCTTTGGAAATGAAAGACCAAAGTTGTGCCAGCATGCAGGCAGAAAGAAAAAAAAAGAAAGTCTATAGTCTCCTAGTCAGAGAAATGGGAAGAAAAAAGACTTTTTTCTTCATTTTTTCACATTGAGTGACTCAATTTCACGCTCCATTGGCATATCTGGGGTGATGCGCCATGAAATCAGTCCAATTTTGGGATTTCAGAGGAACAGTATTTTGAAACCTCCTGAGATATGTGGCCATATTACTCTCTCCACCTCTGGACAGATTACACTATTATGTGACAGTGGCAAGAGGTGAAAGTGTGGTAATACACTGTGTTCCCTTTTTTAGTAAACTGGTTTCTAACAGCACTTCGAACATAAACTATTGAGCAAATCACAAATGATTCAGCTAAAGGTATCACTTCATATATAATTTATAAGTTCAATTGTCATTCCTTTAGTGTAGCTTGATTTTTGTGGAAATAACTGATTTTATCATTGGTTCAGAAATGATGCCGTTGTTTACAGCTGGGTTTCAAATGATTCAATAAATGAAAACCCTTCGAGTCTTTTGTTTCTAGAACCCCCACCCTCACATTTCATCTATATTAATAAAGATGTCAGATCATTTTAAGTCAGAAATCAAAAAAGAAGCTAAAACATTTAACCCATTTTTTGTATAACATTTATCTTAATAAGTTTGGATCATCATATCCTGTTGCCAAATGCCAGTTTACTGGTTAAACTTTGCTTAGAGATTAATATTAATCTGCAGCTCTGCAGTAAATGCTATGTTATAAATGAGTTACTGAAAATGTTGGCTGAGCTTTGACACTGTAAATTAGGATTTTATAAAGGTGTTGTGCTGTGATGTTTCTCATATTGTGGATTCTTTAATTTATCTGTGGATAAATTACTCAGCATTACAGATTGTGTTAGTCAATCCAATTTCAAGAAAGACATTTTATGTGGAAGTACTTTTCTAAACTGGACTGGCATGCAGACACAGAGCTTCTTTCAAGTAAATGAGATGGTGGAGCTAAACAGTTGAAGATCAGCATGTAGTGGGCTGAAGACAAGGAAAAACAAGCACACTGCTGGGAAAGACTGAAAAACTGAAGAGTGCAATTCTGAATTTGGAGAACATTGGCTGAAGAAAAACCACAGGGTAACTGTGCAGTAAACGCTCAAGACTGATGGATTACAGCAAGATCTGGGCATAACCAGAGAAAGTGAAAATGAGCAAACCACCACCAAAACACAAGGATTTACTCAGAGGTGAGTTCAAATTTGAACCTCTTGCAGTCTCGTTAGAACAACACAACAAATTAAGAAAGTAAGGAGAGAGGTGTCACTGCTTTAAATACTCTGGAGCATTCAGCAGCAGCAGCTGGGGATTAATCAAGGAGATGCAGAGCAGCTGGGACTGAAGCAAATCTGAGGAGCACACAAGAGGCTCTTTTCATCTGTTCTCTGTTTTCTGCCCCCTCATCTCCTTTCCTCATCCGTCCTCCTGCCTGTGACCTGGAAATTGATCACAGGGCAAAATCTTGAAGGGTGTCTCAGTTGCTGAGATGCATCTTAAAGAAAGAAGTGAAAAGAAAAGAAGCTTGCCAGAGGAGCTATATGTGAAATGCACAAGCGTATCCTTTGTGGACTTTGTGTCAACCCCTTTAAAGTGCAAAAAAAAAAAAAGGCTTTTGTCACAATTGAACGTGCCTATGTTCCTTTTATACTCTTTTGGCATTTCTTTATATGAGAAATGACTTTATGGTTTTACACAAACTATCATCTTTTTCAACCTCCTATACAGTGCTATAATGGTAGGTATTTTGGAGCATCAGATGTATGTTACAAATGCTTTCAGCTGGGTGAGCCTTGTTGAATTTTTATATAACTTATATATCACAGTTTGAATCTGATTTATATCTTGTATGATGTATTTCCCCCACACATCTAAACCACTGAAAGGCATGCTGTGAAGAATATTCTTAAATGATAAATACTCAAACCAAAGGATTTCTGAGCTGGTAGAAGTAACTGTTAGTTTTCTATTTGTTGATAAAATTATTGTTTCTTTAAATTTTATTGTCACTTCTGAGCTAAAGGTTTTGTAAAACACCCATAAACACTTAACAGTTATGGAGATAATTAAAATGCCATATAGCAGCTTGAAGCAGCTTCAGACAGGGTTGTGTAGGTGTGCAGAAGGGTTCTGTAGTTTTTCTTAATCTGGCGTAAACATGTTTTTTTTTTATTCGTTTTATTACACTGGCAAGTTTAAACTCTTAAATTTTTGTTTTGAAGCTTTTTTGTCTGTTTTATGTTTCTCTCAGCTGGATGCAAAATTCTTTGTGTTGCCTTGATTTTACATGAGCTCAGACATCCTACATCTTCATACATGGAATACATCTGCCATAGTTGGAGGGAAGTTTGTAAAACTGTTGTCTTTGTCTTCAGAGTGAATTGTGATTTAAAAAAACAACACAGTCTTCAAGATACAGTGTTGTATATGAAACATTTTCTTCCACTTTTTACACTCCACACGGATTCTGTAGATGTTTCTTTGTATCTGAAAACTCCAGGGAAGATAAATATCCCACTTACATAAATAAGACCCTCTTCCACCATTTGCCAAAAACGCATCTACCCATCAAATTTGCCCAATTCAGAATGATTTTCTGGATGCAATCTGGATGAAGCACAAAGAAATGTAATGTTTTACATGAGTAGCTGCCATCCGTGCTGAGTATAGTTACATCTTTACCACCTTGGCAGCCATGTGATTCCTGATCCTTACAATAAGAAAACCAATCTGTATTTCTAAACTTACTGGCTGTTGAAGGTGTTGGCCCATGGTTCGCTGGAGTGATTATTTTCGAGTTGATTTTTAGCCATATTTATCCTCTTCTTAAGACATCTTGCCTGAATGAAGTGACGCCATGATCTTCTTATTTTAAAATTCTACCTCTACAACATTTCAAGTTTTCCTCTCTCCACCTCTTCAAGCATTTTAAGCAGTGAATCTTTTTTACCCTCCAGACTGATTGTGATGAAAAGCCACAAGAGCAAACCTATTAGCCCCACCTCCAATTAGCACCTCAGATAAGGTGTGATAAAGAATAGATCCGGCATGTGAGGTTAACATGTGCAGTAATGTGGGAATAGGCAGGTGTAGAAAAATTACAGTGTTGTACCACTTAGTTTAGTCTTCTGTAACTAGTCTGCTGACTGTTTAGATGCATGAAGTATTTCAGTGTTTGTTTTGTTAAGTGAAACCAAATAAAGACTCCAGAATAAAACATCTGCTATAAGACAAAGGAATGCAAAAAAGCTGATTATCTACTTTATCTTTTTAGTTTATTTGGTCCTGCAGCCTTTTAACATTTGATCTAATTTCTCTGGATTTTCCAGACCAGAGATGCTTTCAGACTCACAAAGGTTTAGCTTTGACTCAAAATACTTTATCAGCTTTTTTTTATGTTTAAAACAACCAAACATAATTGTTGATAGAAATTTAACTTGATAAGAAAAATAAGTCACAGATTATCACAAGCATTTTACAGCTTTTTTTTTTTTGCCACTTCTAAACATGTGTATGCTTATTTTCCCAGACATGTTTCCTCCAGCCATTGGAGAACCACCCTATAGTGGCCCTGAGGTGCACATCAAGCCGATAAATCATCATTGTGATTATTGTTTGTTACAGTTTTTAGTTATTTATTGTTGTGATTTTTGTTTTGTTGTGGTTTTTAGTTTGTTGTTGTGATTTGCACCTCTAGGCCACCTTATACTGAAATCATATCATAAATCATATATCTTGACTAAATGTGTTAAGATTGTTTGCTAAGTTCATGTTTCCCATTAAAAATATGTCCTCTGTGTGCAGGTGTACAGAGTCTGACACCAAAAAATGGTTCTTGTCTAACTTTAAGACTTTTTCTAACTTACCTTTCTTCTAATTTCCAACAGTGAGCAGGATACAGAACGCTTAAAAATGCAAAGAATAGATTTTAAACAACAGGATTCTGAGTTTCAACATTTGCTTTCTAAACAAAAGGTTTGTTATTATAAAGAATAAACTGGAAATAAAATAAGATTTAAAGAAACCCCTACGCAGCAGAGAGCCTTTAGTCAGAGGACACTTTAATTCTGCAACAACAAGACACATCACAGGAGGTCATTCATTACCACAAGAAAGAGCCTAATTACTCTCAATTTTTATTTGTTCTCAACAGTTTCTTATTTAAATTTAAATGAAATATGTTTTGTTTGTTACTTTTTACCTGTTATTTTTGATGTATTTTTTTTTCAGAAATTAGAAAAGAAGGATTCATTTCAATTATATGTTCTAATTCATCACCATGAGTGAATTATTTACCTTCTTGATTTCTTGTTTAAACTGGATTACTATTGCAACAACACACTGTCAGTAGGGTGAAACTGACCTGTCTCACGACGGTCTAAACCCAGCTTACTTTCCCTATTAGTGGGTGAACAATCCAACGCTTGGTGAATCCTGCTTCACAATGATAGGAAGCGCCGACATCACTATGAACGCTTGGCAGGAACAAGCCACTTATCACTGTGGTAACTTTTCTGACACCTCCTGCTTGAAAACCAAAAAGTCAGAGGGATCGTGAGGCCCCTGCTTTCACGGTCTGTATTCATACTGAAAATCAAGATCAAGCGAGCTTTTGCCCTCAGGCTACACTGATAAAAGCTCCAATCCACAACTTGCATGGAAAATAATTGTTTGCATAATGTGTTATACAGACTGGTTATTATTATTCATTTATTAACTGCAAGTTCTCAAGGTTGATACAGTAATGTTTAATACTGGGAAATGCTGCTGCCAAAATGTATTTACTTACAAACATCTTCATATTGTATTTTAGGATCATTGTCTCTAACTTAGAGAGTCAATATGTTATTACTTGTTAGAGTTTATCTCTCCAGTGTTGATGCTATGGGAGACAGGTATGTCAAAATGCTGTATAATAAGAAGGATTTCACATGCATAAACTGTAATTGTTTATTTTTATACATTTGAAAAATGTGAATCACATCAGTATGTGTTATCAGTTTCCTTTAAAACATAGTTGGTTATTCGTGCACAAAGTCTGAGATTTTCTGGGCTCCAGCTGTTCTGATGAGACAAACATGTAAATATTGCTGTACTTCTGCTTTAGCAGGATGCTAAGAGTGATACAATCATGGAGATTTAAGCTTCATGTATACTTGATCTCAACATCATTGATTATCTTGTGTAGGAGACAGAAGATTTGTTGATACGTATGTCTCCAAGTAGTGACTGAGTCTCTTCATAAACTGGCTGAACATGCATCTCAAAGATTTGATGCTTTGTTTTTAGTTATAGCTGCTCACATCAAATCCAAGTAGATCTAGTTTTTCTTGTTTTATAGCTATTGTAAATTCAAACAATATTATTTGTATGCATGCCCAAATAAAAAAGCGAAATGCATACAATTTATTAATGTCTGTGTTGAAAATGAGTGAACAGTTGGATGTACTCCTTTGTAAATGTGGTAAAACTAATATCTATGCAGCTTTATAGTCATAAATCCATAGAGTGTTTTGCATCTGGCCCTGGAGTGTCTGGACTCCATCACAGGGTAAATTTGAAGCCCTTCTTTTTGAGAAATTTTTATTGGACAGTTGAAAGATGGGTTTTACGTTTCCTCCTCTTCAGGGCAGAGTCTAATGATGATGAATGATGAAGATCAATGATCAAACTCAATCACACTTTGTAGTCATTACTTATGGTGGTTCCTGTGATATATTTCTACAAGTAGGTCTGCTGTGAACATGAAATTTGATAATTATGATTGCAGTGCATGTTACATTTTAGGGATAATGTCAGAGGCAAAAAGAGTAACAATGAACTTGAAAAGAGCTGGCACACACACACACACACACACACACACACACACACACACACACATGCAAACTTTTGATGTTCTCATCCTTTTGATGTCAACATCCAGCAACAAAAAATTGGTCTAACTTGAAACTTCCCTTTTTAATTTATAGAGCTCCAAAAAAATCTACTGTAATAATTGTATTCTAAAGGAAATCTAAAGTTTAGGTTCTACCAGTGCTATAGTTAAAATATTTTTAAAATGAATTATCATAGAACATCATCTCATTGTTCTAAAAACAAAGAAATAAACAAAAAAATATAACATTAAGCATCAAACAAGGAAGTAATTTGCATAAATCACACACAAAACCTTTGTTGTTCAAGTTGCATATTGTAGCGAATTTAATGCTTAAAAAAAGCTTTTTTCACTCAACTATATATTTTTTTACTGGCATGATCATAACCCAGTGACAGAGCTACAAAATAATTCATGCATCACACCCCCACATTGCAAGCCTATAGCACTCACTCTGCTTTCTCTGACTTGTTTGGGATATCACAGCATCAGTATCTTTAATGTGTGCTCATGTTGTAGATGAGTTCCTAGAGCAAAACTATATGTTTAAAGTTCAATCACCAAGTAAAAAAAAATACCAGCTACCTCTTCTTGTGCTCTATGATTTTCTAACCACTGTAAAATAATATATTTTTCATAAAAATGTTTAAAGAGAGGTCAGAATGGGTTCTTTAAGAGAGATGCCAGGTTTTGTTGCAAACATAACCTCCTGGCCTGAATTAAAATCCAGATACAACAAGTGTGTGAGGTCATTCATGTGTCTTTGTGTGCATATATGTATATACTGTATGAACAAGTGTGTTCGTTTTAGAGTGTGGGTGGTCATTAAATATACATTTTGTGTCTGACTTTGTTTAAATCAGATATGGAAAGATTTTTTGTCCTTCCTGACATTTTGATCTCTGCTTTGTCATTAAGTGACGGGATGTGATAAAATTTACATAGCCCTAATTCTTCAGCCTGCTGACAACATATTTTTTCAGTGACAGCCATCTTTAATATTTAGAAGAGTACTTTCCAATGCCCTTCAACAGTGCTTGAAGTATTAATGTATCCTTAATGGGAGAGGTTCCATAAATGAGCCTCAAATGGAGCTAGACATTTTAATGCTCGCTAGAATGGCTGTTATTTCCACACTCGGCCATAATAGTCTTTATTGCATATTTAATAAAGTGTGGGCTTGTATTAATTGTTTAGCAGCCAAGGACTTCATTAAGTGGTTGTGATGTCCTGGATGGGTTTTCCCAGTCTATAGTGGTCCCTTTGTCCCCTCTCATCTTTTCTCATTTTGCCGAGCACAGCAGTGATTACTTTAATGTATGTTTACAGCCTCTATTCACACAGTCAGAATAGATGAATACTTTTGCAAGAAGAAGAAATTGGGATTGTTACTAGTCAATAATGTTCCTCATTATTTAATGACAGTGGATATTTCTGCACTGAGCATTTTTATGGTAAAATGAAAATCAAGTTAATCTTTCTGTGAACATAAATGTGAAAAATACGGTGGATTTCAGATGTGAATAACTCTTCAGAAATTTATTTGAAAGGAGCAAATATATATTTCAGCAACTGTTGTTTAAAACATAAGCATGTTCAGTCATGATAATTAACATGCAGTTGATACAATAAAGATGGAACCAGATAGATTTGATTTTAAATATTTGTGTATTCTTTAAAATTTTTATTTTATTTAAAGGTTATTACTGGATATCAAATATTGTATTCTTATATCAGTTCTTCAGGGGCACCAGCTGATATTTGTCAGCTCCTGAGTTTATTTGCCAATTTAGCCCCAACAACTTAACATTGTTGTTTGCTGGACATTGTTATAAACAATACACAAATTTGGAGCCTGGTGCAAAATTAGATATACTGTTTGGAAATAAATGAATATAACACTCTTTCAATGACCCAGCAGGGAGCAACGTGTTTTGTATATGATTTTTTGTTGACGTATGTAATCAGCTTAAAGCATGCTTTTATTGTAGTATTGCTTGCCATTTGTACAGCTGTTGCAGTTCTCATTTTAAACAGTAAGTGTTCTTATTAGGAAAAACAATGCCCACTAGATGGCAAGGATAGAAAATGGAAAAGACAAGTTGACAAGAAAAACAGTCTTTACACAAAAATATATCCACATGTTTTAAACTTTTCTGCAATTTCTTTAAGTGGGTGACTGAAGAAACAGAACTAAAGTTTCTCCCGATAGCTAAACAGATAAGATTTTAAAATGTATCCTAAAACAACACTGGAAACTGGCTGCTCCACTGGTCCAGTTTCATCACTCTTGTTTGTGAACCGGTAAGAATCGATTCTTCTTCACTAACCTAACTGATACTTTGTCAAAATAAAATTCCCTGATTGCTCTTTTCACTCTATGTAAAAAGATCATAACCTGAGTTCTGTTGTTTCCAGGTATAACCTCACTTTTTTTAAAACATGAAGACTTAAAATGGCTCCATCATCAAGTCTGTTTGTAATTCATTGTGTTCAAGAGGGAGAAAATAATTTCTGTTAACTCACCTTCTGCTAAGCTCTTTATCACTTGTTTTCTTGTGCAGCTTGTGTTTTCCAGAGAGACTAAGTAAATAGAGAGCTATTCAACTCAACTTAGTGGATCACTAAAAGTAAACATCAGTTTCATTCAGTCTAAAATTAAATTTTATTGTTCCTATTCCCAGTTCAGCCAAAGAAATGGATGGAACAAATGATAAGCTTTGCACCATTAAAATCTACCTTGAGTCTGAAGCATCATAAGACTTCTGAGATTAGAAAATGCTAAAGGAGATTTCAGTGAACAGATTTTAAATTAAATTTTGACTGTTTCCAGTGATTAAATGCTTACTTTAAGACCAACCTTCTGTGAGGCATTTTTGTTCTAGGAAATGAAAATTAAACTCCGATTCCAGACTTAAGATTTGTAAGAACCAGCTATTATCTTAAAAGAACAACTTGTCCTGGGTGTTACCATTAGTGGACATTTTGTCTACAAAGGTCAAACTATAATAAATAGAGGTGCCATAATTTTAGGACATTAAGAGTTGACTGAAAAGAGTTTGGAATCACAGCCCTTGCCTTTTGAACTCACTTCAAAGACATAAGAGTGCTTAGCACAGTGGTTCAACAGCTTGCTCTCATAAGGACAGGCTGATCTTTGTCCCCTTTCACCATTTAATTCCCTGAATGGACTCACGATAATTGGAGATCATTATCATGATGGTATGATGTATTAGTCTGATGTCGTGGTTCCTAAAGACCTACAAAGGTATTAAGAGCAAGAGGAAAAAGACGTCTCTGCTGCTGTAGTTGTGCAGTTAAAATGTAAATGATATCTTTCTTTTATTGAATTGAATGCCAGTCAAACAATCCAGACTTAAAGCTACAGTATATATCCAATATACTCGACCGAAGTCCTTCACCAACCAGAATACAATGAAAAGGTCCACTTCGCAAAATAAGCTTGCTAACCAAATCAAACTTGTCACAGCACTCTTTGCACAAGAATAGTTGGTTTCACAAAGAAATAAAGCCAACCTCCATCTAGTGAGCACACTAAATCCAAAGTGGATAAACATTTGAGCTTGCACCCTTGTGATTCAGCACACACGCTAATGTACTAAGTTTGATAAGTGAAGGGCAAAACCACACTCATGCATTTTCATCAACAGCCCCCGGACAAGGCCCCGACACATATTTCAATACCTCAGAGAGCCCTTACACAACAGATAGGCAGACTGTAGCTGTAATGTAACTCCCAGAACAGCCGTTATTGGAAAGAGGTTGTGAGGACATTGTATTGAGGAGACAGTTAAAACGGTTTAATGAGAACTTGGATACTTGTTTAGAAAATTTACGAGGAAAGATAAACTGTCTATTGATAGACAAACCTCAGCAAAGAACAAATAGAAGACCTAAATTTGGATTAAGATTCAGAGATACAACCTCAGACCATAGATTTGTGGATTCTATGTGCATCTAAGCTTCATATGTACAGAGCATGTATGTGCTTTACTAATACTAATGTGTAAAAAAAACAAACTTTCTTCTTTCTCTTTGTGAACTCACCCAACAGGAAAGAACACAAGCTAAAAATACTTTTGCTGCAGGATCATGACAATATGTCCTAGATCAAAAATATAAATGGTTGTTTAGAGGTCAACAACCTGCAATCCATAACTAAAGTTGAGTGGACATAGGTTTGCATGAGGGTTATTTCAAGGAAGGCTGACTTGTAAAAAATACACTCTGACTGACTATCTATCTTTAGTTTTTGTCCTTGTCTTGATACTCAAAAACCATCTTGAAACAGTTAAATATAATTTGTAAAATGTCAAAAATTCTGTTTCTCTTGACCATTTACATATTGAATATGCCACTTTAATCCAAAAGCAACTAAAAATTATGAAATATTTATTTACAATGGCTCCTTACTTTGTTGTGAGAAATGCAAAAATAGTTAACGTCCTTCGACTGATCAAGACGGGATATATAACAGTCTTGTATCGCTTAATAACTGAATCATGAACAGTGCATGAAGAAAGTGTACAAATAATTTATAGATAAACAGAAACTAATCAATACCAATGATCAACGAATATATTTTTATTCCACACAGATTTTTCATATTTATCTGGCATTAAGTGCTGGATGGGGGGACTACGGAGAATTAAGTGTTAACGCTGTAATTCCCGATCCCTCTAGGTTTCTTTATTTTGAAAAATGCACAAGTTTGAGTCTCTCATATGGAATTAAAACAGCAACTAAGATGCATCCAGATTTTGTCATTTCTAAGTAAGATCATGCTGTTATGTTAAATATATTTAAGGCGCATTCACACCAGCCCTGTTTAGTCCGCTTGAATCAAACTCTAGTTCGTTTGCACAGAAAGTCCGGTTCAGTTGGGGAGGTGTGAATGGGCAACCGAATCGAACTTTAGTCCGCCTAAAAACGTGGGTCTCGGTTTGATTGAAATGAACTCTGGTGCGGTTCAATTGCATGTGTGAACGCAACCACACCGGGACCGCACCAAAAGCAGGAAGTGGACTATATTGTGTAGCCGTCTCAGCCGCCTCGTGTAGTCCTCTGTCTTGTTATCTGCTCATTCTGAGTCCAGTGCTGCAGAATATTGATCTGGTACATTCACCAAACACAAAAGATCCCAAAACCACCAGAATCGGCTTCTAGTCCATGTTTGTTTATGTTTTACTCTCCCCCGGCAGCGCCAGGAAGTGCAGTAACAAGTATTGCAAAAACTCTACAGTGCCACAGGCGGGGGTGTAACATGCTCCAAAGGCTGTTTGGTTTGGTTCATAAAGTGCAGTGTGAATCCAAACCGCACCAACTAAAAACAGCAACAGTGTTGCAATTTTGGTCCCCAATCAAACCGAGTCCACCGAACTATCAGGTGTGAATACAACCTTAAACATGTAAATCATATCAGTGGAAAAGACTGTCTTGGGAGGTTAGGTTGTAACAGAAACAAATTCAAGGCTACTACTGAGACTGAAATGTCTGTTAATATGTGGGTGGAGTGTCGAGACAATCCATTAGGTTTTTGCTAACTGAAAAATCAAAACACATTTTAATGGTACAAAGATGACAGAAATTATGCATTTTGAATGCCAATTAGGGTTGTCATGGAAATGGTAGCTGCAACATTCCTTCTGATTGTAAATTCACAAATGTTTTTCCTCTGAAACTTTCACCACTGTGAGACAAAACACCTTTTCACATTTTTATTTCATATTCCTTGTGTTTTTAGCTTGAAGAAAAAGGTCAGCATTCAAAATAGATGTGTGTGTCCGTGTGTGTTCACTTGTTAATCCTTTTATTTGTTTTGTTTTTGAGTTTGTTTATTAAATAATGATTTCTCAAAAATCATCAGAAACATGTTTAAGAAATCCAAACAGAGCTGTTGCAGTTTGGTCATTTTAGTGTTTAAACTGCTTCTGGGACAAATGTGATATGTTGTCAGTAAATACCTATTGATTGGTTTACTCCTGCACAGCAATCCCATTAACAGCTTTACCCAATCCTTTTCATATTTATCATGCAGATCACTCAGCAGGCAACAAGCAACAGTACTGGCTCATAGTCTTTCACAATTATTCACAATAATTGAACATGTGAAAATATTTCCCAGCATCATCAATGCTCTGGATTGGCTCTGAGCCTGGAAAGCATTGTAAGCATTTGAAGGAGACTCTAGGAAAATTCTTCGTGACTGTTGGCATCAATAAATCTCGTGTTTTCATAGCATTATAAGTGTTAGGCTTCTGTGCCATGCAGAGTTTCAGCCCTGCCATTTATAGACCTATAAGTCAGAAATTCTGACAAAATGAACACGTTAATCAGAAGGTAAATTCAATCCATGACTGTAGTTATCCACATTATTTGTGATCAACAATCACCCCATGATTCCTCTGATTTCAGCAGACTGTTAGTCTAAAAGCTTTGGCAGAAATTGCATTATGATTCAAAGACCGTGCCTGTGTGCTGGACACACATATCGACTAAGATACACACACAAAAAGCATGTTACACTCTGCAGAGCAACACTGATGGAGAGTCTGCGTCCCATCTGTCTTTGCCTCTCAGTCCACTGAGCTGTTCTCTGTCCTCTCTGCTGGGAGATTTTCTCTCATTCTTAGTTGATTTGTAATTGCCTTTGTCATTTAGATCACCCTGGTACAAAAAAAGCAAATATGTGTTGACGCAAAACAAATGTATTCTTGTAATTACTATTCAAGTCTCTATTAAAAGAGCTTTCCACCAAAAACCAGAATTGTCCAAATCTTCCAAATTTGAATTGCTGCTTGTTTTTTTCATGTCAGCAGTGTCAACTTTAAAATTTTTTTCGAGGTGAAAAGACTTGTTAAGGAATCCACCGACAGTGTCAGTTCAAATTGTATGTATGAATTTTCAAATTAGAATTTCTCCATGTGTTAAGGGTTACATCATTAGCACTGAAAGTTGCTGTGGGAGTATCTGTACACCCACAGATGCATAATTTACATTTGATTTCTTGTGGCCTGCTGCATTTTCTCATGTTATTCCAGCGTTTTCTCATTTTGTATGTGCAGAGTATCTGTGTCCTGCTGTGCACACAACAGTATCTAACCATCATGTGGCGATAAAAACACTCTGAGCTGCACTGACGACTGTTGATGATAAAAAACAGACAGATGAGAAATTTAGACAGGATGTCTAAACTCCAACACATCGTCTTTTGTAGTAATTTGACTTATTTTGTTATTATTATCATTAGTATCATTTTTATTATTATTATTAGTAGTAGTAGTAGTAGGAGTTACTACCAGTTACATGTCAGGATACATTAACAAAGCTGAAGCAAATGTTTTTTGTTTGTTTTTTATAAAGTTAAGATGTCTCCATATGAAAATAACATTTTAAATTTGAAATGTCAAGCTTTCCCTATTAAAGTTCCACTTCAGTTGCATGAATTGATTGTTATTGATCATGACTGATGTGCCTTGTTCAAATCACAAATGTGATTTTCCATCTTCTGTTTAGCATTTGGAAGACAAACGTGACAATAATGTTTAACAGTGTTTTGGCCTTCTTTATTACTTTGTATTCATTTGTTTACTGTCAGAGATTCACAAAGTTTTTCTATGTAAATATTTTGTTGTTGTTGTTTGTAAATACTTCTGCTGAGGTCATTTCAACCTGATCCACCTGGACGTTCTCCACAAGCAGAGATCCGTGATTCCGACAGCTCCAGTTAGAGGGACAGGATGCAGAGATTTATGTGCAACAGCCCATGAAAAGGTCAGTATACACCTAATTTACTAGTGTGTTATTAATTTACAATACTCATTTTTACTCTCATCAAATGTTTATTGATTGTTGATAGATAAAATATGCAGTCTAATGTTACCAATAGGTTTATAACAGCTTGCTCAGTAAATCAAAAGGTTTCCAGAGAAGGACTATTAAAGACATAATTCAGACGTTCCTCCCTCAGTGCACATTCAATGAATATGAGTAAGAGAATCATCAATGTGTGTGTAGTAGTCTATATAAATGTTCCAGTCTATGTGTGTCTCTATAAAACAAGACAGACAGAAAGAGAGATCACGACACACCCATAACCGTATTGACTGAGGCTAATAAAAGAGGAAATGGACGCAATGATGTAAACAGAATAGTTTTTTTTATATAAATAAAAAGACTTTAATCCTCTGACCAACAGGAAATCCTAATATAATATGTCTCCAAGAACTAGGATATTTTTGAAGACTAAGTATAACAAAAGTAGACGCTCTAAAAAAACACTGTTGCATCTTCTAAAAATATTTAAACAGTCACATTTGGAATAAAATTATATTTTATCTTACTTTTTAATGGTTTGTTTTCACCACATTTCTGATTCATGCATGCAGCGTGTAATGAGTAATAGCATTTCCATAAGGTTAAAAAATATAGATGTTTTTGTTATTAGGTTTTGTTTCCAGCTGCTCTGCAAGTTCACTGAGGACTAAGTTACAGTCATGATATTTTTGCAGGTCCAATAACACCTGAGCTAAAAGCTGCTTTACTGATGTTGAGCACCTGGACTTTTCTGTTTGAACAACAATATAAATAATAATACATATATTTATTAAACCATTACTGGGTGCAACATGTTTGCCCGTTTGGTTCTGAGGTCCATAGATTTTTTTGTTTTATGTAGAGATTTTTGAAACAGCAGCCTCATTTTAGATTGCCTTCCAAAAGTGATGGTGTGAACTGAATAAAATGTATTTTGGGGTAAAACTTCCTCTCAGCACTTTTCACCACCCCTCTCAGTCACACAGTGAATTTTGGGTGCTTTCCATATTTACTGTTTGATCTTTTTATTGTGATGGATAATCATTAAGCTTTTTTTGCTGATCCACAGTTTTCCTCCACATTGCATAGATAGTATATATCATGTGATAAGATGGGATATTTTGTGAAACACTGAGGATAACATGCATGGATGCATTTTAGGTGTGTTGCTTTTTTTAAGGTTACTTGAATTACCTTCCATTATCTGGCTTGTTTGCATACAAACTTACATCCAGGGCAAATTTAGAGCCAGCAGGAATCTTGACATTGTGTATTCTTTTTAGGGAAGCACCTGCTGAAAACCACACGTGCATGCAGGGTACATGCAAACTTCCCATGAAAAGGTCCCAGCTGTGCTAAATCTGTGACCTTCTTCCTGCAAGGCGACAGTCCCAACCAACTGTACCACTGTGCAGTAATGTATCAAACTGAAAACAAATGCGTGGTTTTAATCAGATCTAATGCATCACCTTTTTAGTTAACTTTGAAAGAGTTTTTTTAAATGTCTTTATAAAAGAGCAGATATTTTTGAAAAAATGCAAAAGCATCCATCCATCCATCCATCCATCCATCCATCCATCCATCCATCCATCCATCCATCCATCCATCCATCCATCCATCCATCCACGGATAGTCATGCGGTCACGGGGTGAGAGGCAGGGGACAGCCTGGACAGGTCACCAGTCCATCGCAGGGCCACAGACAGACAAACAACAACTCACACCTAGAGACAATTTAGAGTCACCAGTTAACCTCTTGCATGCTTTTGGACTATGGGAGGAAACCAGAGAGCCCGGAGAAACTCTACACATGCACAGTGGGAACATGCAAACTCCGTGTAGAAAGGCCCCAGCCCGGATTCAAACCCCGGATCTAAACTGGAAGGCAACAGCTCTAAATGCATTGTCATTTTTATTAATGAAAGTAAATCAGATTATAAGATTAAATCAATCACTGGACCAGAGAAGTCTCTACCCCCCCCCCTTGTCATTAGGGCAAGAAGTGGTCCAAACTTAAATGCTTTGGTTTGAGAGGAGTAAGCTGTTTTTGCTAAATATTTCACATACTTTACAAAAATATAAACATTAAATTTTTTTGTATTCTTTTTAATCAGATCGGTGGTTTGAATTACTTTAAAGCAGATATACATAACATGCCAATTTTTGTGGAAGGACTGAGTTGAAAACTGCATTTTAGTACTGCAGGTTTGATCTCTCCGATCATGAGAAAATGTTTTCCAGTTTTTTTCCCACAAACTTTGTAGTTAAAGTCACAGCTGATTCTAACACTGATCTGACATTTTGTTAAAAGTGGTTTGAGTTTTGGTTCTGAAAGGCTTGTAAATCCCAAGACATTCATGAATGTTAATAAAACCGATTTACTGTTCCACTTTTAACGTTCATCTAGAGGATTAACCTATTTATTTATCCACACTGGGATACATATTTACTGTGGGTTAAAAAGTAAAGTTTGTGTGAGGGGAAAAGTTATAATCAAACAAAGATTAGTTTTCTTACAACCAAAAAATGTGCTCTTCTATTTACTCCATACTGAGATGCCTCAAAGCCACAAAGATGAATTTTACTTGTACCTGTAATTTTTATTTTTATCATTTAACTTGCAGGTTAAGGGAGAACATATCATTTGAGGGCAGGTAACTTGAAATGTATGCGCTATATTCTTCAGTTTGTTAATGAATACATATGACTTACATTGAAGGTCATTAGACTTAATCAGGTGTCCATATTTTAAACTCTGTCAGTGGTGTTTCATTTATTCGTGTATGACGAGATCCTAGAGATCGAGGTCATGTCAATACAGTCTGAGAGGGGACACCTGTCCTTCCTCTGAATGTCTTCAGCATGTCTGCGAGACTAAATCATTGCACTGTAGAATGAAAAAAGAGCAGCTTCACAGATCTTGTTGAGGGCCTGTACAGACGACAAGTACATTTAGCGTGATTTAGTTCCAGCAAAGTGCACAGCAATCTTCAGGGCGAATATGTCTGTGCATGTGTGCGTGTGTGCACAAAAGTCTGGATATCAGTGTGTGCATAAGCTTCCTCGCCTTTGTATAGAAGCAAAGGGTCAGGGTCGCACTCCAAATCATCGAGAGCCTGCAGGGAACAAACTGAGCCTGTTAGAAATACTGCAGAGACAAGCTTAACCTATTTTTAATAGTCCAGTCCTCTCTATCATCGCCTTCCTACACCTGTCCTCTCTGGCAAAAGGTTACTGTTTTGAAGGTTAAAATACTATCAATAAACTGACATTGAAAAGTTTGTGTAGTATTTTAAGACATGAAACTACACTTGAAATGAAACTGTGTTGAATAGCATTTAAGATTTCAAAGAAATTCCTTCTGAAAAGATTTTAGCAGGTCAAAGACAACATTCACGCTAAACATTACTGAAGGGCAATGCCAAAAGAAAAAAAAAAGACTGCTTCAGGAGTCAAACAACTTACAGGTGAGGTATTAAATGTTTTCTGAAGGCAAAACAGAGAAATACTTTCCACTTAAGAGCTTCTAACCAACAGTTCATTTGCTAAATTAATATGCAGCAGAACTGACAGCTGCAAATTACGGCTGTTTCTTGATGCTGGAACAATAATTTTACACAACATTACTGCAGGTATTTACAACTCAGAGATTGCGGATGCATACGTAACTACATCAATTAAGCTAGTAGTTGTGGAGATGTCTGATACTTCACTGAAGCAAATCTTCAGGAGGCAGGGATGTGCCATGTGTCGTATTATGAAACCAGCTGCAGCAGCTTCCCAATGGGAAATAGTTTTGATGTTTTCCAAACTGCCACTCTTCCGCTTCATCAGGGTTCCTCAAAAATGTTTTGACAGCTTAACATGTGGTGGTCCACACCTCAAGTAAGGGACACTTATACAGCTTAAGAAAAAGAGCTGTCAGAGTTGCCTGTATTGTTAACAGCAATACATAAAAAAAGGAGAAATGTTTTGTTTGTTTTTTGATTTGTGGCTCAGCAAATCTGGACTGACACTTTTTTCGGCACATGATTTAGTTTAATTTTAGTTTTTGTTTGTTTTGCAAGATACAGAGATCTTACAGAAGTGAAGAAGATGCAACAACAAAGATGAAGATATTTTTTTTTCTAAACACTAAACAGCTACAGGCTCATTTCTTTATTTAAATAGATGTTTATTTTCAATCTCGTGGAAATCTTCCTTTTTTAAAAAAAAATAATTAAATCATCATTGTGTTACTCCAACAACCAAGTTCAAAATTATTTACCATAAATTTCATCTGCACATATTTTTTTTTTATTTGTCTCAAAATTGCTTCATGGAGGCTGCACGGTGGAGCAGTGGGTAGAGCTGTTGCCCTGCAGTGAGAAGGTCCTGGGTTGGAATCTGGGCTGAGACCTTTTTGCATGGAGTTTGCATGTTCTCCTTGTGCATGCGTGGGTTTTCTCCGAGGACTCCGGTTTCCTCCCACAGTCCAAAAACATGCATGTTAGGTGTGTGTGGATGTTTGTCTCTTTGTGACCCTGTGATGTAACATCACCTCTCACCCAATGACTGCTGGGAAATACAACTTGCACAGGAACACACTGGTATAGAAAAAAGATGGAAATCATTATGGTCTGCAAGTGTAATATTATGGTCATTTGAACATGTCAGGGGATATTTTACAAATTGTTTTTACTTAAAGGTCAGTTACAGCTGAAAACCATACAGCCTCTTCATAGAGAAGCCTTACCTTACCTTACCTTAAAGGTCTTCGAGGACAGTCATGTGTTTGTTGGAGAAGCAGCATGTTAAGCAGGTGATAGACGAAGGCCGACATGGAATGCACAAGTGTTAAGGGGCGTCATAATAAGTGAGAGGTAGAAGCGAGAAGAGTGTCGGAGGTCTGAGAGGACTGTGAATGGAAACACTGGCCCTGCTTGTCCTGTCATTTCTGCAGAGTCTGTCTGAGCACAGCGCTGCTCCGGAAGCCTCGGCTTCCTCCTGCCGCCAGTACAAGACGTCCTCTCTGTGGCCGTCACTGCTAACAGACGCCATCAGTCACACTGGCTCAAAAATCACTCGCTTCCAATCTCACCACCGCTGTGAAGGCAACTGCTCGAGCTTGTCTCGCAAATCTGCTCCTCCGTGTGCTCTGCAAGTGAAGACATATATTTACACATTCTACAACAACACACACCCACAGTTGCACAGACACAAAATTCTTTTATCACGTTGCCAAAACCAAAAAAATCACCAGTGAATTTGTCACTGTCCTGCTTTTTATATCCTTGTCTCTGTGTAGCTGGATGCTGGATTTACAGTGACAGAATCCACCTCATGTCATTCATGTTTGCTGGGCTTATTGTCCTTATGTGAGCATTAAAGGCTCACCATGCTACATATCCTCCTGGATGGAAACTTGTCCATGATATTTTTGGAATACATAGGAATATATTCTGCTTCTTTGCCCACAGTAAGAAAGCCAAGCATTGCAGACTGAGTTGTCTGGTAATTACTGGCTGCAATCCAGGGTTTTATGCTAATGGTGTAAAAAAAAATCTACAATTTAATTAATGCAAACTTACGTAGTCATTTTTGCATAAATCTATTTCATGATACAGTTGTTTCTCACAGATCTGTATTCTTTCCTTGAATGAGGCACCAGAACAATATTATAATCCTATAAATCCTGTCTGTCTTTCCTGCTACCTTCTCAGAATAATCCCCACTGGCAAATGTTACACTCTTGACAGCTACCTCCTTAAAAGTAAAACTTGTAGTGGTTGCTGGATAATATTTTAGGAGGTATACCTTTACTGCCATGAAATGTTTATTTTAGAGTCTAGACCCTGGCCAAAGGTCATTGTCTGCAGGCTTATGACAGACACGGGCTATAGTTTACATCACAGAGGAGAGGCTGACACGTTTATAGAAGGTTGCAGTAATCTGAGATTTTTATACATAAATATCAACAGCATTTGAATGTGTTAAATGTTAATAAAACAATCAATAAAGTTTCATTAGCACATTAAAAACAGAGAAGAACATAACAACAGTTAAGTTTGTTCGTTTGTATCTATAATATATTCATATGTTATAGACAGGTCACTGCATGAGTTTGTTGTCAGTTTGTTTAAAACAAGGCTTAAATCTTCTTGATCTGTCTTCTCCCTATAAATAATGTAAATTATGATATTTTAGATGGAAGAATTTGCATTTAAATATTCAACTTTGATGAACATAAAATTTGGCTGAGGAAAAAAAGATAACTAACAAGTCTATGGTAATAGAGCTAGTGCAGAGGTGGTGCAGTTGGTTAGCACAGTTGTCTAATAGGAAGAAAGTAGGAGTTTGTATCTTCTGCTAGTGTGTGCATGTCTGGTGAGTGAATGGTTGTCCATCTCTTTGTTTGCCTTCCTCTCGGGTTCTGTTTTATCTCAACTTCATTAGTTTGTGTCAAACTGATCTAAATGAGACACTGAAATAAAAACACAGACTAAAAAAACTCTTTACAGTGTGGTCTTTTAAAACCCATCAAACCAGGCGACACAATTATAATTGGCATTATTGAAATAAAAAATCTGAAAAATACAAAGTACCACCAAATACCAAAAAAAAAAATTAAACCTAAAAGAAACAAAACTGATTAATATGCTTTCTGAGACCAGTCATTTATTTGTTTCACTAGAACTAAAATCTTCCTTCTGGCCTTGATCCAAAGAGGAGTTTGATGTTCTGGTTTTGATGACCCTGGCTAGCTGTACAGAAAGTTGGCTCCAATCAGGAAACAAAGGTCACACTTTTAAGCGATTCCCATGCACTCGCTGGGGTTGATTTTTTTTTCTTTAATCCTTACACTAAATTAAAATGGAGACAGTAATGTCACCAAAAAATATGCTCACCAACCAAACTAGGAACCATTTCAGCTTCAAACAGAAATGTACAATTCCATGGTTATATAGCATAAAATGAACTATTTATTCAAGAGTGTATGAAGGTGACATGATATAAGTTCAAACAACACGTTTTGAACAGCTTCCTCTCTCTTTTCTCTTTACAGGAATGAGCAGGAGTTTACCAGATCAGGCATCCCTAATAAACACAAAAGCTTAATTCAACCCTCCCACTCTCCTCCCATGTCTGCTAATAATTTTAAGGAGCTGAGCTGATGGCTTTAACCTCTGATCTTGGAGCCCAGCATGTGCTTGAGAATTAGTCTGAGTGCACTAACCAGACAAGGTTACACATTAGTCAACAAAGTGTTGAATGAACTGACCTTAGTCTGAAGCTGGGGTTGTTGTAATTTGTCTTAATTTGTATGAATAGCTTTTTTAATGTAGATTTATTTTATGAATAATTATTCATTAGAAACAACTGAAAATTTAACTGAAAACCTAAATCTTCCACAAACACGCAGAGCGCTAGAAACGTTTTCATGGCTTTTGTTCTTTTGTGGAACATTTTTCTTTAGATATAGTTGAATTCTTATAAAATATCATGAGTGATAATAAGACTGTTTTATGAGCATTGTAATGTCAGGAGATGTGCGAATGTCTTTTAAATAAAACACTCACTATTGAGAGTCTTGGTTAACTGATGCAGGGGTCGAATGAAGCTCCTGAGAAAGTTACCCAAAAATGTATTCATTCATTGATCTCTATTTATTATTCTTCATGTTTTTAGAAAAATTACGTCTTTCTTTAATCAATAATTATTGTTAATAAATTGAATATTTGGAAGGTATTATGAAAGGTGTTCTCTAAATTACTGGCTTTTTAGCTCCAAATCCTTTTTTATTCCTTTGATTTTACATTTGCTGCCTTTGCTGTCTGGCCTACAAATGATCCTTTTCAAACATATTATTAATCTTAGAGCCTGCAGGACATGAATATGACTACACAAGGCTTTATCGCAACTTTGCCTGTTGAACTTATCTCCCCTTCTCTCCCTCTCAGCTGCTATTATTTATTCAGTTTGTTTGGCGGGACTCAGTAGCCGCAGCAGCCCCGGCCTGGCAGACCTATCGAACTGTGGCATAATAGATGTAATACATCAATGCGTTTGAGCTGAGAGCCTTTAATTAGGCCTTCCTGCTCGTTTCATCAATTCCCCCTGCCCTCCTGGGATTTAGGGGAGGGGTGGGGGTAATACAGAGAGGCCTCCTGAGCTGCATGTGAATCACTGAACCTCCACCTCCCCAGCTCATTCCTCTACCCCCTCAGTGGGCTCTTTGTCCCTGAAAACCACCCCCACCCCCTCAGCCAACGGCCTGCTGCCACTCATGTCTGCAGGGTCATACAGCATAAAATGGTAATCTTCCCCTGAATGTCAATAATTAAGAACCTGTTGCCCTTCAGGGTTTAAAAAATAAGTTCGTTTCTTGCAAAAACTGGCAGGGATGTCCAATTTGCAATGAATGATTCCATGGATGTAGTTTTCCTTCACTCCATCCCTGCATACTTGCATGTTAGCGCTAGTTTGCAGCCATGACCTTGCTCCCCAGGTACTGTTAAAATGTGTCGTATTAAATAAATGGCAAGCAGGACCCAGTGCTGACCAGCGGCACAACTCCTAACACAGACCAATCTCCTGCTGATTCTGCTTTTTTTTTTGTACCATTTTTACTTTTCACTTTTCACATAAATCATATCAACAGCATCTGACATTTACCACAAGTTAAAATTCAGCCAGACCGTAGCACGTAACTGAGGAGCATAAGCGCCGGGGCCAGTTGCTGATCCAAGTAAGCATAAAGTGAGAATGACAGCTATTCAGCTTTCATTGTTGTAAGCTAAAAGATTTATTGAACACAGTGCAGATGGTATTGATTGTTTTTGTTTCTAGTGAACATATAGAGAAATGGAATAGAAATCCATTTTCTAGCAAAGTTTTATATGGGATGTGGCTTTGAAGAATTTTTTATTCAGCAAAGTATTACTTTATAACTTCTGCTTACTTAAGAAGCTTTTGCTTCAAGTTATTCTCTTTATGTGACTTTAAGAGTATTTGGAGAGAGTCTGACTGTTTCAGTCAAACATAACCTAAAGAAAATGTCTTTTCTATGCAATACAGTTCAGAATACCCACATTGTAAAGGGAGCTTCTGTCCCATGTGGAGGCGTTTAAATATTCCAGGTTCTTGTTCACGAGTGAAAGTAGAATGAGAACCAGATAAAGGCATCGTTAGCATTCATGCATGATGCAGACAATGTGCAGATCTGCCGTAGTGATGAGAGGCCTGAGTCTAAAGGAAAAACTGTCAATTTATCAATAGATCGACATTCTGACCCTCACCTGCAGTCATGAGCTGTAATAGGTGAAAGAATAATACCACGAGTACAAACAGCTGAAATGAGACATGAACAGGGGGAAGAGCTCCGCTGTTTGAGAGGGGATCAGAGTAGAGTCGCTGCTCCTCAATATCGAAAAGAGATAGTTGAGGTGGTTTGTACATCTGGTGGTTTTACATCCCTTTCCAGTGTAGGTGTTACAGACATGTCCCACTGGGAGAGCTCAAGACAGACTCAGGACTTGCTGGACAGTGTATTTCTCAGACTTTTGAGTTGTTCCAGATGAGTCAGAGGAAGTAACTGCAGAGGAGGAGGTCTAAGGAGCTCTATTGCCCCTTCCACCTGTTCCCAGAGAAGTAGAAGAAGATGGATGATAGGGAGCTATTGAATGAGGGAAAGTCACATTCCAGCGATGGCAGGAAAGTTCTGGCATCAATGTGACACAAAAGCATGTAATCGTATAAAGCTGAATTCAGAGCGATCAGTTGAGGCAGCTTTTTAAGGAGGTATGAGAATAAAGAAAAGAGAAACATATCATTTTGTTTGATCATTACACATAAAATAAGTAGTTTGCTTCACACAGTGACCGTTTAACAACAAACCGCTGCGTTTCTCTGACAATACCTAAAAAAAAGCAAATAAAAAATTTTATCTAAAATTGATCCCAACCCAGAGTACCTTCTTATTTGTTAAAACTAATTATTAGTCCTGTTGTGAAAAAATCATCTAAATGCTGAGTGACTATGCATTTAGTTTCTTTCCAACATGCACAAACAAAACAGAAAAATTGATTAAATTTCTATTGTGTAAAGTAGTTTAACAGTTTAAAGTAAGAAAGTAGCTTGAAAGGTACATTCCAACAGTTTGCTGCAAAGAAACTTCCTGTTTTGTTCTCTAAGGTTCTGAGACTAAATGTAATTGTGCTGTCTACTTTACAAAACCAAGTAATCAGTTATTTTTCCTCAATGCATAATGTGACTTCCACCTCCAAAATCAGTTAGGAGTGTTTGAGACAGTTTGTTGAAAGCACAAAGAATAGTATATGAAAGAATAATAGATTCTGTTGTTAAGTAAATTTGTCAAACTTTCTCCACAGTCTTGTGTAGAAGCAGGTCTTGCCTGGAAGCACATACAATATGAAGCAACCCAAACTGTTTGTGCAGGGACTGAGGCTATGCAGTGAGAGGCTAGTGAGAGGAGAAGATACTTTAACAAAGCTACAGATCAGAGGATATCACTGAAAACTTTAGTGCAGCTGTTGCCCAAAGGAAAAGGCCACAAGTTAGACTGCAATTCTTGCTTTTTTATTGAAACAGCTTTAGCGTAGCGCTAGCAAAAGAAACTCAAGCCACATGAAACAACACTTGGGAACAATTTTCTGTGCAATTTGCCTATTTAAAATTATTTTTTTATTTTTTTTTTTTCATGAACAACATATGTCGTTACGTACCATCTGCATTCTAAATTAATTTTTAGGTCACTGGAAAACATTAAAAGCACAGTTAGCGCAAATACAGAAGTTTCTATGATATTTTGTTGTAAATAAAAATGTTGTACATCTTATTCACACTGCATGATGAACTGCACGCACTCTGTTAATTCTGCCGAAGCTAATCTCTTCAGTCTTTTGCTAATATATCCATTACATGAATGATGCTCCCATAAGCCAGCTCTAGTCAGTAAATAATTCTGGTTAATTAAAGCAAAGACATCCATCTTTGCCCAGGCTTTGTGTGCAGACTCGGCGAAAAGCTTGTTCTATTAATAAAACAGTGGTTATCACTGCTTTTGATGTAGTTTCAAACATGTTAATTAAACTGTAGATTTCAAATGGAAATTAACAGCTAATAAGTCATCATTAAGGCGAAATGACACATGTTGAAAAACCCATCGGACACCAGCAGAGAAGCAGGGTGAAACAGCAACACTGAGTAAACTAGTGTGGTGTGATTTCACATGCTTGTGTTGGTGTTCGAATTTTTACCATTGGATGTTGGTTGTTAATGATCAGTTAATGCAAACCCGAAAGCCAAATCTGAGGGAAAATATCCGTTTATATTTGTTTGCCTGCTTCTCAGTTAATGTTCTTGAAGTAAAACATAACTAAAATAAAAGTCAGACACATTTTGGATATTTACATAAATAATGACTTAAATGTCTCTGTGCTTTAGATTCATAAACATTTTTTTTTAGATATTTATACAAACATTTGTTTACTGTGTGAAAAAGTTTGTTAGAAGACTTTAAATTTTTGTTGATTTAAAAAACATTATTTTGAAATATCTGTTCAACATCATTAACAGATCTAAAAAGTGGCATCAATAAATCTATCTATAATTATCTATGCTTGCTATGGGCATGTTTTTAAACAATAATTGCTAAAATAAACTAAATACAGTATCATAAAGTAATACAGATTGGTTGTAGAGGCTAATTGTCTTGTCATGATTCCCTTTGTTTAATTGGCTTTTTAACAGTGTTTTTACTTCAGCTATAGTAATATGGAAGGTTACAAGTTTCTGCTATTAGTACTACTCTTATCATTACTATTATTACTATTTATTTGTAGCTTGAAAGCTTAAAATTGGTATTTATGTTAAATAGCAAAATTCTACCATAGTGCATAAGTCAGACGACTCCCAAAGCACTTCACACTACAATTTATCATCCATCCATTTATGCACACACACAAATTTGGTGGTGATAAACTACATACACATTGTAGCCACGGCTGTCCTGGGACACACACTGACAGTGGTGAGGCTGCCAGGTGCCACCGGACCCTTTGACCATCCTCAAACAGGTAGGGAGGGTTAAGTGTTTTGCCCAAGGACACAACAGAAAACTGATCTTTTCCAGAAAAAAGGAGGGATTTGAATCAGTGACCCTCTAGTTACCAGACAAGCTGTTCTACCTCCTGGGCTACTGCACCTATGACAAGGTGCTGAAAGAACACTGATTCTCTGTGTGGCCATTTGTAGGAAAATCTGAAATATTTTTGAACATCACAGAAAGTTGGTGAACTGTTGTTCTGAAAAGCAGAATAACAACATCATCATCATTTACAACTGGGATCCAGGTCTTGCTTTGAAAATTACTAAATTAGGTAGGTTTGTAATGTACATGTATTTATTAAATTCTCCTTCTTTACATGTGTTGCAAACACAAGGTTTACAGGATAGCTTCTGATATTAAATACAGTTTAAATTGAAAATCAACTTATCAGTATGTAATTAGTTTGATATTTTTGGTATAAATATTTAAAATGCACCCTGTGTAGAACAACAATACGAGAAAAATGTCAAATCTGTTGTTGTTTGGTTCTGGGGAGAGAATAATTTATCCCCTGAGATATTCTCTTCTTACAAACACTACGCACGAATATTGAATTTAAAAATCTTGATAGAACCTGTTAAAAAAACGACTCAGAAGTTGTGTGTGCAGTCATCAAAATCACTTTAAATGTGGCTTCCAGAGAGCTTTGATATAAAAGGGAAGTCTTATTATTGAAACAAAATCTCTGTGTGACTGCAATCAGCAATCAGCAGTTTGAAAATGTCAATATATCTTCAAATTAGAAGCCATTTTTTACACTGACGACAGTCTCCACAGGGAAGATGCTGCTAATGGAGGTTTGGGCTGGATGCCTTTGTAATAGCCATGCAAACATCATGTAAATTGAGGAAAGCTTTCCATTTTTCTCTTTAAAACAGCCTGCAAGCTGAGATTCAAGAATTGTGTTTCACAGATGTAACTTTAACCAAAGAAAAGGCAGATTTTTCATAAACAATTTTACAAGCTGCAAAACTATAGTCACCATAGAATGATGGAAAATAAAGTGTTTGAAATCAACCTCAGAGATGCTTTAATATGCAAAATTAAGAACAAATATGTTGCCTGTTGGAGTGTCGGTTTCAATGAATTTTTTATTTTATTTTATTTTATTTTATTTTATTTTATTTATTTATTTATTTATTTATTTATTTATTTATTTATTTATTTATTTATTTATTTATTTTATTTTATTTTATTTTATTTTATTTTATTTTATTTTATTTTTGTGAGCACTGAGGGCAAATTAGTTTGCAGTTACTAACAAAATCTGACCTTCAATGATATGTCAGAATCTTTTGTTATTTATTACAGGTCAGATGTGAGCTCATTACGTTCAGCTTTTTTTCAGGTATTTAAGATTATTTGACATTCTTTGACTCAGATATAGAAAAAGAAAACAAGTTTAATAAATCAACTATAACAAACAAACTTTTGCATTCAAACAACTTGACTCTTCAGATTCACCACATTCAAAGATGTCATTAATGTTTCATGGCTCTGCAGCTTGACAGCACACAGAAACATCATCAAAGCCTTAATTCTAATGAAAATAACTTTGTCTTAACAGTCTGTAAACTGATTTTTATCTCTGAAGGCATCTCCAAAAAAATCCTGTCATGTGCCAGAGTATCATATTATTCTGCTAGACGTAAAGACAACACAGGAAAAAAATATATAAATCTCAACTAAAGGATTAAGGTTTTCTATCCATCCATCCATCCATAATTTTTTTTTTCAAATTAAAATGGGTTGACAGTCAACGTTAAAACTAAAAGATATCTTCTTATATAGAATCTATTTTTTTCTGAATGTGTTGTAACCAGTGGGGTTTCTTAGGATTTCTGCCTTTTTTTTTTTTTTTTTTTTTTCAGCAGCCTGTCCTGAAGTAGATAAACAGCCTGAGGCATGAACAGTGACATGCAAGCGTGCCCTGTTATATTTAGTTGACCTTAAAATCAGCCAGTAATATTTATTCACTGTCACAAATCGTCTGCTGCTTGACATGAGAGAGTAAAGATCAGTATGATATTAGTTCTCCAATGTACCGATGTAACCAAATACTGGCTAGTATACAAATACAACGAGCCAGTGACATGCACTGAGGACCAAACAGCCTGAAATGCACAACTGGTGACTAAATAGTGGGACCTTAAAATGATGAATAAATAAAAAGTGTTTATAGTCTGACATGTGCACACGTCCCTTACTGCATCACAGCTTGTTGAACATATATTCTCTCCTTAAAGCAGTTCACAGCACTGGAAAAATGTCAACTTTGTCAACTTGCATTGACAAGTTCCGTGGAGATTTTATTAAATGAGTAGACTGCTTATTAAGAAACTCTGCTCACTTAATTTTGTACTAAAACAAAAAAGAATCCCAGAAGTAAATTTGCAACTGGTCGAGGCACGTTGATGACAGTGTTAACACCTCTCAAGTACAAATTTGGGTGATGCAATTAAATAATAAATACAGTCCTTAATTTAGACAAAAATTAACACTGGTACTGGTACCAAGCTGTATTATATATCAAAACTGGAGAGGTAGTTGTGACAACGTGCATAGTATGCAAGTAGGTCACCCAAAGTATTTGTTGTGCTTTAAATAACTGTATTTTGTCAGTAAAGTGGCCCATGAACTGACCATGTGCTACACTGCATGAAGGTCAAGACAGACCACGTGAACAATCATCTCCCTTAATACCTTTATCTTCTAATTATTTAGTTATCACAAGATAAAAAAGGTTGTTTTTTTAGTGATAACATCTATTTATCTTGTCATCAACAGAAATATGTCTTTTACTTTCCTGTGATCAAATGAATTAACCTGTGATTTTGCGATAACAAGCTTAGTTTTCTCAAGATCACGAGACGTTTACTGGAACTGGTTTGCTGACGTGACTGATCATGATGGATCCATGGCTGTGTGGTAAGTCACATCATAAATGTGAAGCTGAACAACTCCCACTTCTGTGCTTTAGCTGCTTAACGCCGGGCTCACACTGCCTACGGAACGGCTTCGGTCCGGCTTCGGTGCGGTTTTTCCGCAAGCTACCACTCACATCTGCTCCGGATAGGGAGTGCGGCCAGCTCCGGTGCTGGGTGCGTAAAACGTCACCCGCGAGAACAGAAGTTCACGTGGGTTATCGTTTTGTCGGGACTTCACACGAGAACACGTCCATTATTTAGCAAATGTGTGAAAATGTGTTGTGCTGCAGGCTTTCGGGACCCTGTGTCACCGGGTGTGATGTAATGTTTACATTTCCTATTAGCGCGTGTGCTGTCTAAAAAGAAGAGTCAAGTTACAATTGTTTGTACACTCGTTTATTTTGAAAAAACACCGGATATTCAAGCCACACTTCCTGTATAGTTCGTCAGATTTCATCAAACTTGACGCGGAGTGACTCCGGCGTCCGGAAAAAATTGATCCTTGCGGATTCTTTCCGTAGTGCCGTACAGCCTCCGTAACCGGACCCGCACCCCACGGAGCTAGTGTGAGCCTTCAAAAGGGATTTTAATCTAACGGAATACCTGCGGGGTCCGCACCGGACCGGATCCGGATGCAGTGTGAGCCCGGCGTAAATCAAACCTAACAGTAGAAGGAACTGCTCAGGATGTCAGGCCATCACTGCTGCCATCTGACATTTTCAGCTTTAATCAGTTGCAGCAGTTGTGAAGATGTTATCAATGCATCTATTGTACTTGTGATCGCTGATAATTATAAAAGGAATTGCTTTTGTTTTCTTGTGATTACAAAATAATTAACCTGTTATCCCAACAAAACGAGCTTTGTTGTCTCAAGATAATGAGATATTTAACTTGTGATCGCCAGATAACCATGTTAAAGGCTAATATTAGAAAAAGGCATTTACAGCTGTCGTCGTACTACACAAACAGTTAGGGTGTTTGTTTAACATGATAGACTTATGCAAATCTGTTTTGTTGTAATATTTTGTAAAACAAATCTAATTTGTCAGTTTCATCTGGTGTAATGCTGCTGCATGTCATGCTGAGGCTTTATTAGCAGTAGATAAGCATTCCTGCAAGGAAAAGTCTAGGAAAATATTCTTGTAGAAGAGACACGAGATTTTAGATTTTTATGTTTAATAATTTCTAATCTGACAAGGCTCTGCCATAAAATACCATCTGTGTCACAAAACAAGACCAAACAATAAAAAATATTTATTTTAGCACAAAACTCAAGAAGTTACCTTTTTGAAAAGTTTAAAAATGCGTTTTGTGATTTCATTGTAAGTTTGTTTTTTTATGTCCATTGTTAGTTTATTGAAGAAAGTTGTTTCAACTTCATCCTTCGACCTCTGACACGATGCATAACAATACTTTATATTGACTCTGGATTAATAAGAGCTTCCTCTAGAGGAAACTCTTCTGTTTAATTTCACATTCTATTTTTTTTTCTTTTGAGGCAGCTGGGTTGTAAAATTCTTTAATGGTGAATACTATAACTGTTTTCGTGTCGTTGAAGTATAGAGTAGTTATTTTTTTGCTGTTGTTCCTTTATTTGGGGTGGGGGGGTGGGGGGGGGGGGGGGGGGGGCTATGCTCTACTTTGTTTGGCTTTTGTCTTTGAAACTTGAGGCTCTGCCTTGAAAGCAGATACAGTTGCTGTACAAGGTTCAATAAATTTAGGAAAAGGAGGGTCATGTGCTTCTATTCATAACTTGTTGAGGGTAGGTGGGGGGGGGCTAATGTTGATCTGGTGAATGAAAGACATTTACAAAATATTATAATCACCTTAGAATTAAATGTAAAACAGTAAAGTCATATATACATTCAAATATATTATTTTACTGGGCTATAAATTAGAAGTTAATAGGACTGCTATTTATGAAGTAAACAGACATTATGGTCTGTGGTCTTTAGAATCAAGCAATGCAAACAAAAATGTTGTAATCAACACTATTTACATATCAGAACATCCCAAAGATGAAGATGCTGAACAAATGAAGATACAACTGATTTATTTTGACACATTCTGCAGGAGAAATGAAGCTGCAGAAACAGCAGGATTTATCTGGATCGGTAAAGCAACAATAGAAGAACAGAATGAGATGCAAAGTTGAGCTCAGAATGGGATGTATGATTTCAAAGCAGCAAAGTTCAGACAAAATTTGGAGGAAGTTCTGTTTCTTTTTCTTTTGCTGCTGCTTCAGAAAGTTTTTCACGTAGAGTGACAGAACTTGGATCATTGTAATCTACAGACTCTGGGGTTTCTGACAACATGTAGCTTGTTAGGGTATCATCTAGTAAAGTAGCTCAATATCAGTTTTTTTTACAGTCATTCATTTGTTGCATGTTTTTGCTGCTCTTTCATTTAGTTGCTTGGTGTTGGAATTGTTTGTTGTTTAGGTCAAAATAGTTGTTCTGGTGTTTTAGATGAGCTTGGTCTCTTTACATTCATATGCTGATAAATGTTTGGATGTTTAATTGGATGTTATTTAAATGAAGTGCAGTGAGGGCCCGGTACCGGGGGGCGCTCAGACTCAAGAGGTTAAACACAAGATTCTCATCTTCATTGTTAAAGCTGTATGATGGTCTTGGTATCAGCTAGAACATGAATGGTGTCTGTGGGGTTTTGTTGAGGTTTTCCAAACCTGCTTCTTCCTGTTCAGGTCGCCAGTCCATCAAAGGGCTCCACATGTGATAAAACCTGATGGCTTTGTACATTTATCTAAACAAAACTTCCTTAGTGAGGGCTTAGTGGTCTATCTTGTGTATTTTGGTCCTGAGAGGAGTCTGGTGGCAGCATAACCATGATTTGGAGTCTGAATTCACTCGTGTGTCTCAGTGATGGAGACTTTGACTCAGGGCTGACCTCACATTATCCTGTCATGCTTGTAGCATGGTGTTAGCATGGCATGAACTTTTCAGGTTGAAGCTGCATTTTCACTCAGTTCAAGAGTCATGTTGCAGTCATGGTGCGATTGTGGGCATTTGTGTGCATCTTAATGGGAACTTGCTGTGGTCAGATCAAGTACTTGGAGTCCTCAGAGTGTAGTGGCATCATGATTGCCTTCACACTGAAGGAGGATTTCTGAATTTGCAGCAATTCAGCCACATTCCATCGGTTATGTAGGTCATGAAGAGCGTAGCAAGGTTGTCACAAATCAGCATTTGAGGGATTACACACACAGAGACATGGGATTTGGTGACTGATGGTTACTTTCTACATCAATGAGTCATAATTATCTGCTGTTTTACATTCAGTCGTGAACAGTTTGTTAAAAGTAAAAGCTAATGTTGTCTACCATATTCTTGCCAAAAAAATCAGTTGGAAACATTTTTGGTAAACTGTAATCACCTAAAATAGTTAATAGTTCTCTCTAAACATCTGTTATGCTTGGATGTCCCTGTAAATTATATTTTTGTAACCTATTACAAGGTGGATGTAATAAGAATTTTACATGCTTCGTTCTCAGAAATGGCAGCTCACGCTGTAAAATTGCTTTTAGGTTGATCTGGTGCCAGAGACTCGGCCAAGCTGAACCTAAAAACGTCCGTGTTGTCCTGTCCTTCAGAGACTCATTCATTACAATCACGTAAGAGTTATTTTACTAAATTAGCAGGCATCACATACCTCCCATGTAACACGTGTTTTGCAATACACATGCATGTCAAACAAATTTTCACGACTGAATAAATCATTTTGAATTTGATAGTTTAAAATAGGGTAAAAATTAAAAGCTTTAAAACTCGTGCAGGCGGTTTCAGAAATTAATTTTAATGTGTAAGCCATGCGCAAGAGGTTATTGTGAAAACTGTAATCAGTTGCACATCATGCGGTTGAATGAAGAAGAAATTTAAATATTTTGATTTGATCCTAATTCTTTTAAAGATTCTTTCTGTTTCAAAGAGTGAAAGAGAGAGAAAACATGAAATTTAGCCTCTTTACAGCCACAAGAGGACTCAGAGCAATGATGAAAGAACATAAAAAGCAATCCAATGCAAACATAGATTTTTATGAGCTAATACTCTAGAAATAGTCAGTTCTATTTTTTATAAACTGCAGACCTTATTGTGCAGTAATCTCTGGTAAAACATAAAAAAGATAGTGTTTTGATGTTGTACAGCATGTAATGGCTCTTATTAATAGACTTTCTCATTATGTACAGTATCATCAGACCAAGCGATATGAAATAAGAATGAAAACTGTCAGGATTTTTTGACAATGAAAGTGTCAGAAATGTGCTGTAAATCCAATGTCTACTGTCTAAATATTCACAAACAGTTTGGCAAGAACGGAAGACAGAATGACAACAAAATATTCTAAAAGATTCATGAAGGATCATCTCTGCTGCTCCAAATGTGGGACATATTAGCTCAGATGCTGGTTTGCAGAATTTGTTAACCCCTTTCATGTGTCCATCATGTGTGAGTAAGTTTTCAACTCGATCTAAGTGAGTCTTGTATGTATCTGGGAGTGGGATGTTGAGTTCCCCTTTGATACATAAAACTGTTTTTCCTGCAGTTTGACAGCTTCTCTTGAGTTGGTGACCCCAAAAAACCTGATACCAGCATGTCTTCATAGGTAACAAGTACCAGCAACTTTCAAACTACATATACACAATATATACACATTATGGAAAGAAGTGTTTTCATTATATGGCCCGTGAAGTTAATTTAAAATGTTTAGCAATTTATGGTTAAATGTACATTATATATATTTTTTATTTAGTTACTCAATTCAAGGTCTTAATTTACTATATGTTCAATAAAAATAATGTTCTAATATTTAACATGAGTCAAAACTTCTTCAAGACAAACTCAACACAAGGAATTTGTTTTTTGTTTGTTTGTTTTTTTTTTCTTCTCTTGAAGCTCAGGTCGATCGAATACAACCGAGCATCTAAAGAGTTTCTATCTCCTCCCTAATGAGCCGTGTTTTTCCTCATGCTACGTTATGTTATGACTGTTTCAGCCGGCTCAAACACTCTCTCTGTTTAGCCCTTGACCCTTGCTGTCCAAGAAGCGACTGGCAGGTTGGCAACCTCCTGCCCTGTGTCTGCCACACACCAGGCCTGACCATGTTCTCCATTTCATTTGCCTTATGCCACGCTCCTCTGCCAGACCAGGGCCAGAGGCCAAAACACAAGCACATATGCACCTGCAAGCGAGCATCTCGTGGGATTAAAGCTGGCAAATGTTGTTTGCATTTTGACAGGGTGTTTTTAATTTCACCTGCCAGCACAGGTTTGTTCAAGCACTCTCTGTGGACCTCTGTCTAATGTGACCTATCGCTGCTGTACGGTCCCAGTTCCCTGAGCTCCTGACTGATGGACCTGCTGGTTCTAAAAGAGTCATCTAACCTTTACTTGTGTAAGTAAAAAGGAGATTATGCTACATTAAAGGCTGTACTGTTTTGTGTGCTTTGTAAACTCTCCTTCTTTGCTGCTTTGGCTATAAATGTCACATAATATGTTTAGTAATAAGAAACTAGTGTTAAAGAAATTTTTTGGGTGTCATTTGAATGTTCGTCTCATTCACTGAAATTAAACTTGAAACAACAGAAACTCTGTTGCACCAGTTTTTATGGACGAATACTTGGTCAGGAGTCCTTGACATCACTTTTCAATGAACAGCAGGGCCCTTAGGTGTAATTTTTCAACGTGAAGGGAACAGAAAAGTCCCTGAATGTCTGAAATAGATGTCCTGAGAATGCAGTCCAATGTTTTAGACCTGTGAGCCTTTTGATCTAAATGAGGAGCACAATCTTATTCCATTTAGAAGGGAGTGTGTGTTTAATATAGTTATTATTAGTTAATTTTTAACCCCAAATCTGGATGTTATTTTTTCTTTTTTTTTTAACCAAGTAGTTTTGGTTCCCAATCTAAATAACCCAAACAGGAGCTAAATGAGTCGTAACAATAAAAATCTCATCAGTTGAGTTAAAGCGTGCGTGTTGAGAGTCTTTTGTTTTGTTGGTTGAACAGCTTGTTTCCACCGACACACTAACACCCAAAGATGGAGCAAAGTATCTTTATACAGTCAACCATATGTCAAAAACTGGTGCTCAGATTACTTAAACTGATCAGTAATGACTTGTTGGATGCCTATTTATGGTATTTAACTAAAGCCAATATCTCACTGGACTGTGGCTGTTGTTGAAAATATCTGATGGGCATTTACAAGGGACTTTCCAGCATGTCTTGAAACATTTCTGAGGGTCCTATTTTATCTCATGTGGGTCAGAGAGCTTCACTGATGTGTCACTTGAACTCTGGACGTATGAGAACTTTCCAATACAAAATTTCTCTTAAAAAAGTCTGAGTTGTCTTTTTCTCAGTAGAGTTTCTGTGGTCTGAATGTAAAACAACTATGGGGTCAAAAACAGATTAAATTAGCTAATTACTGATGATCAGAGACAGAAAAGACAAAATTAACAAAACTTAACAAAACTTTGTGACAGGATATTCATTGCCAATTTATTTATTGCCACTTTGAGTTATGTGAATGTGTTTTATGTATTATTTCAGTGAGGTTTCACCTGAAAATGTGCATATTTTCAAGTCACTAACAGTTGCTGCCCAGTGAGATCTGAGCTTAGGTGTTTTAAGCTGAACTGGGTGTGTTTAATGCTTTTTGATGTTGGCAAACTAAAAGACACAACTTTACATGAGAGGATTACAGAGCAATGCAAAACATCAATACTAAATGCCTGAAAAGTAGGGTTTTATTAGACTGAGTTTAAGTTATTTACTGGATAAGATGAACTGTAGATGTTTATAACACAATGCAGCATTTTAGTATAATGGTAGTATAATAACATCCAAAAAACCAAGGTAAAAATCTCAGTTTAAAAAAAACGCCAGTACCAGTGGTATTCCAGTCATTTTTCTCATTGAATTCATTGTAAACTCCTCTCTACATGATCACATGATCATCAAATCAACCACCTTTGATTTTCAAATGAACTTATTATCACAAGTTGCCACAGCAACCGCATAAAAACATGAAAGGAAGTTTGCACAGCGAAAAAGGTTTGAATTTCAGATTTGTCAACAAAAATGCTAAATGTTCCCAGTCAAACTGAAGTACTCCACCTGATGAGTGTTAACTTCTGTGATCAGTGAGCAGTGCTGCAGAAGGAGTCTCCAGGATTGATACATTCAAAGGTTGTCTCGATTGTGTATCGTGGCATGACGAAACGCAGCAAAGCTCAGGTCCAGCGCTGCATTTATGTGATATCATTTCTCATGTAGATGCATGTACAGGAAACCTTTGTCATCATGGCAGAGTTAATTATGGAGGTATTAATCACAGCAGTACTTAAGGTCTGTGCTCTACCTATTCTTTTGCTGCATGACTGCACCCACTGCTCACCTAAAAGCTACTACTGCTGCTGTCTGCCCTCATCGCCGCTGTCACCAGTTTAAAAGCGACTCGCTGTGGGATTAGCCTCATTATGTAATTTAAAAGTGTTAAAGGTGTGAATTACAGTATTTGCTCAGTGTCTCCATACTGTTTAATGAAGCATTAGCCCAAAATTACTTGAATAAAGTTCACCTAATATATTTCAGGTTGAGAATGCTCATTGTATTGAATGAGCCCAGATCTCTTTTTTCTAATTGTTTTACCAAATTGTGATTAAATTATTAAATACAGTAGGCACGTTTGTATTAACATGAGTATTTTTGACATGTTCATTTTTGCAATGTTGTGTTTTGAGCTGAAATGGTCTGAGATTCTTTACATCCATCTAGTTCACACTGCACCATGCAGCTTCACTCATTACCAATGCAGGCTCACGTCCCTTGTGGTGCTGCTCACCTGCTATCATGCTACAATAATGACTGATGAGAAGAGGTTTTGTGCTCAAAGCTATTTATTAACTACTTTAATTATTTGCCGTCTGGCAGAATGTTTCAGCCTCCTGCTGCATGTCCAGCAGTCTGCTGAGTTTAGATTCACTCAGAGGTTTCACTGGATGTAATTCTTCTTTTGTTTGGATGTTCAGGATAATGGCCACACAACAGCTGGTTCCTTAGAATACATGCAAATAATTTATACCAGATTCTAGAGTTTGCATTGTTCATATCCAAGAATGTGTGCTGATCTAGTTTTGACATCCCCTTGCTTAGATTTCTAATCAGAACAGACAGACGCGCCTCTTGAGGGGAAAGAATCACCAGAAAATGCTGCATGTGCTCTCTGCACAATCATTTACATGTGATTTAGTTTTGTGAATCAAAACAAAACCTACAAACTTGTTTGGACTGCACACCTTAACTTTTTTGCCATGCATACAAAGCAAAGTCCAACTCCTCATAGAACAAATCCCACTTTTAATCATATTAAAGTACTTAACCCATCCGAGCTCAATGTTTTTACAGAAAGCCTTTGAACAGTTATTGAAGCTGTTCTGCTGCTTGCAGGCTCAGCTGACAGCATCTCAAAGCAACAGCTTCTCATCTGATGATGGCCTTTGCATTTTGTGAATGAATTATAGTTATTTTCAGTGTCCAATTTGGTCCAATCTCATTATGCAAATGTACTGAGTAAGGCAGGCTGACTTATTAATAAACATGTTGCATCCTTCGTCAAAGTTGTTCTGTGGACTATATATTATGTCAGTCTAATAACTGTGCAATTATTTATCAATTTTATCAGCTTGCTTCACTTACTTGGATCTCAAAATATTCTCTTTACTTTTGCTTCCTGCCAAACTTCTGTAAGGATTTTGTGTTTATTAAAGCATTTCCAGAGGTCAGCATATACAGATGTCAGGTGTGATGAAGTGACAGTCATTGTTTCATACATCCTTCCAAAATGAAGAATATTTTAATGCACAAAGATAATGTTAAAGCTTAGCTCAAAAATACATGGCTTACATACAACTGAAAGTATGCACTCAAGTAAGATGACTCCATTTGAATGGCTGTTTGCTTTAGAATAAAACTTACTAAATAATTATTTCTTGTAATAACAGCTGTTGTTTATTCAACAAATCCAGACAGAATATTAAATAGAAAATGTGACTTTCTCACAACCACACGCTGATTATATCCTAAACATGCTTTTTTCTTCTTTTTTTCTTATATATCAGCTAAGCAGAAGGTCAGACCTCTTGGGACAAGAACAAAGTGAACTACTGACCTTGCTAATATTTAATTAATATACACAATAATATTTAACTCCCACAGCAAATAGGAGGCATATTTTGAGCAGCTCTTAACTACTTCTACCATCTTTGTCTCTATTAACAAGCAACATAATGTGAAAATCTTATTTCCTTCAGCTGAGTGTTTTATTTTCATCCATCTATGAGAGAATCGATCATTCTTCATTGCTTTTCTGTAAAAAAAAACAGCCATTTATGTTGTTTTCTTAAATGTTGTGGTTCAACATTTAAGGGAATATCCAAACAGATTATTGGTAAATATATCTTTTTAGATCAGAAATAGAAGAAAATCATGCAGAGTATGTGATTGTTCTGTGATTGCATTGAAGCTGAAAAATACTTGATATTTCAAAAAACTATGATTCAATCAATAAGAAGAAGTTATACATTTTTTATGATTTAAGTCTGCAGGATATCAGCATTGTGTATCATATCTTCCTCTACTTAAAATGATCCATATGCAACTGTGTCAATATCCTAGGAAAATAAAAAGGGACCTGTGAAACATGATATCCAAATACTGTGAATCGTCTTTCTGTGGTTGTTAATTTATATATTAAAACATGAAAATTAAAACTATTATTATTCTGGTCAGAGCTGAGCTACCTCTGTTCAAAAGCAGAAATTCATTTACAGTCTGTGCTTGTTTATCAGGTATTAAAGTTTATCTTGAAAGAGGGTTTGAAATATGTGTGTGAATCTGTTATGTGTGTAATACATTGTTCGTCCCATTGCAAATTCCCCTCCAGGCACATCTGAGCTCGCAGTCCTCTGAAATTAATTTATCCTGTTTTGATTGTAAATAGGAAAAAAAATCTGGCCAGTAAAACATTGTGAAAACCATTAATGATGTTTACTTTGTTTTAAAGTCAAACCACAGCAGCACCATCTGAAAATTCACTTCAAGGTCACCCATGAAATGGTATTTATTCAGTTCCTTCATGGGAGCGTCCGTATCTTGGCGCTAGATGTAAACTGTGTTTGACACAGAGCACATTTCATTTTGTGCAGAGTATAAAAATGGGCTTTTCACACATCACATCAGTATTTTCTCTAAATTTGCAATGACAACTCAAAAATACATAAACGTGCCCACACACCTACATGTCATCAAGTTATAATACACTCTCACACCCACAAATCTCCCACTCAGCTACTCACAGACGAGAGAACAATTAAAAAAAGACACCATTCCTGACATGCTTACCACACCGAAACTCAGCTTTAGTGTGGTGTAAAATTAAAATACCTGCAGAAACAACTCAAATCCATCTCATTACGGCCCAGTGTGTTAGATTTGATGTTTTCAACCCTGAACTTTTTCTGTAATTTTAATAGAATTTAAAATGAATGTTTTGAGATTCTGAGTCATTAGAGATTCTGTTTCCAGTTCTGACATCAGGCTCTTTGCTCTTTGAGACCTACTGATAGAATTTGCACTTTGTTTGAGTTGGATGACTGTGAGACCATAGCCTAACCTTCAGCTTGTACCACTTGTGGTATGTAGCTATGAAACAGTATGAAACATAAAACTTAAGGGAATATGAAGCTGGGAGGTTATACATACATCTTGTACTTGCGCCTTTGCTGTTTATTATGTTGTTTTCAGGTCAATTTGTCCCAAGAGCCATAAGGATGTAGTAGTTGTAGGTGAAAACAAAGCAGACACAAAGAAAAAGATCTCGTAATCTTTTTTGTAATTTCAGTGTATTTCATGGATTGACCTACACCCCCTGCAAATTGTATTAGCATCATTTTGAAGTGTGCCCCCACACATCCACTCCACAACTAGCCACGCACGCACATGCTCCAAATCCCCAAGGATTCCTCCTTATTTTCTTTGAAAGATGTGCACTAAGTCTGGCTAGCTGGGCCTCCGTGTGATGTCAAGGTGGAACATTACACCTATCATCTCTGAAGATCTCTCCTGGAGTCTCAGCCTCACACACCTGCCCAGGAAAACTCATTAGAGGATTCACATCCTCTGGAGACTGTGTTGAATGAAAATTTCCCCCTCCATCCTTAGCAACTTTTACCAGGGAGCATGCTCATGAGCTGCATCATATCTTGGTTGTATTTGCAGTGTGACTGACAGGAAGGCTTTGCAACATGTGGAGAGAATGCCAAAGAGAGAGCGAGTCATCTGGATCTCAATCCCCTCACTGAAGACATTTTTTTCAAGAAAGATGTGAAATGAAAGCCCTTTGTCATATGAGAATTCCCTTTAACGACTCCAATTGGCTGTTTAATCTCCAGCCATCAAGTAGAAAATATCACTTAATCAACTTAATAAGAGCCAGACTGTGCAACAGCTTCATGCCACCGGCAATCGGACCTGCTTAACTCTCTGAAGGACTTCTCAAGGACCATGTTGCACAAAAATAGATGTCAAATTTCAACGTACTGCATATTATAATACTCTTTTTATTGTTTGAACGTACCATATAAGTCTCTAAAATTAGCCCTTACAAAGAATCCAGACAACCTTCTGAAAGAAATTGAACTCTTTCATTTTTTAGACAAGCTGTCACTTATTACATAAACACCCAAGAAAGCTCAAAATTGATTCAAAACATGGAAACAATGCTTCAAATTCTCAGACAAAAGGTCAGCTGATCAATCAGAGAAGTAGATGAATACAACTGGAATCACCAGAGCCATGATACACAGAACTGATGGGCTTTTTGCCATTTTAGGTTTGGCCAGTGGGAACCATTATTTCTGTCTGTGTCCAGAATGTGCTGGCATTTGTTGGAAGTTATTTTTTTCATCACTAACCCAAATGTTCTCAAATCACAGAATGCGACACAAACCCAAAGTAAGATGGATTCACCCTAATACTGAATCCTTTGTTGGAGAGGTGTACAGATCCCTAATTTGCATGAGAAATCGGGACAGAACAGAAAGTTGTTGGTGCTTGTAAAAGAAAAACAAGCATTCACTTGTGATATACAGTATGTGTGTGTGTGGAACAGTACTGAGGTTGAAAACTATTAAAGTAAGAGAGAGATTCACATGAGTGCACAGAACAATGTTCAAAAGCAAAAATCTAATGTTCAGTATCGCTTAAACTGGGACTTCAAATGAGCAGCATTGTGATATACTGGGTCACCTATTGGCTTTTGACTCTCTGGAGGCGGGGTTAGTTTCATGTTATCAAACATCTGATTGGCTCTTGTGAAAGAGAGGTTTGTCTGTTTTTCAGTAAACTAACTTGTGGTCAGAATAGTGGAGGAATTCCAAGACAGATGGGGTAAAGCTTTCCTTTTGATGTGGTATGAAAACAAAAAACACTAAAAGAGGGAAGATTTTCCAAGAACAGATGAGAAAGTGACATTCACAACCACAAAAAAAGGACGTGATTTTGTATGTGCTCAACACTTCAAGGAGGATCAGGAGTCTTCTTATCCAGCATGGTTGATAAAATCTAAAACCACAAGCTATCCCATCCAGCCTTTGGTGGACTAACTGAGGAGAAGGTAAATCATGCCGGGCTCAGATAACAGAAAGATTATTTTTGGAAGAGAGAAATGGCTGATGATAACATGTGGAGTGCTGCTTTACTGGTGAGGGAGGATTACTATAACTACCTACTGCCTCTGTCATTATACAGCTGGCCTGATTATCTATCTATTATTCATTGCATTCAAACTCACAAATATCTTGAACAAAGAAAGACCTTTGAAAAGTGAAAACAAGCTGTGGCACAATCTTATGTATATAAGAATTTTGGCTCTAATAACATTTGGAGCATTGCAAATTGATAAACAGTAGCAGTGAGAATTATATCATTAACTGTGGCAGAGTCAGTTAATGTGATTCCCCTTGCCTGACCCAGGCACTTGGAGAGCGTGCGTTTCTTGACGCGAAATAACAAAAATTTACATAAAATCCAAGTGGGTGCAGGAGAGAATGGAATTTGTGACAGAGAGTGATGGAGTCACACAGCAACACCGAGAGACTGGGAGGGATATTCACTCCCAAACATCTCACTGTACCTCAGCAAATCATCACATTTAGATTTGATGACTTGCTGAGGCATGACATCTACAGTGTATTCCCATTCATTAGAATTGTATATTAGTGTTTAATAAAGACACGTTGTTTTTTGTCTTCATAACTTGTGAACTTATGAAATCTATCCACTTTATCCAATTTATCAGAAGACTAAAGTAATTTATTATGTGGTATAGATTTGTTTTTGTGTTTTAAACACTGTTTTCATCCCTTTACATCGTGCTCAGTTTGTTTTCTATGTTGCAAGGTTAAATCTCCTGTCAGGCGAGATACTGAAAAAATACTGTATGAGCACTGAAGACTGTCAAGGGCACCTCTGGCAAAGGATAAACAACCATACATTCAGGAAGATCACCCCTCAGGCCGAAAGGGAGTCATAAACTACACCCAACAGACAGGTGACTTAAAAACTTCTTCTAGTTTCTTGAATGGCTCTAGTTGTTGCACTTTGTTGCTTATCTGTAAAACACTGTATAGCCAAGCTAATTTCAGTGTTGTTAAAGTTAATACAGCTTTTCTTCAATGGAGGAGCCACAACCAGAACGTCCAGCTATTTTTTTTTCTTTTTCAGAAAAGCTATTATTCACCCTTTAGTAACCTGACCTAGTTGATATCCTAACTGAACAACGATCAACCTGTTAAATACATGTTGTAAAGTACTTTTGTTTCTATTTTTAAGGAAATTCTGGTCACACATAAGTTCAGGTATAAAAATGCAGAATTCTTATACCAAAATTTTAAGTATCAAGAAATTATATTGGCCATTTAAAATATTAAATATACATTTAAAAAAAACATTAATTCTGTCCAGATGAGTGTTGTGCTATTTATACTGCAGGACAATCATGCAGAATATTTTTGAGAAATTATTATTATTGTTGTTATTGATGATGATTTGACTTGAACATCTGGTTCACTCTGGTTGTTCTTGACTTGATGGAGGGATATCTTGTTCCAGGTGTCATGAGGTTAAATAATACAGGACAGAAAAGCTCATAAGATTCATAGTGAAGGTATTTCCTGCTTTAAACATTCTCTGTTGCTCTTTGATGTGGGACATCTTTACACCAGCCTGCATTCCCAGCATTTATGGTACTACTTTACTACCAAAGTTCTGTCACAAATTTTTAAATGAAACATTGGTTGGGAAGGCTGAGTTTCCAAAAAATGTACTCACCACTTTCATCAGTCTTGCTTTTAGAGCTTAGAAATGTGCTACAGGTCCAGGGCACTCAATGCAGCATACAGCATTCTTATTTTATCTGCACAGAAAGATGTGAGCTCGTCCACCTGGATTTCTGAGTCAGAGATGTGCTGTGGAGGCAGGTTTCAGTCAAAATATAAACATAACAGTCTGCCATCGTGCTGTGTGTGTAATAGCAACCTTCAATAATCCATGTCCTTTTCCTAGGAAAAAATAATAATTACGAAAAAGGAGATGGTATATTTGGTTGTTGCAGTTTGGCTAAACAATGGCTGCCTAGTCTTTAGCGCCATTTTTATGCAAAACCTGTTTAGTTTTGTTGTTTTCTATGAAGGTAAAAACGTCATCTTCTCTCTACAGCTGCAGTGTCTTAACGTGTCACCTTCTTATTAAAAGCAACAACTTTTTTGACATTAGCTTCAGTACACAACAGTAAACACTAAAGTTTATGCAGCTGCTGCTAAAGTAAGCTACCATCAGTCTATCAAATTATATTTTAAAAAAATCGAAAGTTAATTGCCTCCAAGAAATTCACCTTACTTTAACTGCACTGTGAAACAGTGAACAATTAGCATGCATGTCACAATCCATTTCATTATGAGAATGATGGCTCATAAAACTATGCAAGAACCACCGCACAGAGTCAGGCGAGACTCCTTTATTTCCCTATCTCTGTTCTTCTTACTGTTTCAGTGTCCTACATGTGTGTGACAGAACTGTAACAGAGACCTTGGGAGCAGTTGAATAGGGCTGTGCGAACATGTGTCAGAGGAATCTCTAATGGGAACACCAAGCTCCTAATATACAGTCCATCTGTAGCCTGCACAATGAATAACAACTGCTCTTTGCAATATTGACTCCTCCCTGCTCCCCTATTTAATGATTATGCCTTTGTCCTTTGTGGTAAAAAGTCTTGTAGGAAGTGTTCTATTACTGTGTTATGGGTGGGGGCTGGAAGCAGGGGGGTGGCTTTGGAGCACAAGGCTGACTCTGCTGTCACATCAACTCTTTATTATTCATTAGGATCTCTTTCTTCTCCCTGCGCAAAAGGACCTTGATGAGCCATGTTTATTCATACACTAACCTTTTTGAATATTTCTAAGAGCTCTCCAACAAAGACCTACCTGGCATACCTAATACCTAATCTTTGTTTCATTATTCAGCCCTTATGCTCATACCTCTCACTTAAGATGCCATACATGAAGTGTACCTCCACACTCCTTTGTCTTTTAATTTTGCTATCTTCTTATGTCTGTCCTTTACTTGTTCTATCGTTTCATCGTTTAGTCTTTCATGTATGCATTTTGTGCGTGTTTTTTTCAACGTAATGTTTTAGATTTTCTTTTCCTCTCTTATTCTCCCCCCGCCCGCTTTCAGTCTGCCCTCTTTTGCATTGGCTTTCTCTCATTCAGAAGTCCTTGCCTCTGCAGACTGATCCCTCAGGGCATCCTACTGATTAGTGCAGTCACTCCCTCATTCTCTTTACTGCAGGCTCACCTACACAAAATTGTACTTTTTTAAAATTATTTATTATTTAAAGAATTTTGCCATCCTTCAGGGAAAGGGAAATGAGAAACCTTTGTAGATTTACTGAGCAGTGATACCCCGTACAGGAATTAGTACGGGACTTTAAAGTCATGTCTGTAAATGTTAAAAAACAAGCAGAGTCAATACAGCTGAAAACAACAATTTGGAAGTATGTTTTATGACTTCTCACTGCAAAAAATGGTTTTATTTCTTTATTTTTTGCAGGGATTTTTTTAAGGATTTGCATAATTTTAACTTCAAAACATCTGCTGTGTTTGATTAGATCACACAGTACTTCAATAAACCAAAACTGGGTATGAGTTTAACATTTATTCTAATGTGAATGCTTGTCTAAATCCATCTGAGCAACTGAAACTCTCTTTTACGTTCCTAGGGTTCTAGATTGTTAGCACATAAAATCATGTTTCTGCCCAGCTCCATTTGTCTTGTATAAGTGGCTCAACAAACCGTACCCTGCTTCTTCATTATACCTCCACTGCTTGGATAGATACAGCAGTTAGCACGGGCAGACATTCTTCCCTTTTTTCTCCGTGCCCACATCTGCCAATCTGCCAGCCACCCGTGATACTTGGCAGGATTTCACTTGCTACAGTAAGACTTGTAGAAACATCTTTGGCACTGTTGGCACACTGTGAAGATACGGGGCAGCTGCAAGCCAAGATACTGATGTATGAATACAATTGCTGGTCCCGGCTATTTCAGGTAATCTCTGCAAAGTCCTTTTAGGATGCCAGCTCTAACACAAAAAATGAGATCAAAAATACTGAACATACACAATAATAAAGTATTCTGCTGTCTATAAATACAATTGAATATAATATATTTTTATAATGTTTTGTGGTGTAAGAACACATATTCACTTGATTTGTATGTAACACTTTTCACATAAAGACAAAATTTCCTCTGAAGTTGTAGAGAAAAAGGAAATCAGACCACAGCAATAAAAGTCCTTTTAATTTCACACTCTGATTTAATTCCAGCATTGATTTTCTAATGAGCGTGATGGTCTTTTAAATGAACACCTTCACGAGCATTTTACTTGCCTATACAAAGTCAAAAAAGCCCTGTAAGAGGGCGTAGACCTCATTAGGAGTTTGACTTGATCTGCGAGGAAAACATCAACACTAAAAGATAATGTAACATTAAACAGAAAAAAGTTCATCTAAAGCAGGATGAGTTTTTTTTTTGTTTGTTTGTTTGTTCTGTTTTGTTTATCTTTTAACTGTTGAAAGAAGAAGAAGATAATCAGTAAAGAGATTAATTGCTAATTTTGGGCCATGCAGTTTCTTCTTATTCTGTCTGGATTATATTTGTTTCAATTTCTACCTTCCCGTGTAGCTCACTCATCCTCGTGGCACTGTCAATCTCTAAATAGATCTGCCAGTTTGTTTTCCTCTCTCACTCCCATCCTTCCTTCAGATGAACTGTCACATTTCCTCCACTGAACATCAATTCACTCTCTGCAATCTGCCCCAAAGTTAGTGATGCCAAATCCATGACGGCCTCACTCAATCCACATTTTCCACCCAATGGAATTTGAGGACATATAAACCAAACCTTGCTTGGATATGCACATTCCCACTCTGACTCATCAATCAGGCCTCATGGGAGCTGTCATGCTCCAGATTGGTTTTTAGCTTTTCAGTGAATTGATTGAGAAAAAGAGACTTAAAGAAATGTGTTTGCCAATAAGTTTCCACACCAGCTTGATTTGAAATAGAATCAAGCACCGTGTTTGCCCCTACCTACCATTACCAAGGGTTTTTGATGCTATTTTGGAGCAATCCTGCCTTCACTATTGGTCACACAAACTATCAAACTATGTTTAAGTACCTTTGCATATTACTTGCTGCCTGCTGTGAGAAATTGGAATCTGTGTGAAGCAGGAGAATGAGTGAATGTGGGGGTAAGAAAGTGCAGGAAGGGAGGGGAGAGTGAAAGCTCAGCTCTGAGATATCTGAAAGTGAGAGAAGAGAGAGTTGAAATTCAAATGCAGCAATCTGACAGAATAATTTATTGAGTTTCGGCAGCTTGGTAAAGAGTTCCTGATAAATGGAGCAAGTCGCACTAAACTTCTATCAAAAAATGAGAAGGGGGTCAAACTAACTGGAAAAAATATTAAAGAATTATAATAAAAAAATGAAATAAAATTTCTGTCTTAAATTTCATGGAGAAATAAGAATGGTTTGTTTTCACTTGATCTTATGATTCAAACCTCTGCAAGTGGGATTTGTTTTTTTTACGTACAGTTTTCCTGTGCTTTATAAAACAAAATGTATAAAATAATTCAATGAATCCAGACCGCAGATGCTGGAAAGTACTGGTTATATTCACGGGCCAATGAGCACCTCTTTTCATGTACTGCATGTGTTGCCGTATGCACATATGGTGAATATTTGGGTCAACATATTTGGGAGGAATCTTTAACCTCAAAAACATTAAAAGAAGATGAGTTCAGATGAAAACTTCAAAACATCCTGCTCTAAAAACAAGCTAACATCAAGTCAGGCTTAAAAATAAGTCATCTGTAAAGTGTAGTTCTGTAAAGAGATTAAAAATCACCAACTTATATTAAACAAACTAATTGGGGTCGTTTTTTTTTTTTGTTAGATCTTGCTGACAAATTTAACCTGATTGTTAGCCTAAATCAAGAGCGTCAGTTTGGTCTTTTGTGATGTAAGCAGGATTTAAAAGAAAATTAAAATAGAAAATAGATTTTTTTTAAAAGCCATGTACATAATGATATTTGTTCACATGCTTTATTTACCGTTTTCACATTCTCAGCAGGTTGGTTGCATCCGCTCTTTAGACTCGCAGCTTTTCAAACTATTTACAGCAGGAAGTAAAGATCTATTTAGACTTGAATGTAAACTTATAAAAGAGAAATTCAGTCAAAGACTGAATAAGAAGCTGTCTGTGCTTTGGTTAATATTTCAAATAGACTTTATCGATAAATTGGTTGGATTTCTTTTAATTTAGTTTGTTTGTTTTTTCACATTTTTTTTCCCCTATTTTTTTTTCAGCATTTTAACTTATCTTCTTCTAATTTTCTTCAAATATATGCAATATTTAAAGTCCAGTAAATGTAGACAGTCATTTTAATACTGTATCCGTGTTTACATTCGATTAATAAAACATACTGTGTCTCCATAGGGGAATTTTCATAATTACTTATTTCAACAAAAAGGACATAATTTTTTTTTCCCTTTTTCAGAACTTCAACATTCATACAACTTCAAAATTCATTTAACTTTCAAGATAAAAATGAAAAGAACTACAAAGCCATTTAGCGTTCCAGTTATTTTTTTATTTGCTGTTGGCATTTTAAACCACAAAGTAATTGCCGCAGAACAGTTTTATGATCTCAGAAAGCGATCTATAGAAAAGTCTAGAAGAACAGTGAATCCCTTTATTATGTCTCCATTGCAGGAACATGACATTTTGAGCCCGGTTTCAGCTCAGACATTCTTTGATTTAACAATCCACGAAACCTACACTGCAGCAGCAAGATTAGAGCAGAATGTCATCTGCCGCTGAGTTTTTATGTGAATACCAAATATTAAAATATCTACAACAGAGTTCATCTTTATGGGATTGCTTGACTGATCTTTGTCGGTCTGTGTCCTCTGAGATTCTGCTGCTGAAATAGGTTCGTAAGAAAAAACTCTTTTTTTGTAAGTGTAGCATTGTTAAAGTGCTTTGAGCCTTCGGTCTGTCTACAAATGACACATCTGGCTGGTCAATCCAAGCTCGCAAAACTATTAAATATAATCACAAAATCTTAATGGCACTATGTTAAAAAGAGTATTTATGTCATATAATTCCATTTTTCCTTTGTGTTATTACTTCTGAATCTATTGCATTTGTTATTCTGAAACCAGGTTCCATAGAAACAGTATGTGCAAAAACAAAATAATCAATGTAATGAACTCGCCTTAACATAATGAAAATTCATCATGTGCTATAAGGTCAGTTACAGTGGGGCAAAAAAGTATTTAGTCAGCCACCAATTGTGTAAGTTCTCCCACTTAAAAAGATCAGAGAGGCCTGTAATTTTCATCATAGGTATACCTCAACTATGAGAGACAAAATGAGGAAAAAAAATCCAGAAAATCACATTGTCTGATTTTTAAAGAATTTATTTGCAAATTATGGTGGAAAATAAGTATTTGGTCAATAACAAAAGTTAATCTCAATACTTTGTTATATAGCCTTTGTTGGCAATGACAGAGGTCAAACGTTTTCTGTAAGTCTTCACAAGGTTTTCACACACTGTTGCTGGTATTTTGGCCCATTCCTCCATGCAGATCTCCTCTAGAGCAGTGATGTTTTGGGGCTGACGCTGGGCAACACGGACTTTCAACTCCCTCCAGAGATTTTCTATGGGGTTGAGATCTGGAGACTGGCTAGGCCACTCCAGGACCTTGAAATGCTTCTTACGAAGCCACTCCTTCGTTGCCCGGGCGGTGTGTTTGGGATCATTGTCATGCTGAAAGACCCAGCCACGTCTCATTTTCAATGCCCTTGCTGATGGAAGGAGGTTTTCACTCAAAATCTTACGATACATGGCCCCATTCATTCTTTCCTTTACACGGATCAGTCGTCCTGGTCCCCTTGCAGAAAAACAGCCCCAAAGCATGATGTTTCCACCCCCATGCTTTACAGTAGGTATGGTGTTCTTTGGATCCAACTCAGCATTCTTTCCCCTCCAAACACGACAAGTTGAGTTTCTACCAAAAAGTTCTATTTTGGTTTCATCTGACCACATGATGTTCTCCCAATCCTCTTCTGGATCATCCAAATGCTCTCTAGCAAACCGCAGACGGCCCTGGACGTGTCCTGGCTTCAGCAGGGGGACACGTCTGGCACTGCAGGATTTGAGTCCCTGGCGGCGTAGTGTGTTACTGATGGTAGCCTTTGTTACTGTGGTCCCAGCTCTCTGCAGGTCATTCACTAGGTCCCTCCGTGTGGTTCTGGGATTTTTGCTCACCGTTCTTGTGATCATTTTGACCCCACGGGGTGAGATCTTGCGTGGAGCCCCAGATCGAGGGAGATTATCAGTGGTCTTGTATGTCTTCCATTTTCTAATAATTGCTCCCACAGTTGATTTCTTCACACCAAGCTGCTTACCTATTGCAGATTCAGTCTTCCCAGCCCAGTGAAGGTCTACAATTTTGTTTCTGGTGTCCTTTGACAGCTCTTTGGTCTTGGCCATAGTGGAGTTTGGAGCGTGACTGTTTGAGGTTGTGGACAGGTGTCTTTTATACTGATAACGAGTTCACACAGGTGCCATTAATACAGGTAACGAGTGGAGGACCGAGGAGCCTCTTAAAGAAGTTACAGGTCTGTGAAAGCCAGAAATCTTACTTGTTTGTAGGTGACCAAATACTTATTTTCCACCATAATTTGCAAATAAATTCTTTAAAAATCAGACAATGTGATTTTCTGGATTTTTTTTCCTCATTTTGTCTCTCATAGTTGAGGTATACCTATGATGAAAATTACAGGCCTCTCTGATCTTTTTAAGTGGGAGAACTTACACAATTGGTGGCTGACTAAATACTTTTTTGCCCCACTGTACTTCACAGGTAAATGGAACAACTTTAACGTTAGACATGAGAGAATCTAAGGTTTTATGAAGGCAACTATTCAGTGATATTGCGTACTTCATATCCACACATAATGGCCAAAACATTTCTTTATTTAATTTTCTTTTATTATGAAAACCCACAACCACAATTTCATTTTAACTGTAACAAAATTTACCAGCTGTTTTCATCACTTTGTATTACTTTTCCAGCCACCTCCTCTTAAAATCCTGCTGTTCATGAATTTGGGGCTTTACTGTAAAACAGCCTCACTGCACGAATTGTATTGTTTGCCACTGCTGTTTCTCTCAAGTCAATAAGCTTTTCGCATCTTATTTTATCTCATTTCTTTTCTTCACAGAAAATATCAGCCAGTTTCACCTTTGACAAGAATCATAATATAACTGACTTTCTTATAGATGGGATTTAATTTCAAAGAGAAAAAGTTGGAAATTTTGTGAAAAATATATAGTACATCTGTGTATGATATTGTATTTATGTGTGTCATTTTTATTGATATTTAGGAGAATCCTTTGATCATTCTTTGGAGTCATTCATTGTCAATACAATCTTGACATCTTAAAAGTTTATAAGCCAAAAACCAGAGTAAGATGAAAACGTATATGCGTTGTTCTACAGCCGTGTTTATCAGTCATTCTAAAACATTGTCAGGATGTCTTAAAGTTTCTCTTTTCAGGCACTAAAGCTCAGCTTAGGGCAACCCTTAGATGTTTCTCTCCTTTCATGTGAATGTACCATTCAGCTTTTTCGTTTCTGACCAGCTTGAAGAATAAAGTAGTCTTTGACATAAAGAGTAGGTCAAAGTTGGTAAAATTCTGTTTATATTTAATGGTTTTCATCAATAAATCTTCATAATGAATTGTATTTTGAAAGACACAAAGGATTCTAGGGAAATATATTGAAATTTTGATGTTAAATTGCTGATTTTTACTAAACATGTGCTGAAAACCCGAAGCCAAATAGTAGACCCATTTGTTGAGCCTTTATGGAAAATTGACATTTAAACAACTGTGGATTAAAGAAAATGAGCTAACGAAATAAATGTTGCCAACACTGTTATGTAACACACAGACTGATGGAAAAGGTAGAACAACACTGTTTCAAGCTGACAGTAAAGCATCTGACCGAGCGATCACAGTCAAAATTACAAACATCTTTCACAAGGGAGGTTTCAAAATGTCAAGAAGTACTTTGGAGGGCTTTTAATTTCAACAATAGTTGTTTTGTCTCTGGAATTTTGTTCAAAATTTCAAATTCAAATTTGTCAAATACGACAGATTTTCTCTTGAAAAACCATTTTGTTTTTACATTCATCTAGAACCCTTCACAATGTAGCACTATGTAGCCCGACCTCAAATACACATCAAATACAACCTCATTGGTCAATTTCGTGATCTGTAAAAGTGACACTATACTCTGTATGCGACCCTTATCTGCAACCCTAACCTTTACCATCTTAATGTGAAATATTCGGCTTTGCAATGTGTCCATATGTATCTTTACATTTTAAAGCTAACCGTTGTATTAAAATGAGACATATTGCTGCAGAATTTTTGTTTTGGTCGGCTGAACAGGGCGAAACCTCGCGCATGCATATTTGTCAGCTCCTCTGGGAAGGTGTGCACATGCGTTGTTGATAGTAAGTCTCTGCAGAGCCCAGAAAACGCTCCGACGGGTCATTTGTCAAAAACGAAAACACTCTCACAGGTCGTATTTCGGAGCTTTCAAAGTCCACCTATATGGTTGTATAATTGTGCGAGAGTGTTGCACTGTGAGAAATGTGACGCAAATTTGGAGGTCTGTGACTTTGTAAAACAGGTCGTGTCTGACTGCTGACAAAAAAAGTATGCTAACATTGTAAAAGCAATGCAGATGAACATTGAGGATGATCATTTTGACATTAAGTTATGACATTAAAATTTGCATGATGCAAATGCCCCAATGTATTTAACTAGTAACAATTCGGTGAGACTCAACTGAATATTTTTGTACTTTTTTGCAGTTTTATGCCTCCAGATAGTTGTCAGTTAGTGAGAAACCTGCCTAAAGATGAGACAAACAACAGAGATGAGGACAACAGAAGAAGAAAGAATCAACTCACCCTCCAATGAAGACGATGATGGTGGTGAATATTATGACATTAGTTTTGTTTGTTTTTCCACACAGGTCATAAAATGAGTTAGAACCTTAAAACAGAATTTCCTCACTCTGTTATTTTCATACCATTCTGTTTAATGCTGACATGTTAACGTGCATTTTCTTACCAAATAATAAAGCTAGAAAGGAAATACATTTGTCTTCGGATTCTAACCAGCTCCCTTTGAGCTTTATTTGACACATTCTGTAATTTTCCATCTGGTCTGTTATGTTTCCTGTTTTGAGGCTTGTTAAAGAAAGCACTTGACAATGACGTCTGTTCAGATGTGGAAACACTCGTGAGTTGTAAATGGTTCTTTTACCTCTGAGATATGTAATGCCTCTTAATGTCTGTGAGGGCAATAGTTTAAAAACAGCTGATTGAGACCCACAAGGCTGTTTCATAAGCTGGTTAAAGTTCACATAGATTTAAAGACTTTCTGTAATCAACTATTCATTAACCATAAATCAAGAGAAATTAATTAACCTGCCTCCTTTGATATAATTTGGCAGTCTTCTGATTTTTTTTTAAATATTTATTCCTGTACTTTAAAAACAACAAGCCAGTTGTTTTTTGTTTGTTTGTTTTTTGGCATTCGCTGGATTATTTTCATTTTTATTCTGTCACAGGAGAGATTTTTGAACAAGGTTTGGCATGAAAATTGTCAAAGTTTTAAAGTATTTTTACCAGTGGCCCAATTTTTTAAACGCAACGTTATATGACTATAAACATAAACTTTGAAGGTATTTTCATTTTCACATGCCTATTAATATTCTGAGAGTGGTCTCAGAATACATCAGACATATAAATAAGTGAAGAGTTTCAAAGCTCAGAAGAAAACAAAAAGAACAGGGAGATTTTTATCTGCTTTAATGAAGTAATGGCACATTCTGACAAAAGATCAAAAAAAAAGTTACACATCTTCAGAGAGAAAGAGCAACTGATGTCTGCAAAAAAATACAATAAAATAAAAAGTCCTAGTGAAGCATCAGTGTTTTAATCTCTGAAGATGTGCCACATGTTTTGATCTCTTGACAAATTGTGCTAGCACCTAATTAAAGCTGTGTGTTGTGTGTAATGTCAGATGAGCTGTAGCACAGGCATAGGAGGTTTTTCATATCATTTGCTAGGCATTTATGTCAGAAGCTGAACAATTATTTTCTATAAGCCATGAATAAGATAACAGCACCTACAGTATGTTTATACAAACCCAATTCTATCAAAGTTTGGATGCTGTGCACATTGCAGATCACTGTATATGTAAACATCCAGCAAATTTCAGAATTGCTGGCATCTTCTGTGAAAACTCAATTAAATGGAAACTGTTCTATAGTCAGATTTGATCCTAAAAAATTGTGTGGACTAATGCTTCTCTCCTAAAACTCCAGCAGCTGGTCTCGTCACTTCGCAGATGTTTACAGACAGATGTTAAAAGAAGAGATGATGCTACACAATAGTACATATCATCCTGTTCCATGTTTTTTAGATGTTTTGCTAATTCAAATTCAAAATGAGTTCATCTTAAATGGTAAAATACTTCAGTTTCAACATCTGATATGTCATTTTTGTTCTATTAAGTGTTAAATATGATTTGATGGATTCTATTTTTATTTACATTTTATACAGCATCACATGTGTTTTTTTAGGGTTGTATTTATATCTGAGATATATGTTCATTCTAAATGTGCCTATTTAGGTGCACTTTTTAAACAAATTTTCATGTAATCTACCATAAGTGGCCAGTGCTAGTAAAGTGTTTGTGAAATCTATTTACTTTAGAATAAATGCTTCTGTCTAGACTCTAACTGGAAAAAAAAGGCAAAACAGCTGCTATTTTAAGTTAACATAAGTGTTTTTTTCATGCAAGGATATCCAGACAAAAGGGCCTGAATCCATCAACACCACATGCTGACAAACATGAAAAAGTGAAATGAGGCTGACAGATTAAGAGGTTCGGTAGTAATTAGCCGCATAAGCATTCTGCCTCTGTTTGTTTGTTTGTCATGCACGTTATGGCTACCTTGCTCAGTTGCACGTTATGTTCACACCCCTCACTTCATCGGAGCTGCTTGGCCACCAGAGGAGGTGCGGGTTGACAAATGAGGGAGGAAGACACAGCGTGAGGTCATGGCGAGGTAGCGAGCTACCTCTCGCTGGGTAAATAAATAAGCCATGGCACTGTCAGCAGTGCCGAATATTCATCACAGTAATAGCCACCTTGGGGTTGGTTAAATGTTCCAAGGAAACATCAAGGTCAGTCTGTGTGCCCTAATAACATAATAAACTTCAGAAAATGTCTGATTTGTGTCTCTGTATGCTGAAAAACATCTGAAAACAGGAGCCTTGGAGAACAGAGAAGTCTGGAAAAAAATGAGATCATTTGAATAATTGTACTTTTTATCAGTAACATATCCTTGAACCCTTTGTAACGGTGTAAAGAATTCACAGCACTGTTCAATGCTTTAATGAGAGTCCAGAGCCAAGATGATCACTGATCATTCTTTACACAACAACAACTTTGTCACTGCAACTTACAGAAAAATAACAACGAAAACTCACCTACAGAAATTATTATAGAAGACATGTATATTGTTTTTGTTGCCCATCCGACTCTCAAAGCTTTCAAGATGTAAACAACCTCCGTCCTGTTGTGTTTAGATAAGGAGGTTGTTGTTCCCCTAAAATTACTTGAAGTAAAAATGCACAAGTTTACAAATTTGCTGGAAAGTTACTCACCTGAAACATTGGCAACATTATGCCTATTGGTTGTTTATTTTCTGTGAGATTTATGTGGCTGCATCTCTTCACAGTTTATATTGGAATGGCATAGGCTGTATCACTTGATCTGTCTGTAACCTCAGTCATAAATAATTCAACATGAGAGAGAGAAATAGAGCAAATATTCAAATTTCACTTACGTTTTAAATATTCAGTCACGGAATATCGTTTCTCATAGACACTTTATACAGTAATCTGGAGAAAACAAGAAAAAACAAGGTTAAATCTTTTGTTCATGCCCCTCATCACCTCTCTGAAAAGTAAGCACTGCCAAAATCATGTTTCCGAAAATCCAACAAATATTGATGAGTGGAGAAAGGCTCTCTTTGCTTCCAGCCACTAACGGTTTATAACTAGTTTTCATTATGTCCTTTAAAAGTTTGAAATAACATTTACAAATTACAGATTTTTATAAAATTAAGACTGAATTTAAAGTTATTCACAGAATTGAAGGCAATGTCATAACACAAGGCATCTATAGATAATGTGATCAGCTGTAACTCTGGTAATTCTTTACATATGAATTACTTAAATATTCAGTTAGTGCAGCAGGTGTGGTTATAAATACATGAAGTAATTATCATTCTTCTTCAGCATTATGAGTGAAAGTAATTGGATTGGACCTTTTTTCCCACCTTACCTCTGTGTTAAATTTCACAGAAATGGAAATCTAGTCATGACCTTTTAACCTTGTGCATTATTTAGGTGAGAAGCAAACCCACAATTTCTCTAAAAGTATAACCAGTGGGGCTGCTGAAACCTCTGCAAGGTTCTGGAATTGATTAACCCTTCACACCTGCTTTTTATTTCTAAAAAAAAATAATTAAACTCCCTTTGGATTAAATGTTAAAGACAAGGGATTCCTATATTTTACAGTAACAGAATAAACCCACAAAGCCTGAAACTCTTTTTTAGCTTCACAATAAAATCCAGTTTGTTTAGAAAACTAAACGTGAAGGTTGATGATGTCAGAGTTACCTCGGAAACCATAGACACTAACAGGTTCTGTATGTAAATATGTTAAATATTACTTCGCATTCATCTCTGTCGTCGTCTCAGTGAGCTGCTGACGGCTTTAATAAAAGAATAAAACATCTTACAGCATGATCACTCCTGTGTTTTAAAGACCCTCTTGCTTGAAAGCAGCAGCTTTATTCATCCTGTCTCCAATGTTTTGAAGCTTTTGGTACACAAGCTATGGGACAAACACAAAGCAATCCAGTTTTTCATTCAGACATGAACTGCATGCGCTGCCTTTATTTTGTCTTCATTAAATTCCCTGAGAGCTCAATTGCTTTGAATGTCTTGATTTACAAGGAACAGACCAACATGCTAAACCTAATAAGTGATTTTGATTACAAGCCAGAAGACTTGCCTATTCACCTACTGATGTCAAATATTAATGCATGAGAGATTTATCTGACACAAGCCCGCCTGCTTGTAAAACTGTAAGTAGGGTCCAGTTGCTGATTTTCAACAAGTGCTTCAGATAATCGACGTCTTCAGACTCCAAAAATACACTCTCCAAACAGCTTGAGTTCCACTGACTGAGCATGAAGATTAGCCGCAGCGCTTGGATGTGAACACGCTACTTTATTTCACATCATCTGTTTTGTTAAGCAGGCAACAAAGCAGAAAGCGAGGAAGCAACAATGTTGTCTTGATGCTGGCAGCCCTGTCTTGATGTATTCCATAGAGTGCAACCATTTTTTCACTTTACAGAGCAGATGTTAACACCTTGGTACTGCAGCCCAGGTGTGAATAATAACATGAAACATCCCCATGTTTTGTTCATTAAACTTATTGGGAGCAGAATAATTGTGTGCACACCTGTTCTCATTCCCAATTTGGGTTTTAAGTGCACTGAGCACTAGAATAATTGTTCTTTATAAGACACAGCAAATCATATATTTCTATGGAAGTTAATACTCCCAAAGATTTATTCAGGGGCAAACAACTGTAGTTTCTTTGATTTTCTGAAGGGAATGCAATATTTTCATTTTACTATGGTGGATCCATCACTTCACAAGTGTTCACTCTTCTGGCTTTAGTCTCTGTGATTTTCATGTATTCATTTGCAATTATTGCTGTTGTTAACTGTCATTAAATGAAATGATGCCTTATCCAATGCCTCTGGGGTTGTCTGGGTCTTTTTCCTGCCCTCTCAAATCATGACAGACTGAGGCAGAAGGATGTGCCTCAGCGTGCGGGATATCTCCTTAGATAGGAACAATATGCACAATCTAATTATATTACAGTTAATATTGAATTGTCTGTAAAAAATAAGAATAAATTGAAGCAAACTTGAGTTTAATGTGAACTAGACTGGCTGTTCTTCTGTATGTTTGTTTGGTTTTTCTTTTTATACTGTGCATTGACACGACTTAACTGGTGCCATAAAAGTTCAAGTGGGGGTAGTAATATGATTTAGTGACATCTAGTGGGGAAGTTTAAGATTGCAAGAAAGCTGAACGATTTCCATTTACATTTTTTCTTCCCCAGTGTTAATCTACAGCTTGTGTCCCGTTAACATCTGTAGTAAAATCATAGAAAAACATGGAAGACAAAAGATCTACATAAATGGCTTATTATTTTTTCATGTGATTCATTGATGTTGTTAATAGATATCAATAGTGTGTTGTTATTATTAATTTTAACTAAATATTACCTTGAAGCAATAATTTAAGTGCACATTTAGAAATGCTTGGATTTAAATACTGTGTATTTGTATAGCGCTTTTCAAGTCAGATGACACAAAGTGCTTCAGATCACAGTTTGTCATTCACGCATATACACACACACACACTCACACATTTGGTGGTGATACACATATTGTAGCCACAGCTGTCCTGGGACACACACTGACAGAGGTGAGGCTGCCAGGCGCCACCGAACCCTCTGACCACCACCAAACAGGCAGGGCGGGTTCTTCAGCAAAGCAATCTTTTCTGGACAGAGCGGAGATTTGAATCAGTGACCCTCTTGTTACCAGATGACCTGCTCTACCTCCTGCAGACAGACCAAACAAAACAAAATGTTACATGTGTCTTAGTTTGATGCCTGCAGTTAATATTTAGTCAATTTTTCAGCAGTTGCAGCAGAATCAACAGCAGTTTGCAACTTGATATGTGTTGAATGAAATACAACTTGAACTGTTAAAAAAAAGCTGCAGAAGCATTTGCATCACAAATCACCTAACTCAGTTTAAAAGTTTGTTTTGGGGACTTTTTGTCTGACTTTAGTTTCTGAGAAACAACAGAGTGAGAGTTGAAATAGGATGTTTGCGATGGCAGTCCTCAAATTAGATTTTTTTTTCTGTCAAATGTGGGTAGAATGATGTCTAAATCACATCTTATGAGTCTATTTTTTCCTGTTTGATGTGTCTGATTACCACATATGATATGAGGTGAGATAGTTGCACCTCAGTTGTTGGAGTGTGCTCCAGGCAGTCATGAGTATTAACATACCAGTCATCTGTGCTGGGGCATTGATTTTCTAGAGATGCCAGGAAGTGAAAAGTGCTGCTACTGCTGCTGCTGCTGCTGCTTACCTGTTGAGTTTCAACACGTGCAACATGATGAAAAGATTCCCTCTCAAGTGAGCACACAGCTGCTCTCTTCTTTCAGCTTTGAAGAAATAAAAAAAAAAACAAAGAAAATCAGATTATTACCTTGAAACAAACAAAGCAGACATAGCTCAATAATCATCTAATTCACTCTGAGGAAGTGCATTTAACATGAAAGGTTGCATGCAAAGTACACCTGCACGCTCATCCCTGAAATTACATTTCTATACAACCTAATTGTTTTCCCAATTCTATTTTAGGTGAGACATAATCACAGGCTGGATTACATTCCCAGGCAACCTTCTCTCTCAGTGGAAGAGATATTAAATTCATGAACTGCAGTGGAGTATGTGGGATGTTGTTGTGGTAGATAGAGGTTATATGTACTCTAGGTCTGATTAGATTTAGGCAACAAAAAGCACTGCAGTTAAATTTCTGGTGTGTGTCATTTTAAATGATCTATTCGCAGGAATGTATATGATATTCATAGCTAGAGTTTTCTCTGTGTTAAATAGCCTGAAAACGAAAAACCTTGTTTCCGTTTTTGTTTTTTCCTCTTGTTTCACCAACATTTTACCCAAAAATCTTACGAGAAGAAATTTACACACTCTCATAGTAACTTTAGTTTTAGGGTAAGTTTGAAATATTCAGATGTTATTCAGGTAGTTGGTCTAGAAGCTCTCAAAGAATCAGAACAATCCAGTTTACTGATTATCAGCCCATCGAAAACCTAAACTGGACTTGATGGATTTATTTCATCACTATTTTTTTCTTTTTGAAACTATTTATTGTCTGTTGATTACCCACAGCCTCAGTTAATATCAGTGTTCATGATTAAAAAGTCAAAAAAAATCTGGGCAAAATTTGCATGAAAAGCTTACAGGTCTAGGGTGCAATTACTTCTTCTTATAGGGTCAGGTTGGTTTGGATATTTTTCTTTCTTCATAAATTAAATCATAATTTTAAAACTGCGTTTCAGGTTTAATCATGTTATCCTAGTTCAACATTAAACTCTGTTGATCTGAAACATTTAAATGTGACAAATAATCTGTAAGAGGACAAACACTTTTTCACTTTGTCAAGTACTGATGTTGGTTTGGAAGATAGTTTTTACCTTGAAACATTAAAAGTTCCTCACCTTAAGCCAAATCTTTGTTTAGTCCAATTTATCCAAGAACACTGGGAAAAAAACCACAACACCTCAAATAAGAACAGCTTCAGAAGCCAAGATCAACAGAAATTTAGAGAAAAACAGGGACAGATATGGGGAGAAACACGATTTTGTTACAAACCAACAGTCCATTAGATTAAATAAACAACTGCATAATATTTAAAGATAAATAAGTTCTAAGAAAGGCTATGTGAGTAGATGCAGATTTTATTTTGTTTTTTTCTATTTTAATTGGAATTCTCACCTGTACTACCTCACCTCTCGCCTGATGACTTCACCAGCTTTGTAGCATCTTAGCTGTTCCTAGAATTCAAATTTTTTAAACAAACATCTCTGAGGTTGTTTCTGGGATCTGTTGGAGCCACTCCCCAAATTTGGGGCTCACAGCACCAAGAGGTCTGACGATTGCTGGTACCACAGAGACCTGGATTTACCACATTTCCATTTCCTCTTTGAGCCTTTGGTATTTCTTGAGCTTCTCATGTTCCTTCCTCTTGATATAACTATCACCTGGGATCTGTACATCTGTCACTACTGCCTTTTTCTGTTGTCAATCATCTCTGTGTCTGCTTGGTTAGCTATCATGTGTTTGTCCATCTTGATCTGGAAGTCCCACAGTTTCTTATCCCTGTCATTCTCCACCACTCTTGGTGGAGCCCCTGTCTCCACCAGCCTGTACTTGGAACAGATGTTCCTGTTCACTTTTCCAGCCCCTTGGTTATGATGTTTCATGTACGCTTTGCCTGCCTGTATCTTACATCCTCGACTGTCTCCGATGCATCTTTACACAGTCTGTATATTCGGGACCTGTTTGGTATGAAAGACCTGGACTCTTGCTGATGTGCTGCATGGTTAGTCCCTCTTTGTTGTCCTTCAGTCCAGCATTCTGTAGACATTGGTAGGACCTGTTGATAGCAGGCATGTCCTCAATATGTGGGTGGTGCACTGTGAGGACCTTTCTTATCTTATAAATAGGCACATTCAAGATAAACAAATACAACCTCAATTCCAAAAAAGTTGGGAAGCTGTGAAATGTAAATAATAACAGAATGCAATGATGTGTAAAGTTCATAAACCCAAAAGCAGAACATAAACATATCAGATGTTGAAAAATAAATTTTCTATCATTTCTTTGATGATATTAGCTCATTTTGAGTCTGATGGCAGCAACATAAAATATCTCCGTTTCAACACCTGATAAGCTGTTTATGTCCTATTGAGAATAAAATGTAGATGTATGAGTTTTGCAAATGATGGTATTCTGTATTTATTTACATTTTATACAGTATCCTAACATGTGTGAGTCAAAATTAGTTAAAATACTGGACATAATTTCCTATATACTGTATTTTAGATTAAAAGTTTTAAAAAAAATACAGTGTTGAGTGTCAAGTGTATTTTGGCCACAAAAAAAACAGGATTTTTAACTAGGTGAGCGGTTGCCAAAGCTGGAGCCCTCTTTGTAACATATCGTATTTATTTTTTCATAGTAATTTGTGATATGCTTAAAAATTTTGAAGAATTAATTAATCAGATCATTTCATTAATTACAACATGTGTATAAGTAAATACGACCAATAAAAGACCCAAGAATAAATCTATCCATTAATGGGATTATATCATCACCAAAAAACTTGTCTCAAGTTGGATGAAAACTTTGTCATCGGATGAATCGTCTCTACAGCGACATGCAGCTGTTTGTTCATTTTTCTTGAGTTTCCTGTTCCTGCACTTCCATCTAAATGATATACTGTATTTGGAACCACCTTTTCTCTTTATGCAACACATTATGCAGCAAGTGTTGAAAGAACCAAACATCACAAAAACAAGAGAGAAAATAATCCTGCTAGCAAGGAGCATAATTACCAGACTAACTGCTTGGATTTATCACACAGGACCAAACTAGCTAAATAAATACAAAATCAACAAAAAAAAATGAAAGACCACAATTCCTTTTTTTTTTTTGTTCAGCTGAGTAACATTAGCTCAATTTGTACTTGAGGCATGCAGGTTTTAGTCAACAACTTCATGGGGGCTGCACTGATTCAAGAAAGAGGGAAGGATTGACAATTATTTTTATTTTCCTTTTAATTCTTTGTCAGAGCAAGAAAACCAATTAAAGCATGAAGTAAAAAATGGGCACAAAGTTACAAAGAATAATAGAAACATCTGGGTGGTGCAGGATCCATATCAATTCACCTACCAGCACAGGTCTTCTCTTCTCTCCGGCCTACACGGTTAGCAGCTCTCTCAACATTTATTTAAAAAAAAAACAAAAAAACAAGGATGATTCTGTACTCGGCAGCATGTCTGTTGTTGAATCAACCAAAAAATGCTTGTCACACAACATAACACACTGAACCCCACTGACAGCCCAAAGCTGCTCAAATCAAATTCAAGTCACTAATACTTTCCTACAGAGTGACTACACCCAGCTATCTGTTCTTAATCATAGAGGCTTTTGCTCCTTCTCAATCACTGAACTCCTCTCGGGAACAACTTCTCCCTACACGCAAGGCAGTACGAGAACAGACTGTTCTCATTTGTGGAATCACAGTTGTGCAACAAGCTCTCAGATGCTATCAGAGCAAGGGTATCCCTCACTATACCTTCAAAACTCTTAGAAAGACTCTTATTTTCAGAAATTACCTCCTCTTTTAACATCTTAGAGCGCTCTTATACAGCACCTCTAAACTTCTGCAGCTATTGTCTATTTTAGATCATAAATCAATGTCAGAATCTGTCAAAACTAACAGTGAGTGGGAGCTTCTGAGAAACTGTTCATTGTGTCAAATGAGTGCACGAGGAGGACAACAGTGGCTTCAGATAGACAAACAATGTCTTCCCCTTTGTCATCTAAATCTCTCCAAAACATTTCATCAAAACAAAGATGCTGCTTTTTTTACGCGTTTTGTGCAAGTGTTTGGTTTTTTGTTGTTTTATTTCCAGACTGTGAGGACACACTAGACTGGTTCTCAAATTTATGAACTTTGCTTTTCTTTATTTTTGAGCTGTGCTGTTTTGAACAATTTTAGGATTAGACGCTGTTTGCAGAAACCTAAATGTTGTTCCTTGTTTGTAACATGCTGTTAGTAAAAGTGCCTACATAACATCAAAAATGTTAATGTTGGGAATCTTTCAACTGCTAGTTTCGTTGTTAAAGAGCTGGTTCGCAGTCAAATAGCATCGTTTTGTAGAGAAGTTAAACCTCAGAGGAGAAGTGCTTATTACGCCCACACTGATGTTTGACAGGGAGGTTAGAGTTATGAGAACTCTGCTGACAAGGTTTAATCTATACAGCTTGTTAATATTCATAAAGGGTAGTTGTTTTTAAGACGGCTGTTTTCAATTCATCAATATAAAAAAAGCAGATAAAATACAAACCAAAATGTGAGAAATGGTATACTGCACATGAAATAAATCAAGAACTGTCTGTTGGGGTAGAAGTGATTTTATAAAGCCATATAACATTTCTGTTATCAGAATTCACAAAGACTCCAGCCTAATGTCTTACTAATAAGCACCACAGTTTCAGAATCAATTATCCATACTGATGACAATCATATCCGTTTCAGCTTCTAAGACACAGCCAAAGGATATTGTGCAAAAAAAATAGTGTGTCTCTGTTGTGTGGCACATGAGGGTGGGAGGTGGGTGAGGGGGGGTAATTTAGGCAGTTAAGTTGATTCTCTTTTGAAAGATGACTTCGGGCCCCTCAAGAGGAAAGCAGCCGGGGTTTATAAGTGATATCTGCTCCATGGTTAATTCAGCGCAATTTTCCAAGCACAAGGTCACTCATTGTCAGTATCAGACAGAGGCTCATTCAGAAGAATGAGATGAGCTCAGAGAGCTTTCTCATTCTGAGGCCGCAGCTCTCGACTCATAATTATCTGGATGGAGCAGGCCTGCCTGACATTGTCAAGGAATACAAAGCTGTAATCTCTGCTTGGTTCTTCTGTAATGAATTAACGCCAGTGGCGGTGAAACGGCAATGCATCACAGGGACAGATAGATTTTATTTTACAGCGTTATCAGCGGTTCCATCATTGGGATGTGCTCCGGAAACATTGACTATTTAGAGAGGTATGACCTTTTCACCAGAAAGTTCTCTGCATCTGGGGAACTAGTCAACCTTTCTTTCAAACCCACAATAGCTATGTCAAATTCTGTCAGACGTTTTCAAAGGGTTTAACATTCTCAGAATTACGATGAGTTTACTACAGATAACAGGGAAATGGCATGAGACTGGAAGCAAACAAAGTGCTCAAACTAGCTTTCTTTTGTTTCCCACTGCTGGTGATTTTTACTCAAATAAGACAAGACGTCCAATTCTAAGCAACAGTCGGATTGGAAAAACATGATCCATGCTGTTATTGCTTCCTAATAATGAAACTGCAGACGTTTGCTCGATATGTTTTAAACCAAAAGTATTCATGTTACTAATTTTAATATAGCATCATCTTTTTTATTAGAATCCTGGAATCTGATGTACCTTGAACGATTTCTGTGAAAAGCTTTAATGTTCCTCGCTTCATCAGTGATACTGATGTTATTATGGAATTCACTTTCTAATATTTTGTTCCCATAACTTCAATCACCAAATGTTTCATCTACCTTTCTTTGAAAGCAAACCACAGGTGTAGTTTTCACATATTCATTTACAAACTTTGTAATATCTCAATGGTGAGTGTTTTTTATTCACCTTGGAGATCCTTCGCCTGATTATTTTGTGTCCTTTTTATTTGAAAATTTCTGATTCCTGAAATATTTTGAGTATGTATGTTCACAGATAATACTAATCCTGCCAGCTCCTAAAAAATCAATTTGGCTTTGGAAATATCTTTTTTTTTTTCTGTATTCATGTATTTATTCTTGTGGGTCTGTGGTGAAAACATTTTGTGAAACCCTTCATTCAGTTCTCCAGATTTAAAAAAAAGCTGCTGAAGTGTTTACTGCTTTCTAGGTACAAAATCCTATTTTTGAATTTACAACAGTTGTGTTTATTACAAATCTGTACCTTCATCCAGGGCCTGTTAAATCATATAGGCTAATTGGGGGTTAGTAAATTGGTAAGAAACTGCTGGATAAAACAAGATGTTTTTAATCATAGGGTCTCTGGCTGCTGTTTTAAGGTGGCATCTTAATCTTTGTTTTATAATAAAGAGACAGAGAATCTCAACCACTTTAGATTACTTGAGATCAGCATCGGTGAGAATCTGAGCTGGTCACTGGATGTGATTATAGCAGCTCTTCTTTAACTGACAGCTGTTGAGCATCACGATATACTCCACAATACTTCACTGACTTCCAGAGATGCACCATCGAGAGGTTTCTGACCATTTATCTGATGTAATGCCTTGGATCACGAACAGGCCCGTCCAAAGCATCACAAGTACTGAGCTGTTGGCCATTCAGGACCCCACAGGCAGCGCTGTCGAAGGAAGACAGAAAGGATCCTCTCTGATTCACCCCAGACACACACAGTTCTGCTGTCAGGTAGGAGGTACAGAGGGAAACTGGATCAAGGTTTAAATCAGTCTCACGTTTCTTTGATGACGGTGCAAGTGTTTCTGCATAACAAAACGCACTCTGGTTATCAGAGTTCACATCCTTTGACATAACAGACTGGTCATGCTACTGAAAATATCAAAGTTAACAGGGTCTGTATAACAGGGGCTTTAAGTTATAACTGGATTTACTGAGTAGATCAGGTTTTTTCTGAAACAGGAATGAGTGAATCATGTTTTTCTCTCAGCAGGAGGCTGCAGGGGCTTGTGGTTTGGAGGCTTAAGTCATCAGAAGATGCAGCTGCAGTAGTATTATTCAAAGTATTATCAAAGGCTAAATGTTTTTTTACAATCATATTAAAATGAAATTAACCAAACTGAAACTGTTATGTGGTTTCTGACTTTATTTTTAAATGTTTAACAATGATTTGATTTTCTCTTACTAATCTTTGTATTTTTGAATATAATATGATTTTTTTGTATTCTTAAATACATAGCAGGTAATCTGTTGGTTTGATTTCTGTATCCTTGAATAAACTGTATGTTTTTGTGTTTTTGAAAGGTTAACAGGTCGTGTATTTTAAGATTAGAAATGTGAGGGAAGTGAGAGGACAGAAAAAAAATGAAAATGGTGCAAACAGGATGATATGGGGAACAGATAGAGCCGGTTCATGAGGTTGGCTGTTGGAACAAAACTAGATGGTGGTTTGGTAGAGGGTCGACAGAATGTCGGAGAAGGATCAGCAGGATCTGGTACCTAATATGGCAAGAAGAACAGCTGGACTTGAACTCTTATGAGCAAATGAGGACCATCTCAAGAGGAAAAAATGTCACTCTCAAACCAGGAAGAAGTGGAAAACAGAGCAAATCATTCATTCCATGCCTGCAGAGGGTCAAGGGTGGGGGGGCAGGAAGCTGAAGCTGCAGAACTGCTCTTTGATTCCAAGATGGACCAGAGTGAGAGTGATCCATTTCCAACAGAGTTGAACCTATTCTGAAGAGTTTATGTAGCTTAGCCATCACAGCTAACAGGAAGAGGAGGCAGTGGCCGGTCAGAAGAACGTCCATCCTCAGATCCAAAGATGGCTGCCTCCCCTTCTCCAAGCCAAATTCAACTACTAATTAAATTATTTCATGTCACATCTCATCCATAGTCAGCCAGGTCAGAGCGGTCTAACTTCTTATCAGCTGTTCATGGCCAGAAGATTTGAAATTGGTTATATGTTTTTAGTTACAAGAGCCCTGCTTTGATAAGTTCATGTCAGACTTTTTATTAGCTTTGTGGTCAGATCAGTTTAGCCTGTTCATGTGGGTTTTTGTAATCTTAATCCTGGATTTGACTAAATCAGATTAATCATATAGGAAGGCTGATTTTCTTTTTAGTTTTTTTATGTGAGTATTGATAATGTTAATATTTTGGCAAAATCAATTTAACCTTTTTTACATGATTTACAACATGTACTTATGATTTGATTTACATGATCTACTACCCTAACCCCGCCTCCTCAAAATCCCATGTGATAGAACTTTGATATGGATGAAGATGTGGTCATGTGACCTTCAGATGTAAGCAGTGCGGAGCTAGGCTGAATTCCTCCACCTTTACCAGCTTAAACAAACTCCTGTTCATACTGGTTGGATGATACTCTTTGGTTAATAAGAGTTCAGACCTTTTAGACAGCGAACTGATACAACCCCAGGGTCTTATACAACACACACACACACACACACACAAGTACATGTAGATACAGTTCCTGTTCCCAGGCTATCAATCTGCTTAATATTAAACACCTTGAACACCCACTTAACATTTTTGCACTCACTTAACACCTTAAACAATCAATGAAGTTGCCAAACATGTCCACATTCTCCCCTCAGAGCTTACACTGCAAATATAAATTCTTATATTGATTATTCACCAGTTTATTGTTTTGCTTTTTTTATTTGATCATATTATCATGCTGTGTATTTATATTGTATTTATTGTTGTCTTTATGTCTTAATAATTGGCTCTTGTTCTGTTCTTGATCTGTTTCTATCAGTATGTAAAGTATTTTGATTTTAATGTACTGTGTTTGAGAGATTGTGAGTCCTGAGTTAAATTATACTGGTGAACATTTGATATTATTCTAAAAAGTTGTTATTACCTGGTTCAATCTTCTTTAAAGCTGCAACAAAAATAATAGAATATTTGTGATGGTTTATGGTCAGTGTTTATTGGAACAGGAAATTAGCATTCATCAATTTCAATCTAAATACTGCATAAGTTCAAGAAGAGTTTGAGGACAGTGTGCAGCCATTTGTTGTGCTTCTATAATGAAACACATCTTGCTGCAAACCTTAAAACCCCACGACACCTTTTTTCTGCTCACGATTTCCAACTGTGTTTAATTCCTGAGTCAGTGGGACGAAACAGGCAACAGCAAAAACTCATCTTTACATAACAGTCATGTCAAGAAACCAACAAAATATTAGTTTTACACTGTAGCTATATTTCATTAGACAGGAGTTTTTAAAAAGATGGATTAGCTTTTTATTATGAACTCTGCAAAATGTCTCCAAGTTCTGTGGGACACCAACTTAAAAATAGCTTTTAAATATCGAGGATGTTTAATTGCGTTTTTGATTTAATTGTGGCGTGTTTGATGAAGGGTGACAGTGAATATCTCTGCAGCCTAATAGCAGCCTTAGTGATTATTTAATAGAACACCAAACCTTTTAATTCTTCCCAGGGATTACTGATTTGTTGGAGCTCATTAAATAAACATACTGGCTCTTCTTTTTTTTTGTTTTTGCTTTATAACTTTGAATTATTTAATTAGGTCATTAAATTTAAGTAAAAGTACAAGGTCATGGGTTTGACAGCATCCAGGGACATAAAATGCACTCAATCTCAACTGTTTTATTGATAGATGAGTATTATGAGACAGATGAGAACGTGACAGCTGTCTCTTCTTTTTTTCTTTTGTTCTTGTTCAGAACCACCTTCTTATCAAGTGAACGTCTTATTTTTACTTTATCACTGCTGCGACATAATTTTTAATCCTTGAACTGATGTTTAGAAAAAAAAAATTAAAGACTAAAGTGAAACATTCCTAACACTGCTTTTCTGTATTATAAAAAAAAAACTTGTATATTATCAAACCTGGAGATGTGCACTGTCTCTTTGAAGAACAGCATCATTAAAGACCAGCTCTTTAACTCAGCTGGCTTTCATGTTTGGGGTCTAATTTGCTCTGCATAAAAGGCTTTCAGGTTGCAAAATGCATCGACATTTAGAATTTTAGTTTCATGAAAAATATGAAATTTTTTTTATTTAAAGGGACTTAAGGCAAGATTTGTGAAAAACTACACATGCATTTCCAGTTTATTCAATGCTAATGGGTCATGAAGCATTAAAAACCCAAAATAACGAGGCCATCCGCATATACTGTATGTCTGTTGCCTTGGAAACGCTGTGTGCTACATAATGCGCTGCAGTTCGACGTCCGAATTTCCCGCGCAGTTGTAGGGATGTGACGTAAATTGACGCTGCATGCGCGTTGCCGACAGCTCTTGAACCGGAAGTACATGGCCGCCGTGGACTTGGATTCAAACACTGAAGGTATACTTATGGATGTTTCTGCAGCCATCAAACGACCTGCTTCCACTCTCACCCCCCAAAAAAGTGGCACCACGAAGAAAAAAAAGACTTTATCAGCGGCATCTCGTGAGTCTAAAAAAAAATATGACCGAAGCCGGGCAGGCACCCGCATAAATATTGGATATGCGTTCGGTTCATGGAGGGAACTTCAGCTGCATTTGGGAGTGAAAACGGATGCTGACATGGCTCATTTCCTTGTGACCAGGTGAGAAAACATTATAGGTCGTGTTTAGAGCCTGATACAGTATGAAAATGATGAGATCAAATCAAATAACAGAGTGGAGAGACCTGACGTGAAGTATGTTAGCCTCCCCGGTGCAGTGCTGTGAAGACGAACAGTCTGTAAAGTGTCTGTGCGCGGTCCCGTGCCGGCTTGGCTGGTGGCTGCAGTTAGCCACAGCGCCTGTCGCGGCAGCACTGAGTCAGATTTTGTAAAGCTGCCTTAAGTTCCTTTAAGGTGCAAAAATCTATTACTGTGTTTAGCAGAGCTTGCTGAGTATTGGATTTTTTTTTTTCATTTTGAACTCATTATGATAAAACATTTAAATTTAACAGTTGAGTTGACTGTTTAATACATCCATTTAAAAGGTGAGAGTTTTCATGCCTTTAGATTATTTGTTGTTTTTCCAAAAATTATTTATGTATTTATGAGTTTCGCTCAATACACCCACTCATGAAAGCGTCTTTAGTCCAGCTGGCACTTGTTTCCTTTGTGGAAACCAGGATTTTATGCTTTATTTATATTTGTTTCTGATCAAAATTTTATTTAGTGACTTATCAAAATACATCTTGCAAAGGTTTTTCCCTGTTTGCATGCATTTTACACCTTTCTCCTATAGCGAGTATGGATGTTCTCACCTGTTTATAGCTCTCACTGGTGCACGCCACATCTTTAACTAACATGTATAACCTTAATGAACATATACTGTACATCTGTATTCATGAGACACTCAGTCGGTCAGTCATTTTCTTTACCCACTTGTGCCTGTTCGGGGTCACGAGGAGCCGGCCTCCAGGGGTCACTGGCCAAGAGGTGGGGTTACACCCAGCAGAGTTCACCAGTCCATCACAGGGTACTCTGGTATAAGAACACCACACTGTAGAACTTATATCATTAAATAGAAACCATTATGTAAATTAGAGGTAAACTGTAAAGCACTCTGTAAAATGTGCAGGTGATATGGAGGTGTGTAAAAATGACTTTTTAGTAGCACTGCATGCCTCTAAAAACACACAAAATCGTTTTAATTTGAATCTTCAAACCATCTCTTTGTCAAATAGAAATGTTAGAAGTACTCATGGGTGCACTCAGACACACATACTGTCAAATAAACATGCATATGGGCATCTAGAGCAAGACAGCAAAAATTAAATACAGGCAATGTTATTTTAACCTAAAAAACACAATTTCTATAGAATTGCATTAAATTACTCATACATAAACCTGAATTCATAGCAAAAAATTACAAATAGCTATTTTTTGAGCTTCCTGGTTAGCAAAAACAAATTTTTACATCTTGGTGAAATTGTTTTTTTTTTTTTCCCGGGGCTACAGGCTCAGGCTAAAATTTATTCTGAAACTATTCTGTGTTGTTTTTATTTGATTTTGTACATGTATGCATGTTCTCCTCCCACAGTCAAAAAAAATGCCCAACAGGTGAACCAGCTCCCTTTTAATGAGAGTTGTGTGTCTAGCTTTAATTTTAAGAGTCGTAATGGTTACAAGTTTTTCAAATTCTCCTTGTGATGCATCTGACTTTTTCAAATCATTTCTTGTGTAAAGTCTTTCATAAAATTGGCCTTTTGTGTTTGATTTTGACTGCTTGCTCTCTAACAAGAACGAACACTGAACTACTTTTCACTGTTGATACCTCGTCTATAGCCCCTTTCAGACAGGCCATGAAAAAAGAGAATGTTCCCAGTTTTGTCCGTTGCGCTTTTCTGTCTGAAAGCGCCATTGCGGTGTTGGCCCGCATAATCTGGTCCGGGACTTATCCTGCTGGGGACCTAGTAATAAGACATGTTGGTGGACGGTGTTTGCGTTCAAAACAGTGGCGTGTCTGAAAAGACCACTACGATTAACGACCGGATCGAATTGGCCGCAAATATTCCCAAACGTCTGTCTGAAAACGGCTTATGTTGGATCAAGTGCTTGTGGGATTACTTAGAAAGGTATGAAATCACCTCCTTAGTTCCAGCATCGTAATTTATCAGAGATCATGCCAACATTTTGACTCAACAAGCCACATGGAGTCTTTTTTCCACAGGCACGCACCTACAGTACTCCCCACTGAACCAGAATCAAATACTGATGAGTGTGGTCAAAACACAATGCAGCAACCAAATCTATTTAAAACTAACTCTATCCAAATCATCTCAACTCACCACATTTTCAAGAGGTCCAGCAGGAAAAAAGCCTTTATTTCTTCATCCAAAAACCACATTTCTATTTTGATTCAAAGAAAAGTTAAACACAAAAATACAAACTGTGTGTTCCCAGTTGATTTCTTTATGTTTTGCTCACATTGTATTTGAACTGATGCAGTAAAGTGGCTCCTCACCTGAAACCACCTTCCTGATGTATAATTCATACAGAAGGATGTTCAAGGGACACGTCCCAGGTAATTAAGTTGTGTAAATGACAAGGTCATTAACAAAATTTATATGGTAATGTCGTGCCCCAAAAGGAACTGGGCAGCAGGACCTGTCATGTGCTGGATGCTGACTTCAGCAGCCTGCTCAACAGGAGCTGATGAAGCTTCCAGTGTTGCACTAGTAAGGAAAATGTTAAGCAGCGGTATTTACATAGACACCATCTCATTCACAAGCTCAGACCGTGACCCCATTTATTCAAAGTAAAAATACATACCCTTTATACTCCCTTTATCATTTTAGAGAGTTTTTTTTTTTTTTTTCTCAATTCTTCTGTTTAATTTCATCCTTTAACGGGAGCAACAAGGTGTTGGGTTTTTGACACAATGGATGTCTGCCTGGCTAACAAGAGTTTGCTGTTCAAATTAAATGTAATTAGGGGGAAAAGAAGGCGCCATATCTGTTTGGCACATCAAGGAGGTCAGAGAGTCCTGGATATTGATGATAAAACCTTTAATTCACAGGTCTTGTTGCCCCATTCTTTTTCCTTTCTCCTTGGCACTGATGGCCCCACTTTGACAAATCTAAAGCAAAAGAGGGGTGACAGAAGAGTAGATACCGCTGTTGAGTGGATGTAAGTCAAACTGCCAATGAAGGGTGTTCCTTAATTGCGGCACTTGTGAAACAAATCAACATAAATGGCTCTAGAAATGCAGCCTTGAAAGCCAAAGTGGCGTCACTGAATCACACCTTGAAACACAGGACTAATAAATGAGCAGTTGGAGCTGCATGTGGAAAATCCCATGTGATAGAAACATTTTGGAAAGGGAAAAAGGGTGGGATGCTGCTCATATTCTATTTTTTAATTAGCGTTCCTAATCCTATAACTTCATGACAGAAATTTTATATTTTTCTGTTACAGTGGGTTTTTTCTTTTTTTCGGGATCCACTTGTGTTTTCTTTTAACACAGAATTTCTGTTTATACAGTTTTCAGGTAAAATAAAACACAAGAAAATAATGAATACTTATAATAATAATGAACTAAACTGGCTGAATTGAAATAAGTTTAGATTTAAATTTCCCTCCTGCTTTAGATTTTAGAATCTTTCATACATCACCTACAGTTTTCCTGGGACTTTAAAAGATTTAGTTTAAATTCATTCCACTACTTTGGTCTTGTAAAGAATGCTAATCGGCAGTTTTAAATGTGTTCAATTTGATTCTACTCCCTCTAACAACCTCTCTACACAGCAGATTAACACAATGTGTAAGAAACACTATGAGCATACATAAGACTAAAAACCATTTTAATTCTAACCTCAAACACAACTTCAATTGTTTTTATAAACAGGTAAATATCATCACTATCTTTGCTGCACAACCAGTAACAATCTCAAAGATCTCGTCCAGAAGATCAACGTTCTAAAGCTAAGCTTCTGCATAGAACCTTTAAGCTTCCAGGCCTCTGGCAGAGAACCCAGTTTAATGCCAAAGAACATCCCTCGTGTAGAAGAAGGGAAAGCTCTTGTTTGTTTGTTTGTTTCTTTGTTTGTTTGTTTGTTTGTTTGTTTGTTTGTTTAAAAAATGATGGCGATTTTTCTTGCTTTAGCGAATTCACCAAATTTGTGCATTTTTTTTTCCACCTAATGTAATAAAAACATGTTTCTAAGATAGATTCTTTTCTGTTTCACTGACAATACACTATTGACATGGCTCCATGGTGACACGGCCAATTTTCTTCTTTTCTTTCTGTTTTCTGGATTCACTCTAACAAAAGATAAGTGTGCTGCCATTGTACATGAATTAATTAGAAACAAATTAAGGTCTTCACAATGGGCAGTTTAAACATTTTATGCTAAATAGAATTGCAACACTTACATTTTATTGAGTACATTTTAAAAAGTAATGTGATTTATGTGGGATTTGTAGAACTAAATATGTATTTGCATCAGCTAATGGTTCCTCCCACTATTGGATTTTTTAGCTAATTGGCCAATGACTGTGTGTCAGTTGGCTAAAATAAATAAATATGCAGTTCTTACTAAAATATCATCAACACGATTGAGGGAACCCGTGATACAGTTGGGCAACAAATACAGACAAAAGGGAAAAACACTGAAAGTTTTATCAGCAGGTTTAAAAAGATTTAAAGCAACTGTGATCTAGAAGGACAACGTGGAACTGTAGTTCAACAGATTCTGATTATCTTCTCACTATCTGCATTTGTAAACACTAATAACTCTAACAACCACAAAGATTCCCCAAATAAAATAAAAGAAACTGTGTCAGAAACTAATGCTTTATGTGTTTTCAACACTGTTGGGTTTCTATTTAAAAGAACAAACTATATTATGAAACAAACAGTGTGATTTAAATGTACATTACAGTCTAAAAGTAAAGCTGTTTCTGCAGACAGGGACACTGGCAGGAAATTAGTGTGACTGTGTAGCTTAAGAGGTTTATTTTAGTTTCTCTGCCACATTATTGTGACATGTTTATTTCTGTTAGTAAGCTCACAATAGTGTATTACATTAAATTCATGAGTTGACCATGTATTCTTATTAGGGGTGTAACGGTACACAAAAATCCCGGTTCGGTACATATCTCGGTTTGGAGTTCATGGTTTGGTTAATTTTTGGTACAGTAAGTGAGGAAAAAAACAAACCATAATTGCTTTTTGTTTAATTTTCCACTTTTGTAAACAACGGTTTATATATTTTCTGAAAAAAATGAAACATAAAAAAATAAGAAAACAGAATAAAAAAATTTTTAAAAATGGAATACTGCTTAACTTTCCAAACAAGAGACCTTATAGATAAAGGAGGGTGTTCAAGCTCCGGCTTGTTTACATCAGCCTTGATGTCTGCTAGAGGAAAAAAAAAAACCTCACGTGGGAGTCCGGTGCTGGCAACAAACTTTCAATCCGCCACTGAAAATACTCCACAAGCAAAATAAGACTGTTAACTAGCTGTAATCAGATCGGTGACAATCTGCATCATGCCAACAGTCCAGTACCGAAACGGTTCATATGAGTGCGTGTTCTGTTTCACCCCTCAGCTCATGTATTTACATCAATGTGTTTGTGCAGTTCCACTGTGCGTCACGCAAAACAGTGTCCATCCGGAAACTCACCTGGAAACTTACTTCCACTGCGCTTAACATCACACTAAAAATAAATGTATGAAAAAAATGAACCGAAACGGTACGCAGGTGGACCGAACCGAACGGGCCGAACCAAACGGTTCAACATATTCCCGTGAACCATTACACCCCTAACTCTTATCCTGTAAGCATTTCAGTTTTACTCTTTTTGCTTTTGCATTTAAAAGCAAGCAAACCAGTTCTTTACTCTACTGCACAACTTTTTCATTACATCCAGTATAAAAGTGTTTTTGAAAATCAATCTTTAAAAAAGCTGGTTCTCTTTTTGTTTTTATTTGAGACATTTTATAAACACAGATTTCTTCAAAAACAGCTTAGGTACAACTTGAGGGAGTTGCAACAAAAACCTTGTTGTTTCTACTAGTAGACTATATATTTTATTTAAATGCTCATAAGGGTGAGCAGAAAGTTTGGATGGGAAAAATAAAAGTAAATATACAGCCTCCACTATTTCTGGGCTCTCTAAGAGAACATAACTTGTTGGTAATAGGTGCTTTTATACATTTTGTTCTTCTAATCTTAAAATATAACCCACATTGTAACCAGAATGCAGCCACCTCTATCATGCTGCAGCACAGCCCTCAAAGCTGAATTTGCCCCAGCATGGAACAAATCTTGTTTCATTGTAAAAACCTCAGGAAAGCTGTTGAAAGAATTAGCTGCAGGTTTGTACAGCAGGGTTACACAGAGGCTAAACTACATGCACAGACTTTACTTTCTCTCAAAGCATGTCACTATTTAGTGCACTTCACTTTCTTCTGCAAAAATTACACCTTCAGTTTTGTTTATTGCATTTGAAGTGATTTTTTTTTTTTCTGTCACAGATTAAAGATATTCTAACTAAGCACCAAGAATGATTCAACATTTGATGTCTTTGCAGGAGAAAATCAAAATGATGATATCTCTGTCCTCAAAATCAAGACTCCAAAAAGAGCTTTTGTGTTTAAAGACTGAGCTCCTTTTTTTAGAACACGTACACGAGGCACTCAGAAGAAGATCTGACTTCTAGTGACTTTTACGTCATATTTTACCTGTCAGAGGTCGAATATTTTAAGTTTCTATTAACTTCTGAATGTTGCTGAGACAAACTGTATCACAGAGCAAAGCAGTGAACATGAGAATTAAAACAAAATTTGTTGATTCCTTGACAAGGGTTATATTTTAAAGCTCAAACAAACGTACTCTCAACTCAACACAACCCCTTTCTTCTGCATAACAGATGATTATTACAAAGTTTAACAGCTTTTTTATCTGCTAATTCTTTTAGAAAGTCTTGATTTTGGACAGAGTCGGGATTTCCTGCCTTTATTTTCTTGACAATACGATTTTCAGGTGAAGGCCCCCATCACAAAAAAATATGGAGATATGTCATTTAAACAAACAGCCTGTATTTTTGCACATGAGGAATATAATAAATGAACTGTGCTGTTAAAGCTTCTCAAACAATACACAGTTTCCTAAATGTTGATGCATCAATTCATTAATTTAACTTTGCTTCTTGTAATCATGTGGGTGTTGAATTAAAACTGAAAGGGTGGCAATAAAAGAATGTTAAAGCAACACAGTACTTACACTCAATTAATTTGTTGACAAATGAAAAATAAATGCTTGAATGCCTGATGACAGATCAACTGAGCACAACTAAAGGAAATAATCTATTAGGCTGAAGAGAGTTGATATTGTGTGCAATCAGACAAGAGTGACGGGGCTGCTTTACTTAAATTTCTACTCAAAAACAATTACCACCCAAGAAAATTCAAGAAAGACCCACATTCCACTTCATGTTCAAGAGCTTTGAAAAAAAATTCATGTCTGATCTTATTTTTAGGAAAATGTTCAAATACTCCCAATATTATGTTGCACTGCGTCTGTTTCACAGCCAGAAAAACAACTGAACCAATCAGATGCTTAAAGGAAAGATAGGAAAACAAAATTCTTACAACCAGATCATGCTTCAAACAAAAAGCAGCAGCGTGGATAAGAGCAACACAGCTGTACAGCTGCGGCGTGCCGCCTTCCAGAAATAACAGCTCCGTTCAACCTGCACCACAACTGTCAGCAACAATCTCACCAGCTCCTGCTGGACAAGTTATCAAAGTGTCTCACTCACAGCTCACACGAGGATCTGTTTTGTTTTATCTTTCACTCATCAGCTGTGTTTTTGCAGCTCACGTCTCACAGAAGTGTCTGAAAGAGGAGAATGTAAACTGCTAATAGATGTTTAATTACCAGTGGACTGTGAAATCATGAATAAAAAGCAGATAATGTGTTGGTTTCGTTTACAATTATTGTTTAAAAGTTCTGTTTATGTGCAGAGAAGACTAATTAAACACCTTAAAGTCAAAATGTTTTTACTCTTAAAGGATTTTGGAGTTAGTTGAGAAAAGAGAGCAAAGTGAAAGCTGGAGATGGAAATTCAAATCAGGTCAAAGACTGAAGATTGTGTAAGTTTTTCATAGCAATAAGTAGTTTGCTGTGATCATCTGTAAAGGGTTGAGTGAAACATGTACCAACAAACAGCTAGAGCTTCTGTAATCAAGATTGTTAAAAGGATGTTCCCAACGCTGGAGAGAGCAGGTGCAATATTCTGGTACTGTATGTGGCAACACCTGCTCAAATAACAGCCTACCCTCAAAACCTCGATCAAGAAGTTAGAGATTAAACATCTTAACAATGCTGATGCTTTTTTCAGCAACTCATGTGAACCCATCAAGTGATAAGGCTTGTTAGGAGGAAGAGTAACACTGGGTTCATGCTGTAATGTTTTAAAAGACGAAATATTTGAAAATTTTATCAGCTAAGATATAAAAAATCTGGTACCAAATCCTGCCGCTTAGCATTGTTCTGTTTAGAAAAGGGAAAACAAAAGAAAATAATTTGCTGAGTCTAATCATGTCATGAGCTGCAGCTGAAGGTTTAGTCGAGACCCTCATCACAATGACCCAAATAATCCATCTGAAAAGAACAGTTTTTGAAAAGCGAAAGAGCATTTTACACAACTTCAAACCTTAAAACAACAACAGAGACCGCAAAAAGTTTCATCAAAGTAAAGAAACAAAATGTTTCCATTGTTCAACCGAAACAGTAAAAGTATTCTGTTACTATGATGATGTTTTAATCACAAAATGTTTCAAACTATGTGCAAAAATATGATTCGTGGAGTCACTTTTTCAGTTTTGTAACAAAATGGATCAACATTTTAATCACTTTATCATCACTGATCACAGAAATTTCAATAAAATAAACAACAGGCTACTAACTGAACATCAGTGTGAGCAACATTTACCAGAAAATAAGTTTTATTTTCTAGTGTGTTTGAATAAAATGTGAGATTCCAACCACTGGAGGTTAGTTTGGCTGTATAAAACAGTTTCATCATATAAGCTGTAGAACACAACCCACTGCAATGCAGCATCTTCTTTAATGCACTTAGTCCCACTCTTTGTATTTTTAATAATACAAGTCAAAATCATGAGATTGTTTGAGAGGGTTTTACAAACTGTATAACTTGTTACGCACTCTGTGATTCAAAAAGAAAACAAGATAAACAGCAGCAAGAGAAGCAGACATGTAAACAATCTAATCAATGTTATTATGCAAGGGGATGATGGAACTTGCGTTAGAGCTGCAGTTTGAAGTACTGTAATAACAGTTTGCATCGCTAATCCAGTCGAATCGTTTACAATAGCCTGTTTGCACAAAAACAAGTCAAACACAACTCAGACACACGGTAAACACTCAGGAGAGAAGAAATTCTAACAGAGGAAGATTTACAGTAAATAAGAGTATCAAATGTGTAAACATGTCTGGAGAACATTTCTCGACTTTGTTTTTAACTAACTTATAACAAGAGCTGTATGTTATGATTATTTCTTTAAATACTGCATGCTTCACTTGTCTCGGTAATAATAATAAGCAAAATCCGTGTTTTTGTTAACAAATATATGTGACTGATCGATATGCTCATTTTATTTTTCTCAACTTTTGTTCTTAGACAGTGAAAAACATTGTATTAGTGGGAGAAACTCAAATGTAACCCCTCCATTCTCCTAAAATAACTCTTCTGGGAAAAAAAAAACACTTGGACTTGGAGAATTATATTTTTAAAGGTAAGTTAAGAACACATTTTGTTAACATTTGCCAAACAAACCTTCCAATTCAGATAATGAAATGGAGTCAGAACAAAGCAAATTCTCCCAGCTCAGTCTTTTATACACATCCGCCGCTTCTCCAGGGTAAAACTGTAGGAGGGGAATTGTAATCAGTGGGGTACAAAATTAAAGCGGTGGATTAAAGCCAAATTACTTTCTTAAACAAAATAGGTAACTATATCAGCAGCAGGTGGTCTCACTCTCACATTACAGACATACAAACACAAATGTGCGCACACACACACACAGACAATCATTTGCAAGTAATCAAGAACTGATTCTCTAAAAATAAAGAATACCTTTGAAGACTGTCCTGGAGTGATTAACTACACAGATAAACGCAGTGTTCACACAGAGCCATGTATATATAGACATCGAATAAATCATAATTCTAAAAATACACAAATGGTCATAACATATTCATCATTAAAAATGCAGAAAGCAATCTGAATCATAAAGGACAATGTGGAACAATAAAGTACAATTTATAGTGTTTTTACTGAAAAAGTCAATAAAAAAAGGCAGTTCTTGTTGTATTAACATGTATATTGAAACTAAAGTGTGTTTCTTGTGTAAAGATGGTTCAGTGATGTATAATCCTCTTAAAGATGTCAGGAGATAAGACAAAAAATAGCAGTGGATCAGCACTTGTCACATCCCGTGATACTCAGGAAGCAGAGGGACTTCCTGCGCTGAACAATCTGTGCAGCACTGGCCTGCATCCACAGTATCTATATGGTGCTCCTGTAGGAGCCTGGTGGTGAGGTTAAAGCTCCAACTGAGACAGAGGTTGAAGGAGTTGATTTTCTGACACCTTATTGTCGAGCTCAGAGATGTGCATTAAATCAGTTTCTGCTTCTCTGTACTGAAGAGTGTTAGACGGTTCAGCTGGATTACTGAGTCAAAGATGGAGTAAGGGTTTTAGTCAAAACAAGGAAAAGCAAGTTTCCATTGTCATGTTACATATATAACTTTACCTTTAAAAAAGTGTCCTATTATCCAAAGAGCAGACAGGTGAGAAAAAGCAATCATGTGATCAATTTGTGTGGGTTGGCTTTAAGTCATGCATGGTGATACCAGCTCTTTTGAACCATATTCATCTCAACCACAACAATTTTTATACATTCATGGCCAGTCAGCTGGCCGCATCCTCAGAAGTTCAAAATTTACCTTCTATTCCAAAAAAGAAGATTTTTTTCCACAGAATCTGAAAGGCTGATCTTGATCTCCAGCAACAACTCATGTGAGCATATGAATATAAACATTTTCCTCCAGAGCAAGAGAAGCCTCTGCTTCTTTGTGCCCTACCATTTACATCCGAATTCTGCTGAGCTATCACTTGTGCAAACCTCATTGTCCACGCAAACGTCTTTTTATTGTATGATTTCAACATGATTTAGCAGCGGAGGCTGTTCTGTTTTAAATGCTGCATTTTGATTCCTGGATGTGTCTTTTCTTCTGATGTGTGATTGTGATCTTGTGTCTTCTGCTTGGCTGTTGTTGTTTTGTTTTTTCTGAATTCGGTTCCACATTCCTCTGGATGGTTTTGCTGCAGGCACACTACTGAAAGGATGTGAGCACTGATCACAAACAGGTCCATGATGTTATATAATACAAGCCTGATCAGGGATCAGCCATCACAGTATTGGTATTACATCATTAACTCTGGCTTCAACTTTGGCCCCTCGTGCTGATATTCTTCAGCCTTTTGTTTTTTCTGAATTATATGTCACATAATCACATTTCAGCAACAATTTGCACCAATTTTAACAGCACACTCTTTCTTATGAACTGACCTTCAATCTGTCTCCTCTTTTCCAACATACAGTTTTTTCATTGAGCATGACATCCACAGCCAGCCAACATTTGATGCTGAATTTATCAGGCTTATTCCTCATGCAATGAATAAATTTGCACTGGGCCTTGGTGGGGAACAACTGCTCATCTATTGTAATGTTAACGCTGAGTTTGAAGCAGGCTATGCTTTTCTAGATAAATTTGTTCCAGGCTGACACCAGAGCAAACTTGTCTTTCTGTTGCCTAACACGCCATGTCTCCTTGTTATCAAAGCGAAGGAATCTCATTAACTCTCTGAAGCGATTTCTGGCCATTGCTTCCTTGAAAAACAGAAAGCCCCATTTTTCAGACCACAGGCTGTCCAAGCTGATGTTTTTTTTACACCCTGTTTGCTACGGAAATATAACAGAGGCTATGAAGGCTTTCAGCTCACCCACAGACCAAACCCTGAAAGCTGTCATCATAGTGGTGATGTTCTTCAGCCCATGTGTTGCTGCTGATCTGCTTCAGGAGGCACACAAGAAGGCTGTAAAAATGTTTTCAGCATTGCACTTTGCCTGAGGACCAGCAAATTCTGTCAGAACAGTTTGTGTTTCTGGATGTTCAGTAATCATTATTATCAGATGCATTAAAATGACAAACATTATAACCAAATTAGTTCTGCCATTCATGAACAGAGTACCAAGGTCTGTCTCTGATAAAACTAGATGTCTTGTTTTTCCAATTATAAACTCAGACCCATTTTCTGTGGGGGTGGAACATTGTAAACCCTTCAGTAATAGACGTTGGCCGTGTCCAGACCAGTGCCAGATGTACAAATCTAACATTTCAATAAAAAATATTTGTCCATCCTTGTTTTGAATGCACTTGTACCTGTTCTGGGTCATTGGGTTAGAGGTAGGGTTACTCCCTGGACACTTCACCAGTCCATCACAGGGCCACATAGAGACAAAAGTCATTCACACACATTCACACCTACAGATACAACTTAGAGTCACCAATTAACAAAACATGAAGGTGGGCGTTGTAGTCTAGCGGAAGGGAGATCGTCTTTTGTTCAGAGGACCACGGGTTTGATCCCTGGTGCTGGCAGGCTACATCAAAGTATCCTTGGGCAAGATACTGAACCCGCAATTGCCCCGCGATGGCCGTAGTCTATCAGGAAGGAGTGCAGTGGGTAGCATGGGTGCTTTGGGTTTGAAACTGGGCTGGGATGGTTCTGCTCTGCGCAGGTGTAGGTTTTCTCCAGAGACTCCATCTTCTTGGAGAAATATGCATGTAGGTTAATTGGTAATTGTAAATTGTCCCAAAGTGTGTGTGTGTGAATGGTTCTCTGGGTAATGGCATGTACTTGTTTAGCACTTTACTGAAGTCAGGTGACTCCCAAAGCACTTCACACCACAGTCTGTCATTCACCCATTCACACACACACTCTCACGTTTGGTGGTGATAAACTACACACATGTTGTAGCCACAGCTGTCCTGGGACACACACTGACAGAGGCAAGGTTGCAAGGCGCTACCGGACCCTCTGACCACCACTAAACAGGCAGGATGGTGAAGTGTTTCACCATGAAGGTGGAGCGGGGATTCGAATCAATGACCCTCTGGTTGCCAGACACCAGCAGGTTACCAAACAACCCGCTCTACCACCTGAGTCATGGCTGCCCCGTGGCCCAAATGTGGCTCTGTGACTGGCGAGCTGTCCAGATGTAACGCCCAATAACTCCTGGAGATAAACACCAGCTCCCGTGACCCTGAATGAATACTGATAATGACAGTCAGGTGTCACTTTAAAGCTACTAAAAAGAAATGATTGAACATTACATCACTGAATACTTTATGAAAAAAGAAACATATTATAGACAATGAGACAGACTGTTTTGTTACACAATGAAATGCTGAGTTTCAAATTTACAAAAAAGAAGGATTACAGAGAAGAGTAGAAAAAGGTTTTCTTGTCAACAAAATGTGGATTTTATTATGCCAATTAACTTTTTTCTGAGTTACAAATTGAAATTACATTTTTGAGATATTCAACACCAGCCTTAAAAAAATCACATCAATTGGTTGAATTTTCAAACAAACAACTTTCTGCAGGGACGGAAATAAAAAACACTATGAAACACAAACATATGGGGAAAAGTACAATAGAAAAAACCCAATACACCAGCGTAGACACTGTTTTTATCAGGAAATATGTCTTTGTGCAACTTTTATTGACTACATTGTCATTCGTGATTTGAAATGTTTTTAAAATATACACATCTTGTTGAGCACAGAAGAAAAGATTCTTTTTCATGTTAAAATGGCACTTGATAGAATACATCCAACAAGCCTTGAAGGAAGTTTCTGATTTAATCTAAATACAGAAAACTTTCCACGTTCTCTTTACACATGTTGCATTTTAACAATTGAATAAAAATGTAGATAATAAATGAGATAAAAGGACCATCAGACTCATCACTGACATCCAGACAGAAGATTGATTTTGGTTTTTTTTAACCAGATTGTAAGTACCCATGTTAATGTTTCCTGGGATATCCTTTCACTGGTGCATTTGCATTCAAGCCCACTTTTTGTACTTGTCTACCGTCAGCATGATTGTGGTGGATTTACAGAGTGCACATTACGTATTCATCATGGCATCTTTTCAATATTCATATGAGACAAAAAAAACTTCACGAGACTCCCACACTTGCACTTTTACGAGAACATTTTGCAGAAAAAGGTGACTCCACACAAATAACATTTGCATTTAGATCTGAAATACAGGAAAAGAGCAACAATATTTCTGCATAAATTAGCTGTAAATCTGCAGCTTACTTTAACTTGCAGTTGAAGTAGTTGCATTCAGCTGCAAGATGTAATCAGTTCTGTCAAAATACAGCATGTTCTCAATGGGAAAAAAGCATGAAACACCACAACTAAAACAGTAATAGGGTCCTTACTACCAGACTTTTCATTCTTGGCAAGATTTCTAACACGCTGGCTTCACGGCACATCACAGAATTTTTCTTCATTTGTGTGGAGATGGAGAGAGATTCTCAGCGATGTGAAAATAAGCCCAGATTTCCCAATGAGTATTCCACTCACAGCTCCCTGACCTTGAGGTGAGCTTATCTCTGGCCAGTGTGCAGAGCCCAATGAATTATAATATCCACCTATAGGTCCGAGCCTAGCCTCTGCCCCGACCACTCAACATCAGGCCTTACACAGCTTCGCTGTCTAAGACGCCGCCTGAAACCATCAGGAGATTTTCACTGCAGTATCATTGGAAGGAGGAAGTCCTGACCAGTCAAGACATTGGGTTTCAGAATATAAAACAATAATTGCAAATGAGCTGATGGTAAGAGTTCTATGCTCTCTTTTTTTTTTTTTTTCCAAATATGAATTATTCAGTCAGCCTCCACGAAAAACAGCACACGCTCAATTTAATTAGGATTATTTTTCTGGTACACATGTTTGCCAAATTCTAAATTCTGGCTGACGGATCTCAAATAGTTTGTTCTAGAGGTGAAATATCGAACTGTTTTTTAAACGAAATCATCTTTGCTCCTTTCAGTATATTAACATGCATAACAAGGAAATTTCAAATCCTTCTTAAGCCTTTAGTGCTGTTGGTTATATTACTGAAGGCAATAAGCAATAACACTTCAGTGAGAATTCTTATTAAAAACAGCAGCTATTTTGAGGAGCTTTTCCAGGTTGGCACAGTGTCTGAGTGGGAGCCTACAGGTAGCAATATTAGGATTAAAAAGGATGTTGCATTTGTGTGCTTTGTTTGTGCTACACTGAGAATTTTAAGTTTAACCGTGTTAGAAATTCATTGTTAAAGGACTGTTGTTCGTAATCTTCTTAAAGGGGTCTAAGAAAGAAAAGAAAACATTTTTTCATCTTGTTTCTTTTCTATTTTATTCTGATTTGGTGATGAAACAGATACATCTATTTAAAAACATATGTTCAATATGTTTGGCTCAAAGTCGCCATGTTTGTCTCACCTGAGTAAAGATGTGTTTTCAGATTGAATTTAGTCTAAAAAAATACTTTGAAGGGGTTAAATTGTCTCTTGGATATTTACTGTAAGCATTGTGTCTTTTTTAAGATTTTTCTAAACTACAAAAGAGAAAAAAAACAATATTCCTGCTGTTGCTATGATTAAGTCAGTTTTACTGTGTTTGGATTTTTCATGTTTTTTTCCTTAATTAGCATTATTTGTTTGACAAATAAAGTTTTATCTATCAGCATCCATCCATACATCTATATATCTGAGGTAGATAAATGAAGGAAACAAGAAACCCAGATATTCATCTCCCACAAAGTGGTTCTTCAGCTCATTCTGGGGGTTCCTGACACCTAGAAATACCTCAGAATTCTGGGATATTTCTTGCCTTGAACAAGTTTTGAGTCTGTTCCTGGATTTCCTCTCAGAAGTAAACATTCTAGATCCGTTTCAGGTGAGACGACCAGAAGGTATCACCCACATCTCATCAGGTAACCTGTCTTAATACAGACTCTGATGCAGACTCCTCCCAGATAGCAAGATCCCTCATTCAATATCTGCGTTTGAGCAAAGAATCCTCTAAAGGAAGGATCTATAACTTTGATCTTGTGTTCATGAACAAACACCCGCAGGTGAGAGCAAGAACATGGATGGTCCATTAAAATGAGAGCTTTATCTCTTGGCTCAGCTCCTTCTTCCAGTGGTTTGTGCAGTTTCTCAGATCTATCTACAACCTGTCATTACATTACACCAAGATCTTTAACCTCCTCGGCTCGAGGCAGAGACTCATTCCACCAGAAAAAGAAGGAATGTTCCCAAACAAAGCTCCAACCCTGGAGAAGCTGATGCTCATCTGCCTCAGATCCAGCCATAAAAGAATGAAGTGTACCCTGAAGTTAATAGCCTTTTCAAAAAAGAGGGACTGGAGAGTGTGCTTCAGCTGTTGGAGGATCACACTGCCACTTTGCCCAGAGAACGTCTACTCCAGAAAGTTGGAAAGGACCAACTGTCAAACTCAAAAGAAGCAGTGTGGCATTCATAAAAGTGTGGATTAGTGAACTGGATCTATCATCTTGTAGAGTTGTTGTGGGGTTATGGGGGGTTTATTGTCCAGTCCAGATGTGTTTCGTGAGCCCGGAGAAAGTTTATAAACATGTTTCTCAAAAGGATTTTATGAGACGTGCTGCATGAGTAGCTGTTGAAATTCATTTGATCCCTGTAAAGCAAGAGCTGAATCCACGTCCTTGGTGGTTTTCAGGGATAGTCTGGCTTTTATGATTTACTCTACTTCACAGTTTTGGGTGCTGAGTTAGAGCCAATTTTTTTTTTTTCATTGTTCATACACAGACCATAATTTTCTCTAACAACCTCCACCACTCAAATGCAGTTGCTTGATGAATAATAGACCTTTTGCAGATGCAGTGTCTGATAGCACACAGTGTTCTCACTCATTTATTAAGCTGTGTCAAACTCTTCTACAGTTCTGGCTGACTGTTTATTTTTCATAACCAATTTGCTTTATGCTTTTTATTTAGCCTATTTGTCAAGTCTGTAACTTTTGAACTTTTTGAATGCTTCATTCATTCTTTTAATGTAGAACTCTTCTATTTAAAGTGTCAAACATTTCTTATCATTATCATCTGCTTATAAAACAGAAAGACTCGACAGAAAATGAGAAAAAAGGTTCATGGAAAAGGAAAAATAGATAAATAGTGATGGGTGCCGTACTTTGAATTGTGCCACTGTGAGCAATCATGACCATTTTGATGCCATTATGCAATCTCTTCTTCCTCTTTTTCTTCCATCTGTCTCTGTCTCTTCTCTCTGTCCATCTGTCTTCCCTGCTCGCCTTCCCGTCTGCTCTCATGTAGCCCTCCTTGTACCCCAGCACACACACACTCAGCCCGGCCTTATCTTCCTTCCCAGACAAGGCTCCCTGTTTGGGCTGTCATAATAACCACTTATATCACCTAGCTTAGAGAAGAATGAGGAGAGACATGCTGTGCCCAATCACACAACTCTTTCTTCCATTCCAATAGATGCATGTTATATTCCACACTGAGAAAGGTAATATGTACTGAGGGATTCAATTCCAAAAATCCTGGAGTAGCTGAACATGGCTTAGAAAGACTTTCCTTATGATAAATGCTCCCAGTCGTGGCTGGTGTTCAACTCCTACAGTCCAGAGTAGGAGTCATTCTTAAGGCTTTTCCTGTTGAAATCCCAATCAAGGCTTACTTTCCACTGAAGTACTTCTGAAACCACTGAAGGCAACTTTCAGTTAACAACATACTGGTTTGTCCTTATGCTGGTAGAAAAACCTGAAGACAAGGAACTGGGAGGAAAACATCTATTTATTGTTAATTCGTAAATGCCTATATTAAATAGTTGCATGAATACAAGCATATTTTAGTGATTTATGTTCTTCTTTCATATAATGACAGTCATGAATCTTTGCCTTTTGCAAAGATGTACTAAACACTGAACTATTTCTCTGTTTAAAACAAACATTTACATAATATAATTTGCCTTCAAATATTTGTTCAGGAAGCTTCCAACTAGGCTCAAGAACTTGTGGCAATGAGTCTCGGCTTAAACGTGGGTCAGAACTGACGTAAAAGGAAGAAAAAGACGAAACGTTCTCGTGGTGTGGAGGCCGGGCAAACCCACATTCCCAGATGTGACACATTCTGTTGTTTGCCCAGTCGTGTACATGCATGCTAAAAGAGACAGATAGCCTAAAACTGTATCATTTTATAAACTTTGGAGAATAAAACTAGTGTTTCAACAGTTTTCCAACAATGTGGCATTTATGTTTAAATGATGCATTTAGTCCTAAATTAGTTCTATGGTGTTGGACACTAGGCTGCTAAATAAGGGTGTAAACAAACATCTGCTGCAAACATCCTGATTTTAATTCTCTATAAATAAATCATTTTTATCATTTTGTTAACTGTTTAAGGGTTTTCTTCTCTTTTTAGTGGGAGAAAAAAGTTACACTATATTTGTCAATTTTTTGTATCATACTGGGAGATTCTAAAGCAGCTAGATTAACTCTTTAAAATTGAAGTAACTTATTACATTTCTTCAAGTTATTTGTTAAAAAATATAGATTTACTCAAATCAGGCTTTTGCTTGATTTTCATTTTTTAAAGAAAACATACTTTACATCTAAGCTCATATCTGTGTTAATTTGATGCTTTTTGCACACAAAGTTAAAGTCCATCTATTACATGATGGGAGAGACAGAAACCATTCCTACATTTTGTTGAAGAACAATTTGTTTGAGGATTAAAAGCATATTAATGACATAAAAGTACAAGAAAATTAAGAGAAACTGAGTTGGTGTTTCTCTATTCTCATGGACTGACATTCTTGCCTGACTTTGAACATTCTGTCTCATTATTTCATCTCAGAAATTAGTCAAATAAAAAGCTAAATTGAAAATGATACAATTGGAGAATGTCATTTACTGACTGATCAGTTTGGTATTTGAATCTCTTTTCTTTAGCAGGAAGTGCTTTTCTTGTTATGGTGGAAAAAAAACTGATGAAAACTGATCCTTTTTCTGGGATCACACATGAGATCTACTAGGAACATGGTGACACTTTTCCAACCATTTAGATCCATTTAAACCCAAAATCAAATTTTACACCAAAGTGATTTTCCAATCTTTTTGAAACATCACAAATGTAATCACAATCCCTTTTAGAGATCAGTTTACCTCTATTTTCTCTTCACAATACACCCAGAAATCTCCATGTAGTTGTAGCTTTTATATTTTAGGAACGAGTGGGAGAGAAATAAACACACGGAGGGCCGTGCTCAGTGCCAACAGGTCCAGCAGATTCAGCAGGTATGTACTTGGTAATAATTGGCAGCTTTTATTTTATCTGAGATTGTCTGACTGTTGTTTTCTCTGTATTAAGCAGGTGAACCTAAACAGGGCTGTAAAGAGCATGCACACATTGAAAACAAGCCCAGAAAAACAAACACTGGCTGCCAATATTTCTGAGCAACATTTTGTGACAAAAACAAGCCTAAATGTTTTGTATTGAAGGTGGCACTGGCAGTGATGCTTGAAACACATGCTACATAAACACAGCGTTATCCAAAAGGCTAGGTAGGGTCTGGTTCTGTTTATTTTACTACTAAAATCCTTTTTTTAGCTTGCATTTTTTTTCCACATGTCTTAAAGAGTGTAGTAGTCCTTTTAATCGGTCTTTTTTGTGGTGCTCCTGCCTTGTGCTCAGTTACTTTTTCACGCTTCTTCTTAATATTACATCCTGTTTTAATTTGTAGAGGCTTTTATTTTGCTTTGTTTTCTGCCAGGTCATAGCTCATTGTTCAACATCTGACTTTCTGTCTGACTTTCCCTGTCAGTATATTTTTAGGCTCCTTTTGTTTCCTCTGGTCTCATTGTGTTCAGTCTTTTGTGGCTGGACCTTCTTGTTTCATAGCTTGCTCTGGTTTTCTGCTTCTCTATTTTTTTAACTTTCTGTTAAATCAAATCTTTCTTTTTTTTTTTACTTTCTTACCTCTTGAGAGCAAATGCATCCTATTTTCCTCCTTGCAACATGATAAAAGACAAATAAACAGAATTTGATGATCACAGTTCACACAGTTTTGTTTCATTTAATGTTCTGTAAACTTATAATTAACTTCCATGGATATTTTTTTAAGTATAAAATTGATTGTAATTATAACTTTTAAAGATTTAATTTTCAAATTAATTAGTTTGAATGAAACTGTTGATTTAAAAAGATTAAGTTAATATATTTTAAGTGAAAAAGTAAGTAATAATAGCGTTCAAATTATCATATAACAAATTGTTTCTGTTTATTCTATGAAAATAAAATTGTTCATAGTAATTCTGAAGAAAAGTGCAATTTGTTGATCACCTGTAATTTATTTTCTCTTTTACTTTAGTTTTTAAAAAGCCCACAATTTATTATCTAACAGACATTCAACTTCAAGAGAAATGTTTTAAAAGTATCAACAAACTTGTATAAAACTGGACTTGATCACAGTAAAAGAACAACAGAACAAAATTCCAGCAGGAAAAATGGGATCACAACACGTCATGTTCCTCCTAAAGGAATCTTTTTTTATGATATAGTGTTACTTCTATCACGCTGTAGTTGATCCAGAACACTTCTGCTCATCTTCAAACACAAATATAGAAAGGTGAGTATCTCCCTGCACATCAGTTTCCCTTCCTCCTGTTGGCTTTAGGTCTGAATTTAATGAGGCCTGTAAATAATCATCACAGAGCTATTCTTTCTTAACACTGCTGCAGAACATAACACAGTCAGAATCCCATCTGTGCTGCCCAGATTTAGAAGGTGGTGACTCTTGTGACAGAAGATGAAAAGCTAATTCACTTGACTGAAAGTATTTTGTTGAGAACTCCTAATTAATCCAAAAGATGTAACAACAAATCCCAAAAGGAGGCTTTTTCAGCCAGATGTGTTTGTAGATTATTAATATTCTGAGGCTGATACTTGTCTGACAAACAGCGACTTCACCTCACTGACCATGTAACAAAGATATGAGGAGGAATAACAGCCTGTAATTATCACCATAAATGTTTGATTCAGATAATGGCCCATTCATCAGTTGTAATTTCTTAAGATAATTTAGTTATGTAAGAAAAAGGTTAACTTAGACAATTCCTACTAATAAATGAATCCATTATCTCCATGAAGGTAAAACGAAAGGTCTCAGTAAGGTGGCAGTTTGGGGAAGCGATGCATATAATATATTAATAAAGAGTTCCCTCTCCACAGGATCATGTAAACTAGGATTAACATGCTGTGGAATGGGTTATATAGAGTGCAAGTAATGCTTTAAAACACCCCTCATTGTCACATTTTAAAAAAACACTAAAGATAACTTGAAAATAGTCTATAAAACCTTAAACTATCACAAAAAGAAGCTTTTAGGTCCATTGGAGACCCTGCGCACCCACACAGCTGTTATTTCAATGTTCTGGCTAATTAGACTTCTGTTGTTGGCCCACTTACTATATGCTGCAAAATGCACAAGGTTATGAAAGCTTATGAGCTAACAAGTACCCAGTAACACTAGAAATGTTATGACGCACTTAAAACCAAAGCCTGAAAAAGCAAACATTTCAAGAGAGAAAGAGAAAATAAAAAAATAAAACTGAATAATTCAACACCTGCATTTCATTCGTATATTCATTTTCTGTTTCCTTACATTTTACTTTTACTTTGTGTGAAACCTGCCAATCCATTTTCATTTAAAATGTACAAAAAAGGTAGTCAGTAATTAATTGAAAACATATTAATTTCTAAAGAACATATATTTTGTCAGAACCTCATGCAAAATGAAGCAACTTAAGAAATATACAGGATTCATTAGTGTCAGATGTAGGTGGGAGTCATTAAGAAGTGGAGTTTAGTAACTTTGGTGTTAAAATCTAACCAAAAAAAGTTTTGGTTTTTTTTTGGAAGCAAACCTCCTTCAGGCTAATTATCCACCCAACAGTCTTTCGTTGTTCTGCTCAGTCTATTAAAATGTGACAGGATCACAAAAAAATTAGCAAAAGGAAAATCTTGACGCATCAGTGCTTGCCAAATTAGTTTTTCCCTGCTGTTTTCCACATCCTTGAGATGTTCTCCGGCACATTCACCACGCTCCACAAGTCAGTATCCCACAAACACCCTATAACATCTGCCCACTATGACGCCACACTCGGTCCTGTACTCACATGACTCTTCTGGTCCATGTCAAGATGCAGCTACATGCTAAAAGATCACACTGATACAAAACTAGACCAAGATGGGGTGTGAGGTCAGGCATGTGGTCAGTCCTGATTTAAATTCTTAATGAACAAGTCATATCAGTGCATGCGGGCCTAATGTCTTGGATACACTGGCTCTGCACCCCCAACACTTCACCCAGGACACTGATAACAAACAACTAAAACCTTTCTATTGATGTTTTGAGTATGCCCTTAACCATTATGGACCTATTTCACTCTGTCCACTACATTTTGAAAATGCATCAGAAGATATCATCATGACCTTACAAAGATAAGCAACATTAGCTGGGGGATTTTGGGATTGTAGCAGGGTCATCATCTGGTGTGAAGACCAAACTGCAAATAAAGGAAGTCAAGGAAATTTGAAATTGATGGGGGGAGGGGGAGTGTTGACACTTAAAAGGTCTTTGGTCTCATGTCTAATGTCTGTTAGTTTTTTTTTTTTTTGTCTTTCTTGCTAATGCTACCATATCTAGCATACATATGACGCCACAGATACTTTTTGCAAAACAACCATATCTGATGCAGTGTTGCCAGCTGTTTCTGACTGGAAGTCGCTAGATGTCGCCAGATGATGTCACGTACTAATTAGCATATCAATGACATCAGTCTTGTAGCGTAAAACAAATAAAACCAGCGTGCTTAGAATAAGGCTAAAATAAAAAACCCATAGAACACAAAAGAGCAGCATTTGAAAGATCAAGGAAAGATGGCAAAAAAATGGAAGGAATATTTTTATTTTGTCTGAAGTTTACTATTGAGAGAATGGAACTCTTAAACAGGAAATGTTTTAATTGATTTGAAGGTTTGTATGATTGAATTAAAATGACTTTTCTTGTAGTTCTCAAGTGCCTTGAGATGACATCTGTTGTGATTCAGTGGTATATATTGACCTAATATTTTTTATTTTAGTTTGGTTTTGTTGCTTTTAGTACTTTTGTGTAAAAATAAGCAGGTCGTATTTAGTATTCAGAATTCAATAAAGGTTGCATGCCAACTGCCAATGACTTGAGGTGTTTGTCTTATAGTATTATTCTGTCTTTGGTAAAAGTTTTAAATGTGCTACGTTATTGAACTCATCATAGAGTGCCAATGTTCCTTGAATGCACCACAGGTGGTGCGAAGCCAGCCATGCGCGACGCTGCCTGCCTGCTGCCAGCCAGCTGCTGGCAGGACGGTCCTGTCGCTCCAGATGCATCTTTAATCTGCAGGTATAAAGTTGGCAACAGAGTTCTAGTGAAAGTAGCTGAGGGAGGTCAGAAATGTTGCCAGATTTGTCGCTAGGTGCTTTTTGAAAAAAAAGTCATTAAGGGGTCTAAAAAGTCGTTAGAAATGGCGACAAAGTCGCTAAGTTGGCAACACTGATCTGATGACCCATTAATACAGACAGTTTTGTAAACATGCTGCCTTTAACAAAAGGCAGTAATGGTTTCTATTTATGGATAAAGCAGTTACTTTGGGCTTTTACTGAGAATAAAGTTTTTTCTTGGTGGAAAATGTATCCTATTTAAACAGTGAAACACAATGCATGCTCAAATATCCAGAAGCTAATCATTTGTTTGTTGCAACTGCATTAAAAACAATAAAACTGGAGGTAAAGGAGAAAATTAGAATGATAAAGCTGCAACTTTCTACACCACAGCAGGAGAATGAGAAAAATTGTAATCACCCAAAATGTACACATTCCTACAAGATCCCAAGAAGACGTGCAATTAAGAGAGATAAGTGTAGGTGTAATATGGTGTGTGGAGGTCTGTAACAAGCATTTCTCACAGCAGACCATTTGAGTTGTCAGCCACTGATATAATTAATGATGATAAAAATCGTTGCATCCCGTTTTAGTGTCTGTTGGAAATACCTCACTGCTAATGGCCCACTGGGACGCATATAGAACAGAGAGATTATTAATATTATTAGTGGAGCCGGCACTTTCCTCACCACAAGAAATCAAAATATTTATTGTGAACACCGTCTGGTACATGATTCAGCCCAGAATTGTTAAAAGGCAGGTTTATCACACTTATCTTGTAATACAATTAATTTAAACTAACATCGTGGTTCATTTGTTTTAAGTAGGATAATTACGCAAGAAGACCAGGTGCTTCTTGTTGTGCAGCCAAAATCAGATTCAGCCCATCAGAGTTTATTTTGTAGTAATAACCAGCTTGCAGAACATCATAATGAAAGCCTTGCTTTAGCTAATGGTTTTATTTTTCCGCTTATCTTATGTAGGTTGATATCCTTGCATTTAGGCATAATTCCATATCAGCTGGTACAGAAATGAGTCTGTATTTATACCAAAAGAAATTCTGACTACTTGAAAAAAAAAATGAAGCAATTAAAGTAAAACAGATTTCTTGAAATTGAAGGGAGCAAGTGGTTTTCATTTCAGCTAATTCTTCCTAAAACAATTAAACGTATTACATACTGTATGTTGCAAAGATGCTACTGAAACTGGTTTACTTGTAAGTTCTATTAACAGATTTATGGACAACAAGGCTTCTAAGTATCAATAACACTTGGCTTCTGACTCCCTCGCTGTTCCAAAAACCTCATTGCATTGTCCAGCTCCAGAAGAACAGGAGATGCTGCTGCATTTCTGGAAAAAACCTCCACAATCTGGCGCTGATAGGATCACAATCACAGACAGGAAATAGATGTGAATTTTAGGGAGTTAAAGCAGTGCACAGTTTTAACTCGGTTGGCAGCTGGAGACTCATGAACATCACTGATCAAATGGTCGTAGATCACCTTGGTCTTAGTAACACAAATAAACTTCACTTTATTTCTCACTCCAAATAAAAGGCATCGCACCATATTTATTCTTTCATGTGCATTGTTACCTTCAGTGTCTCACACTAAAGCAATGGAGCCGGTCCTCGACTAAACATCTGCTGTTTACAGTCACACCACAATATTATTCATAGTAAAAATTCACACTCTTGTCAAAAAGATCTCATGTACAAAAACATTCTAGCTTTCTCAAGCACCAAACACTGAAAATGTCTGCATAGAGAAGCAAGATAATGGAACAAAGTGTTTTTATGTATTGTTGAAACGCTTAAGTGCTTCAGGGACACACCAGTATTTTATTTTCAATTTTAGCTCTTCCGAAAAGAATCCCAAAACTGCAAGAAAGACTATCAAGGTTTCAGACTCCTAAACATCTGAGCAGAGCTGCCATTCTGAGTGCCTCACAAGAGTAAACACTCATAATCATTGACCTGAATCCACCCTGGCACAACAAAGGCACTTCCTCTGCTTGCTTGTTCAGACTGCTCTATTGATCCGTACAAACAACCCATCCAGACTGTGTTGCAGTCATTCAACACATCTCTCTTCTTCTGTTACTTCCAAGTTACTTCTATCAACAGATCCATTCTTTGCGATGCAACACAAACATTTAGTGGAGTTCAGTGAGAGGAGCTGTAACAAGTCACTGTTTGTTCAAACAGAAGGTGGGGAGACGTACAGCAGAGGAGGGGGGAGGGAGAGAAGGAGGCATTGATGATAAATCACCAGCGAGGACTACGTGACGCTGACAGTATTACATCCTTGGACTGTTCCTCAGTAGGCAAGGTTAGGCTGTCTATTGGTGGGCTGTAGCTCCCTCTGAGCCTGCAGGAAGGGCAAAATTAGGCAATTACAGGCAAATAAATCTTATATCCCTTGACAGGAGCTTTCAGAGTCTGAGTGTAAAATGGTGTTAGGATTCAGATGGAGTGCCTCTGTGCAGCAGGACTTAGTGAGTAGAGTACATCATGCACATCTATGAAGAAAGGTCCTTTTTGTACAGAGGCTGGGTGGGACAAATTCTGCATGCTACAGACCAATACGAACATAACAGGGTTTGAATTTTGGAAAAGCATGTGGGCCTGATACGATTTATGGCCACAGATGGTGGATTGTGTAGTTGGATATAGTAGATTTTTACTGTTTTCACCTAGAACAGGTGTTTTTAGCTTTGAGGATGCATTACCTGTCAAAAATTTATTTCATATCAATTTAAGTAAACTGGCCAGAAACAGTGGTACAAATGTAAATAGACTGCGTTCAAATAGTATGGTCCTCATCTTATCAGCTACAAGCACCTCAATACCTCATCCTATCATTTGAGCACTTAATACAGTCAGTAAGTCAGTATACCTGCACATTCCTGTTCAGGGTCACAGGGAGCTGGTGCCTGTCTGCAGCAGTCAAAGGGTGAGAGGCGGGGTCACACCTGGACAGGTCACCAGTCTATCACAGAGCCACATATAGACAAACAAGCATTTATACACTTAGGGACAATTTAGAGCTGCCAATTAACCTACAAGCATATTGTTCTGTGGGAGAAAGTAGGAGTCCCTGGAGAAAACCCACACATGCACGGGGAGAACATGCAAACTCCACGCAGAAAGGTTCCAGTCAAGGTTCAAATCCAGGACCTTCTCGCTGCAAGGTAAAAGTGCTACCAACTGTGCCACCGTACAGCCCTCACTCAATACAATCACATTTATTTAAACATCATTGAACACATCAGTGACAGTTTTAGTGTTTTGTGTCTTAGCATTGATATGCAAAGTGGAAGCTCAGCCTCTTAGTGATTGACCTGCTTTCTCGACTCCTTGAGCCACAGTCAGAATGATGCTCATATATTGAAGTAAAACTATTTTGGCTCAGGTATTATTGTTTTATGCCTTTTTTTATTTTTATTTCTCCAGAAATAATTCTTTTGTCTTTTATATGCTAGGTTTGCCTGTTCTCCCTCTAAATGTGTGGAATTTCTTAATTTCTCAACACTGTAAGAAATAAATTAAATAAAAAAGAAGAAAAAAAAACAGAAAATAACAACTTTCTGCTAGAACGTTACCATAAACTGGATACATTTCACCTTAAAACCAAGAGGCAAAGTGTGAAACTGTCCAGTATCCAATGTTGGATCAGTTAACTCGTGAGAATGAGCCACCATCCCACCCCACCCCCATCTCTGAACAAGACAGATTTCCTACACCAGTGGCTGCCAATGCATCATATAAAGGCTGGCAAATATATAAAAGCTGGAAAGGAACATTAAAGACATTTGGGAGAGGGTCACCCCTTTAGAAATAGATTTTTTGGGGGGCTAATACTTTTTTTTGTCCATTTGTTTATGTTCCCCTTTATGGAGCAAATTATACAAATAATGATTTTATGTTAAAATACATGAAAGTAAATAAATGGAAAAAGCTGCCGAAGTCCAAAGTAAACATTTGAATTATCTTTGAGATCTTTGAGAAACCTCTAAATGATAATCAGGAACACTTTCAAAGAATTACATAAAAATCTGTCTTTTTGGATTCAACATGAAAAGAAATAAGTGGTGGCTTAAATCCTTTTGTGTAGAACTGTATGGTCTGAAGTAGTATAATATTGGAATATTACTGATGCAGTTATGTTTAAGAAGGGTTTTATTTGAGTGGCTGGATCTCATTAAAGGCTGTTGTTATGGGTTATTTTTCATTGTGGATTAATCACTTTGTACAAAGTGCTTCAGTAAATGTTCTTCGTTACAATTCCCCACTGGCTGTGAGACAGACCTATGAGGCAAGAGTTAAATGAACTGCATTTATATAATATATTTCTAGCCTTAATGATCACTCAAAGCACTTTACACTTCAAACCATTCAAACCAGTCACAATGACTGTTCATTTTTCTAAAGAAGCAGCATATTTGTCACACACAAACACACACGTGCACATACATACACTACTGAGCACATCAGGGGCAACAGGGTTTCAGTATCTTGGCCAGGAGCACTTCAGCATGTGGACTGAAGAAAGATTGATGCTCTGACCTTCCAGCTGATGGACTCAAGTCACATCCACCAATGAGTGTTAAATGATCAATGGATGTAGGGTAGCTTATGGGCTCATTTATAGACCCCCGAAATAACTTCAACTTTGTAAAGTGAATGAGAACGTTTAATTTTTTTCCTTTCAGTTTTGCTTTGATGAATGGATGTCAGAACTTTAAAGGTGCAGTATGTAAAAATTAGACCTTGTCATCAAATCCGAGTCTCGCAGTTCATGTAGAAAAAATAAAAATTTTTTGCTGGGTTGCCAGTTCCGATGTTGATCCTCATTTTGTTTCTCTTGTTTCTCAATTTTTGGGAATGTCTGAAAGCCTGTTTGCTCAGCGTTGAGTTATCCTAAGTGTGTTTGAATGCCCCATTGCGTGAACTACGCCTGTACAAGGGATGCAGCTCGGCTGCTCAGTTGTTCATATTTTCAGAGAAGGTTGTTGTGGTTTCTTAAGTTTACTACAAGTTACCTCAGGGATGCTTCTTTTACTCTTTGCTGCTGGTCATTGTCAAATTACAACTGCTTGTGTTAAAGATTTGGCAACCTTGCAGGCTTACATGTGATTCGCTATGGAAGCAGGAAATCTGGACGTGGAATAGTTATTGTAAACAATGATTCCGTCCGGGACCAACATTTTTAAAGTGACAGAAACTGGCGACTATCCAGCCGACTGAGATCAAAATCTGTCACAATGTAACTTTACTTTCAACATCAATGGGACATTAGACAGTTGTGTGATTATTTCACTGTAAAATTCTTACATATTGCACCTTTAACAAAAAAAAAAAAATTATTTTAAACAAATCTAAAAATGCATGTCAATTATATTAACATTTTTAAATAAACTATGAATGACGTGTTCATTTATCAGTCAAATATACTTTACAGAGATTTGCATTGCCCAGAGAAAATACAGACAGGAGGACAAACGATAAACAAGGAACAAAAAATAACTGTTGTGATCTAAACAAAGACTGGAAACTATAAACTTTGTCTAAGTTCACATAGAATAACAACTAACTAGATTTTCTTACATTATAATAAATGATAACATGTGAGCATTATATTTAATAAACTATCAAATTGTATGTGGAGGCTCATTGTTTAAAATAACGTGTTTTTAGCTTAAACTGAGTTAAATTGCAATTTATTTTCTTTAAATGACACCAATTCACAAGACGTGTCCAGGGTCACTACACAACAAACAAATAGCTCAAATTTACATTCTGAATTCAGATTCAGATTCAAATCCAGTTACAAACAATCTAATTCAATCCAATTACACTACAATCAGATTTAATGGGGTTAGATAACTGCGCTCAAAGAACTCAAGTTACATCCAGCAAACTCTATTTTCAGCAACCATAGTTTGATGTCCAAACCGCAATGCCTTCTAACTCTGAGGCTGCAAAAAGGCTGACGGGAAGTAGTTACACACACATGCAGTGAAAGTAAAAAAAAACAGCGTGAACTTTCAGCTGCAGCAGTCTACATGTTCTGTTTAGATATGCGTCTCAAATCTAAAACTTTCATCAGCTCACTTCAGGTTAAAGAAACATCAGACAGTAACAAGGATTGTGCTCCATGTGAAAGAACGCACATGACCAGCAGGAGTCAGCACTAACTAAACCAGCTGAGCCTCTCCTGTTCGTAAAGTGACCTTAATCCAGCAGCTGGCCTTTGCCCACAAACTGTGTGATGCTTTCTTAAAAACTTTGTGTTTTGTGCTGTTTGATGTCATCAGAATTGAACCTACTGAGACATGCAAAAGTGTGGATTATTCTGTAACAGAGGAGACAACGCTTGTATTAAACTAATACACCTGTGGAGACAATAAAGCAGTTGATATTCACAGCATGAAATTATGCCTGAGTGCTTCTGACTTCACCAGAGGATGAGCTGCAGCTGGAAAGATACATTTAATGATAGTGAAACACAGGTATAGTTAGTATTCATGAAGAGACACGCCACTCCGACACCCGTTCAGCTATGGAGGGACATGGCTGGCCAAACACAGCAGCTTGAGGTAAATGCACAGGGGTAGTTTATAATGTTTGGGAGCCATAAACATTCTGCCCTTGGCTCTTCCCTAGCAGACGGACCATGGAGAATTTTACTACTGCCATAAAGCATGTTCATCTTCCACCTCTCCCCTTGCTTCCCCCCAGTTATAACGCACACAGAACCATGCACATACACAAACACATCCGCAGCTTCCCCTCCTTGTCATATTTCACAAACACCTTGCGCATTAAAATGAAGGAGGTAAATGTGAATGTCTTCTGTAAACACACCGGCCTGCAGTTCTCCTCACTGCTTGACTAACAGACCTGAAACCCAAAATCTGTGGATGGATTGACTTTTCTATGTTCTGTCAAACATTGTTTTTTTTTTCATTTTATTTCAAATTTCTCTAACCTTATGCTTAAGCGTAAGAACAAACTATGTCTGATGCAATTTCATTTGGGATTTGGCTGGAGAGCTGGAAGACATCCTGCATTTCCAGATAAAGAATCAAAACTTCAGCAGGAAGCAGAGTATTTAATAAGGTATAAGTAATAGTGTTACTTTAACACTTAAGTTGTCAAGGATAACTGGTTAAATTTTTTTTTTTTCTTTTTGTAGCTATGATCTTGAGTTTTACTGTATGAGTTCTGCTCCAGATCTTTAACACAAATTGTTTTAAAGATATTTCATATGAACAAGTAACATTTGAGACTATTTAGAATAAAGTTATTTTATTCTTGTAAAAAAAAAAACACAAAAACAATCAATAGTTGTGCACAAATTAACAAAAAGGACATCTTTGACCAATATGCTTCTGCTATTGACTTTAGTTGCATATAATTTATCATCTATCCAAACTGAAATGTTAAAATGATGGTGGAAATTGTAATTTCTTTTCAGTTTGTCTAAAAAAGGGGGATTACTGACATAATGATGACTGTTGCTACAAATATGGTAAATGAGACAATTCTTAATACATTAAACATGTGACAAAAAAAATCCATCTGGTAAAGAATACCAGAAGTTATCTGAAAGATGGACATTTCTGCAGTTATTTTTGAGAGATGAGACCAGAGGAGAGCATGTGTGAAGTAAAGTAGATGTTCCACTGGAACAAGAGCTCTCAAGTGAGTTGAAGAGGACCTGCTGGTCCTCTATGTCAGATGCTGGACAGCTGTTTAATAGACAATTAGCAGTTCTGTGCTCTCCTGTTGAGAGTAACTTCAGTAAAGTGTTTACTTCTGAACTCTGATATCAGTAGAAATGAGTCCATTAAAAAGTTGTGAGGTACTTAACATATTTATAATTTATAGTAGCTTATATTCAAACAAAGGTTTATTCAAGGTTCTTTAAGATAATTATATAGAAATGTCAAAGACTAGAACAATTTTGACTTCTGACTTATCAAACAACAAAAGAAGTGAATTTAGTCTGAAAGCAAAATACTGGTCAGCTTCATCACAAACTTATAGACGTTGTGCACATTTTAAACAGTACCATGCATTTGTGTGTGTTGTACTGTGATCACAACTTGCAACCTCTTCTAACAACATCCATCCATCTATTTTCGGCTGCTTATCCAAGGTTTGGTTACAGTAACTAATCCAGGAGGGAAACGCAGACGTCCCTCGCTAGTGACCCTCTCTAGCTGCTCCTGGAAGATCCCAAGGTGTTTCCAGGCAAGAGAATAAATATAATCCCTCCAGTAAATTCTGGGTCTGTCCCAGAGCCTCTTTCCATAGAGAGGTGCACAGAAAACCCTCAAAGGGATGTGACCAGAGGGCAGAAGTATCAGATGCCTGAACCACCTCAGCTAATTCCATTTGATGGGGAGGAACAGCAGCTCGCCTTTGAGCCACTCCACACATAGCCCCACTGAAGAATCCCATTTCAGTCTCTTGTATTTGGGATTTCATTTTGTCTGTCATGATCCAAATCTCCTGAAAAACGTGAGACCCAGACCGTAGATGGACAGTTAGATCAAGAGCTTCGTCTGTTGGCTTACCACGACAGACTGGAGCAACTCACCTCATTTACTGCAGATGAAGCATGAATCCATCAGTCCATATCTCACCCTATCCTGCCATCATTACAACAAGACAACAAAATTAATGAACTGTTTCTCTTCTCATAACAGTGTGAAAAAACAGCTTTATGTCATGTTTGATCATAATTTTGCCATCAACCCATGGCAGCACAAATTAACGCAGAAAACAGCCCAGACTTTGAAAATACGAAGCATTTTTATTAAGAATATGAAGTATTTGAGCAATTGTTTTAAAATATAGATACAGAGCTTTAACAGCATATGCGGTACTTCAACTGACATACAGCACAAACCTCCACTTTGCTTCATGATTTGCTGATATTCAGACAAGAGGATATTCATTTTCCAGATGCCTGTGGCAGACAATTAGTCTGGCTGCAGTGTCACTGATAACCACTTCAAAACCATTTTCACAACAAGATCCAGATTGTATGATTCTGACATGTCATGAGAAAAAAAATAAATATGTCAGGTCATCGTCTAATTGCATAATTAATGATAACAGGACCAGAACATGTGTAATTGCACAAACGGCAGCCTTAAAAAAATGGCGGCACTGATGGGAAGCTTTTGTTGAAATGTTCAGTAAGAGTATTGTATTCTGGTTAAAGACGTGCTAAAAGGATAACCAATGTGTTGTTGTGCGCTAATATCTGCTGAGCCCAAATAAGATCTCATTCATGAATTTCAACAAGATGGCAGTGAGGGATAATTTGAAATCATTAGTTTATTTTTAGTGATCCATAATATCACACAAAGCAGTATTACCACAAAAAAAAAACAAGCAAAACTTTGCAAGTTATCTGTGTTTCCACAGCCACATGTATTGTGCATGGCAGTCTGTGAAGCATGAAATACACATCAAAGGTTTCAGCTCAACATACAAGCAGATGTAAAGCTGTGTAGCTCGGTGTAGAGAGCGTCACATCTCGTACAGCAGTATTCGAACATATAGCAGTTTAATTTACTGCTGTGCGGTGCTTGAAACACACATCAGCCATGAAAGGCAGTTCAGATGCAGATTGTTAAATGATAATAAGGCACAACGACTAAAATTAAGTTGCACGCTACAAGCTAATTACATGGTTCTGTCATGTCTGGCTGCAAAGACCCTGTTTGCACACTTGCCAATTATGCTAACGAACTTGTGTTTACATGAGGTCAAATAGATGTTATCAGACTGCTTTTCCTGCAACAATCTGATCCATTTACCTCTGATTTCTCAGTTAAATTTGTATTTTTGACTCTTATTGGACAGCACACGAGGAGATAGAAGGAAAAAAGAAACAGGAAGAGGGAAAATTAAAAGATAATTAAGAGTTGTCAAAAAGATGGACAGAAGTACAACTGTAACATTAAACCTTCATTTGTTCCCCTTTATCACATGATGTAAGTCTCCCTTTATCCGTGTGGGTGATAAAGAGGAGCAATAACAGCATATAACCATTTTTGCATGTTTATCAAATTACATGGTGTATGAGGATTTTTTCATAAAGATTTATGTTCTTAGCCAACAACTTTTAAATTGACCAGTTTTAGATTTTGTCGCAGCTGTGTAGTTTAAGGAGGAAAAGAGAGCGTAGAAAAAAATGTTTATGTAACAAATAAAATAGCTTATTTTGTACCTGACCTTTACAATAAAAAGGTTTGAGTATTTGGAGGTTTATGTGTAGCAACGCTTCTGGGTGCAACACAGCTCTCAAATTTCCACCAAAGAGAAGACAAATGTTACAGATTTATATTCTGGTCTTAACTTTGTTTTTTTTTTAAGAACTGAAGATAAAACAAGTTGGATCTCCAAATTCTTTAGTTCATGTTAGATGTCATTAAGTTGTTAAGCCACAAAAAAAATATGACATAGTTCTACTTTCTATCCAAAGATTCCAGTTGACTCTTGAACAAACAAGCTTGTTAGCCCCAAATGATCCAGTTTCATTTTGCTCACCTCACACATTTATATCTGGTTGAAAGGCACCACAGGCTGTTGGCCAACATTGTTCCTGTTTGTCGCAGCCTCTGAAGCTGAAACTGTTGTTTTAGAGAGCGATCCCACCTTTTGTAGCTTTTTCACTCCTCTCGTCTTTCATCCGTCATGGTAATTTGGCAGCGGAGCCGGCACTGAATCAAGATAAAAAAATGTTATCCCAATTATACTGAACGACCTGGATCAACTTAAGACCATTAACAGTTCTTAGAAGTAACTACTTTACATAAAGACTGAGATGTTAAAGTTTTAGAAGTTGTTCTAACTCAAATTTGAAAACAATTAACGATAAATAATTTTCCAGAAATATAATTTCTGAAACTAAAATTGCCCTTAACTCTGTTGCACACAGTTTACACAATTTAAATGTCTTAGAAGAGAAACATCTTACTGTGATATGTGTGTATTTTGTGTCTACAACCAAAAAAAAAACATGAAATTTGCAAGTGGGGAAAAAAAAATTGCTATCAGTGAAAAGGAACTTACCCGAGCTGTTCTGATTGTACAGCATGTGTGGCATTTAGCTTGTGTAGGAAGGGCCGCAGTGTTTTGGCTGTAAAAAGCCTCGGCTCATCAGTTGGAAGGCTGAAACAAGCAGCAGGTGTGTGCCTGTTGCTAAGCAGCATCAGAAAATTTCATAGATAAGGCTAAAAACAAGGTCCAAATAACATTTGAAAGGAGCCTTAAGGGATTGATCACTCTTTGTTACATCAAAAAGGAACCAGTCGATTCATAGAAGGTGTACAGGACAAGACAGAAGACAAACAAGTAACTGTGTTTTAACAAAATATAACAGCTTGAGAATAATTTTATTTTTGAAATCCCTGAAAGTTTCTTATATTCTGTCATTTGCATCTTCACCTGCCTCACCAGTCTTCATCATCACCCCCGTTCTCATCCAGTCATTACCTAAAAGTAAAATATATGAACTTACAGCAAACACAAGCATATTTCTCTCCTGTCCCATTTAGAGCTCCAGAGCTTTTACTGTCATAACCTTCAATTCATTCACCATTTCAATAAACCTTTTAAAGCTCAACCATCTTGTATGTTTCTGTGTCAGCCTTTGAATCCAAAATGCAAAATACCAAAGTCATGACAGGGGCTTGCCGTTGGAATCGCTCAAAAGTGAACTCACAGATGTCTCGTTAAATATAAAAAACTGTTCATCTTGTGACAGCTAAAGGATTCCACAATTCAGAGGAGGGGAAAGCAAGCACATATTAAAAAACAAAGCTAAAAAAAACATGTGCATGTTAAATTGTTGTCTCTTGTTTTTACCTTTTGTCTGTCAGATCTTTTAAAAGCGGAAAAGCCTGCGGCGAAAATCAACAGCTGAGGGGTTTAGAGTCAGCTCGCTGCCTTAAAAATACTTGAATGAAATCAGTTAGAACGATGACAATTATTTGGAAAATGAAAGAACATGCTGAAACTAACTGTAATGATGGTAATGAATAGGTATGTGAAGAATATATTGGAGAGAAAATATATGTATTTAACACACATTTGCTCTCAACACAGCCTTGAAGTGAATTACTGGATGCTCAGCCGGCACTCAGAGCCATAACAGCTTGATTGACATCTGAGAGCAAACCAAAGAAGTTGTTCACCGGTTTTATATTCCAAGATAAAATGTAGCCTTGACTTACTCTTTAAATAACTTTAAATGTTTTATTTTTCAAACAAGTCACAATGATTTATGTGAATTACAGCATGTATAATGATGAAATCTGCACGCAATTACATGGAATCTCTCAGGGGTTTTTTGTTTGTTTCTTTTTTTCTCTTTTCTTTTTTCTACAACCGCCACCAAAGAAGGTGTGCAGTCATTTTCTGATCTGAGTGTTTAAACCTGCAATCTGGGCCACAGACTCCCTGCAAACAATTCTCTTATCAATACAGTTCACGAGTTCAGATTTAAAACTGGATCCTGTTTGCAACAATAATATTCTTGTTGCAGATTTATGAGCAGATTTCTGTTACTTTCTACAGCTTTGAAAAGTTTTTCTATTGGACTGAGATCTGACGACTGTGGAGACCTTTCGAGTACACAAAAACTAAAAGTCAACGTGGTCTGGGCTTTTTCTAAAAAATACCATTAGGAGAGTTCACTGTGTTACAAGGGGACCCATGTGCTCAGCAATCATAATCAGTAGGCTCCAGCATCTAAATTATACTTTGTTGATACTAAAAGGTCCAAAGTGGGCAAAACACCCCACCTACCCACACACACACACACATACAATTACACCAATCACAACAGCCTGGATTTTTGTTTTTCTCTGTGTCATTTGAGCCTAATTTTTCTATTAAACAAGAGAAACATTTGTTCATGTCATCTCCTAAATATAGAGTCACAATCCATGTGACATGAAGAGAACATCAACGTCTGAATGTTGAATTTAATACATCGTAGATTTTTTTTAAACTCTGACAATGTTTGTTTAACTTCTAAAACCTACACAGATATAATAAACCAACAGAGTAATGACTGTGAAAATGGTTTGTCTTGAACCAGACTAGATATTAATTCACATAATTTAACACCTTTATTTCCACCAACTTTGTCAATTTTTTGCTCATTCTATTAATTTAATTTTAATCATTCTAATTGGAAATTAATTAACTCTTAATTAATTCACTTTTTTTATAATTGACTGTCTTAGCAATCCATAAAAAGGGAGATTTTAGATGCAAGTCCCATTTAACTTACACAGGAGCAGGCCTCTGCAGGACTGAGTGGTTTTGCCCTGCTTAAAGCAGCTTTCTCACAGAATGCACTGTGTGCTTTGCTTGATGTGGAAGTACACTGCACAGAAGGGGAGAGGGCACACAAACACAAACTGTGTCCAGCTGGTTGCTGGAAGACCAGTGAGACATTCAGGAAGTAGCCAGGTTTTTCAGATGCAGTTTGAATGCAGGATGTTTCAGTCAGTTAAAAGCTAGAAAAACTGCAAAATAATAAATAAAGTACAGCACTGCAAGAAGGCGCTGATCACATAAGACTCACCACACTCCAGCTCCATTTGCGTCATTTTAACTTTATCTAACAATAATACTGATGGAGTTGGAGTGTGCAACTCTGAGCATCAGTGTCATTATAAAACCATAAGCTGCACCTCAATAGAGAAATAACTGAGAAAAGAATACAATCGTACAATTTTGGGGCCTGTTTTTTAAAACTGTGATACTTTGTTGTTAGATTAGGTTGACAATGTGAATATTCCTACTGAAATACAACCACAGGCTATTTTTTTATTCTGTTATTGTTCAATTTTGGTGAGCTTGCACACATTGTACCCTCATTTTCTAGTTAAGTGACATGCGCGTGGTCTCCTGCTGCTGAACTCTGTCTGCTTCAAGGTTTTGCAGGACCTTCATTTCAGCAAGTGGTTATTTGAGTTACTGTTTACTTTCAACTAGCTCAGAGGAGTCCATTCTTCTCTGATCTTTACAATCAAGACAGCATATTTTTTTCTCAATGAATTGTAGTTCACTTGATGTTTCTTATGTTACAGAACACAGTTTATAAACCCAATAAATAGAATTCCCAGTGCATCGGTTCATGTAGAAACTAAAGCCACAAGGTTTTCCTGTCAGACATGTTTTGACAAGCAGTTATGTTTAAAAGACAAGTCTGCAGCCATGTGTCAGTGGAATTGGTGTTTGCTCTTCTGTGGCCAAGGAAATCTTAATTATGTAACATTTTGGTCTGTCTAACGTTTGTTGCTAAGATTTTGTCAAAATGAACAACTTGAAAGATGTTTTTCACTCTGGAGACTAAATATATGGAGCAAATTCCCCTCAAAGCTCTTAGTGAAAGTTCAAATAATGTGCATCACTTTGTCAAAGGCTCCCAGTTAAATATTTAACATGAATCCATATCACAATGAATTGACACAGAAATACTGTTTTTTTATGTATAAATCTACCCAATAAACACAAAACGTCCAAGTAAAAACCCTAAACGACTGTAAAAGCTGCATCCCCAATGTCTTTGTTCCTGCTGTGGCTTTCTTCTGTTCAGAGCACACTGCTCAAATTGAAGAAATATTGCTTTATCTGATATTTCACAAAGTGTGACCTTACTCACAAAAGAAACACACAACCTCACCCACGCCTAACAAGAAAATGCACTCACACATAGGCGTACACACACACACACACACCCCAGCAAAAACACACAGATGTTTGCCTGGATGAACACAGACGTCTCCCTGTAATGTCAGAGATACTGATTGTTCTCATCTAAATCAAAAACCCATTCTTAGGTTTATTTTCACATTGGTTGTAACAAGACCACATCAGGGATCAATGCATTATAGTGGTATAATAAATGACTGCAGCAATAGATGAGGTGTGATTTGCGATTTTGTCATTATGTCATATTCTCTCTCATCCAGATGTTTAATTTTTAAACTGCATATATTCAATTTTATATACTTATTTCTAAAATCTCTACCTCTTTAACAGGATTAGTACTTTCCTCCTAAACCTGTAACTAATTATTTAATATTTCTATGTACAGATGATAGTTGAGACACTTTGTAATTAAATTGTGACAAGGATTCTGGATTGGATTCTGGCTGAAAGTTGTGTATTTTCTCAGAACTTTAACTTTCCAACTAAACACCAAAAGCAGCAGTTTGGTTAGAGTCTGCGCTTTGCTGAAGTGAAAGAAAAAAAGGCAGCAAGACGACTGGTGTTTCTGTATTTGCTGCTGAAATTTTCTAAATCAGAGCTAAAACCAAAGGTGAGTGCACTCAGAGTGGCAGTAATGACCTTTGAGGAAAGAAAAAACACCCATATACAGTATGTTTGGTGAGAGTGGAATGAGTTTAGTCACATCAGCCACCGTTGTATTCATGGTCGTTGGATTTTTTTTCTTTTTCTTTGGAGAAAAAAGTTATACCTAAAATATTTCTGGGCCTTTGTTAATCTGTCTGATACAAAGACATCAGGACAGAGTTCAGCTGATAATAACTGCAGCAGAAGTGGCTGTTTAAACATGTTCCTGCTATTAATACTGGCAAGACTTTTAGTGAAGCTTTTCATTATTTGACTCCCAGGACTCGCCACATCTCACCTGTGCCTCCTATTTATACCACAGTGTCAAGCTGAAGTAAATCCTCATAAAGCTTATCTTGCTCCACATTATACGAAGGGGGGTGGCTCTGCAGGAGGTGCAACAGATGCTGATAAACATGATCAATTTGGTGAAACGACTCAGCTGTTGAGTGTATTTAAGACTATCAGAGGGTTTATGTTCAGGGCCATTCACTGAGTCTGCTGGAATGGTTTGACCTTCACTTCTTCTGTCATGAGCTGGGAATCCAGAGCTAAAGTGACACCAAGCTAGCGCTCACTGACAGCAGTGAAGAAGAGGCTTATATGTGTGCATAAGAAAGAGATATTAAACCCTGGGAACCCACAGTGTGATTGACAGTTGATCAGCTCCTCTTTTTTCCTGCTATTCTTCATAGCTCATCTCCCTCGCTTGTTGTTTTTCTCTCTCTCACTCTGTCATCTGACAGTTATCTGCACAACAGGAGGCTCTTTACTGAGGAGTTTCGATTAGATTTCCCATTTTACAGTCCAATGGTCCATTTATGAGAAACATATAGTATGTTGATATGTTGATGCAAAAAGTCAAGCATGGAAACTACATTTCAAAGGAATAAAATAGGTTAAGTTTCACTTCCACGTGTTTTTGTTGTATTGCATTTCTTGCTGCAAAAGTTAAATCAGCTACAGTGATTTTTCTTATGTTTCTTTTTCACTGCTTTCTCCAAAATAAACATCTTATCTAGGAAATTTTGCATAGGTAGTTGGAATTTTGCATGCTTTATAACCACTGTTTATTATAGTAACATGTTGTGGAGACTTAAATCTCTCAAAACTATTTATCTTAAAGAGGCCCTTCCATTAAAACAGTTTTTTCTGAGGTTTCTGTTGAATATTTTAGCTGTTCTTACCTTCATAGTGGGTGTGAAAACAGGTCAACAACTTCTCTTTCAGTTTTAATCTCTCAAACTACGCAGGTGGCGATAACACCCGAGTTCTCCCAAGTCTGAACAGCCTTTATCTGTTTTGTCACAACTCCTTTGTTTGTTAGTTTTCATCAGCTCCCGCAGTTGAAACCACGCCTAGCATGCTGCTGGCTAAAAGCTGTTAGCATAAGACGTAGCAAACAGGAAGACACGACGTCTGACGTTACCATGCGCAGCAGGGCAGGAAACAGTATACCTTGCTCTCATAGGCTAGTTTGTTAACCAATCTGAGTCCAGCAAATTCAAACAATGAATATGAACGAGCTGCTGATGAAGCAGCCTGACGGAAGGAGCCGGAATCACCAATCATCAATTTTAAAGCAGACAGATTGAAAGGTCTGTTAATAAGTGTTTCCTGATGCTTTTTAGATATAAAATGTTTCATATTACTGGTTAATACTTGAAAAATAACCACAAAGTCCTGAAATTTGTATGAAATGGCCACTTTAAGTCCTCAAAGTGGATTGGTATTTTCCCAATTAACTCCCAAGATCAGTCGGTATGAAAGTGTCACAAATAGAAAAAACAAATCTGATACGATTAATAGAAAGCTGAATGTCTTCACTTTACCTTGACTTAGAGTTATTCTAATATAGAAAAGATAAAAAGTTCCAAAATGGTCTTTGTCATCAAACAGTTCTTGTGTTTGTGTTGCATCATAAATGTCTTCCTCATTTCTTATAGTTTCACATCAGCAAAGTATAACAGCGAAGAAATATCAAACTATATGGTGTAAGAAGGTGCATGTTATCTCAACTTTACAAAACGAAGTAAAGCGAGTTTTTCTTTGAGTAGTTTTGGATACTTTATACACGGCAAAAGATTACATGGATATTTTTTTCTGTAAACCTCTAATAAAATAGTGTTGGTGACATTCAGAATGGCGGCACAGGAGGTGCTTCACACTTTCACTTTTACTGAGACCAGCAGCGGTGTAAATCTGTGGTTTCAGTGAAAACAAAGCTCTCAAATCTGTAACTGACCGAAAAAAAAACTGATAAAAAAGTGAATATAAAACTGAAACCAGACCTGTAACAAAGTGAAAGGACAATCTGAATGTGTGTACAGTTGGCAAAGGCACAGAGCAAAAAAAATAAAATAATAAAATAAAAAAAAATAATAACAATCCTGTGCTGAAAGTCCACTGGGAAATCATATGACTTATGGGGACCATTTCTTCTATTATCAAGGACAAAATATAATCCACTTCAGATGACATGAGTAAAATGCTCCATGTTGTTCATTGTTTAAAGCACCAAGCGACTGCAGCTGACGTGAATATTGTGTTTAAAGTAGTGCAGTTAAGAAAAATGAACTCCGCTGCTGTTTTTGTGCAGAAGATTTGCAGCAGTTTGTGGCATCTAGTAATCCCTGTTTAATTTTAAACTCCTCATATTTAGTAACGTAGTGTTTCATAAAATATATTATGCAAAAGAATCCCTTTGTCATCACTACATGGCAAAACATAATTCAGCTCTATTTTAATTTGTAGTATTAGGACTTTGGTTTGCTCTTGACCTTTACATCTTTGATGCTTAATCTAGTCACACAACTGCCCTCTGATGAAACACACTGATTGATACTTATATCCACTTTTTTATTTGCTAAATTGACATTTACAAAATTACAAAATCTAAATTATATGGGTTAAAAATGATGATGAACTCTGTAATCAGAAACCTTCAGCCTCTTATAACAAAACCAACATGATGATAAATTAAAACCTTGTGATAGATTCCAAAATATGTAGAATGAGACTCTGATTAAAACTTGCATAAAGATGAGACTTTTCTAGTTTTACTGACTATCTAAGAAGAATTATCAGGTTTTTGGGGGTTTTTTTGTTTTTGTTTTTTTTGTGTGTGTATTGTTTCGGACATGTGCAGTTAATGGCTGCAGAAGCCCCACAGGACCTCTTTCTTCCCCTCCAGCACTGAGTTAGAGGGGATAATATGGTATTACATTACTGCTCAGAGACTCCTTCTCTGCTCTTTTCTCAGCTCCCAAAGGTCCAGCTTTGGACATTACTGCTGCTGGTGCTAACGGCTCAAACTGATACAGCTCGAAAGCATGGTGCGCCAGCAGCGCCACAGAACTGGTGCTCAGTGCACAAGAGCCTGAAAGGGGAAAAATATTTATCTTCAAACAAGCACTAAAAATACTTAGGCCACACAGAGAAGCTCAGTCTGCTCTGGACATCAGCCTCTGTGAAAAAAATAGACTTCTTAACTTCATTTACCTTCAAATATATCAGGTTTTGACGTTCTTTGGACAGACAATGTTCATTTTCTTGAAGTTTTTGTCTGAAAATGATAACAGCTACTGCAAAGCTGCAGACAGACTATTCCAACAACGGTTCATTTCCATTAGACCCGGTCACTTAACGCAGAGCCAGAAACTAATTCTCTTCAATCTCTTGCAACTATAATATGCATAGACTTCAGCGTTGGTGGAAGTATTACTTTGTAAAGTTGTGTTGTTTGTACTTGAGGAGTATATATATTTTCATTATTCTCAGCTCAAAAAATACAATCTGATAAAATGAGTATTTGCATTGCCATATTTCACAGCCAGAGAAGAAAAAGCTCTCAGGTTCAGTTTGAAGGCAGAAATATATTTTGGGGTGAGAAAAAAACATTTTTCTATTTAGTTTCCTATCTTTGAGACTGAGTGTGTGTGTGTGGGGGGGGGGGGGGGGGGGGGGGGGGGG
>SSNP01000050.1:1217920-1396734 GCA_006937955.1 Pachypanchax playfairii
GGGTGGCTGTGTGAAGAGGAAAGTAAATTGAATTTTAAGCTATTTTTTGGTTTGGCTGGAGAACAACACAGGGCAATTGAGTTGAGCCCCTAAAGGTGAGTAAAAGAATGATTTATTACAAAATTTGAAGAAAAAAAACAACAACAAAGTTTCAAGTAATAAATCCAAGAATAAAAAGGCACCTATTGTTGCTAAAAACCCCATAAGTTTTTCTTTTCTTGTTTTCAAGAAAGAAAATGTCAGTTGTGTTATGATGTCCTTTGACTCTAGTTTTATAGTCATTTCACTGATTGTATAACTTTGAATTTCTTATCAAGGATTTTTAAGTTAAATTGAACTAAAAACAGGAAGCTGGAAATATATTCAGTCATCTACTCTAAAAAGAAAGCTGTTGTGACAAAGGATGATTGACAAGCAAACTCCTGACAACTTAAAGTGTTGTTCTTTTTTGTTCATTTTGTGTTTGAAACTCTGTGACGGGCTAGGTTTGACCTCCACACTGCACCTGAGCTTCAGGTGTTGTTTTTGGAGTGTTTTAGTTTTTCAGTTGAACAGAGCAACACTGTTCACTGCTGCATATCTGGCAGAATCACTCTCAGTGGCTGCAATCAGCTCTGACAGATGAACATGACACAGCCTCCCAGAGGAATCCACAAGTCCCTGTTTCTCAGGTCTGCTACGACCTCGCACTGATACTTTTTTGTCTCCTTCACCACATGACCCCCCGCCCCCCCGCCCCTTCCCCCTTTGTCAGTCGTACCTCAGCCATTCGTTTCTGATTCCAGAGGTCTAAAGTCCCCAAACTGCATTGTTGCACTTTGATTAGAGACTCAACTCATCCATGGCAAAATCAGAAAAAATTGTTTGAATACAAATTATAAGTGTATCTTGCTTTATAGACAGTGTAAATATGAAAACTTAAAATGTTAAACTACAAAAAAATTAGAAAATTAAAAGTTTTATTTCCAATATTTTGGACAAAACATGCAATAATCACACAGCCAGTAACAAGAATTAGAAGAATATTCAAGATAAAATGTGTTTCTGTGTAAAAGTTACAGGTACATATACAATTACACCCAGACTGGACATCCAGACTCCCACAGCAGCTCTGTTTTAATGGTAGTGTTGTTGTCCATGTTTTGTTCGTGTGACTGACTGATCACAAAAATTCAAGTTTAATTGATTATTAAACTATTTAATTTATGAAGTTATTCATTCAGAATATTCTACCAGTTAAGAAAAAACAAAACAAAACAAAACAAAACAAAACAAAACAAAACAAAACAAAACAAAACAAAACAAAACAAAACAAAACAAAACAAAACAAAACAAAACAAAACAAAACAAAACAAAACAAAACAAAACAAAGATCATGGTCTAGTGATCAAAAATTGAAAATGAATTAGATGTTGTTGTTGTTAGAGGAACACACTTCACTGAAATGTCCCTTTGAGACTGAACAACAACATAATTTTAGAGTATGTAAATAAAACTAAGCACAGAAATAAGACCAATCTGAAACATTATAGAAATTACACAATATATATATCTACGTATTTGTTTCTTTCTTCTTCAAATAACTAATTGTATACTCAGTATTTCAGCTTCTTAATAGGTACACACATGAATTTGCATGATATTTCATGTTAAAATGATGACATCACATTTATGCAGGGTTTGTTACACACATACAGATACCCCATTTGGCCCAGCACAAAGGCGTACACACTTCAAAGGCATGGGGTTTGGATCAAACACAGTGGTTGCAGGTACACAGCTCTCTCCGTGGCTCTGCTCCCTTCATCTAGCTCGTTTCATGTCTGTGCTTGCAGAAGCCACATCCACTGCAACACTTGAATGTTAATGTGAATTAATGAGCCTAAATCAAATGAAATTGCAGTTCAAATAAATGAGATGCTGGAACCTGTGTGTAAAGCAATACTTGACCATGTGCCTTCAGTCATGAAAATCATTTGATTTCAAGGCTTGACTTGGATAACGTGGGTAAAAACTTTCTAGACGTTCAAAGCTGGCAGCTTTTCAGAGTCTCCTTTACAGCCACAGCAGTAGCTCTTCACTGTAGGCACCTCAAATCAGTTTGCTTCACATCACAGGGGCCCTCTTTATCAGGGATGATGAGAGATTTGCACTAAACTCGAAAATGTTGCGTTAAATTTTGAACAATACTAGAAAGTCAAGTTAAGTGGCACAAACACAGCTTGTGTGTGACAGGAAAAGTGTTGTCTTAAGAACCTAAATTGACTCCCACCTAAGTTTGTCATCAAATAAATATCTATTCTGCTGCCTAAGTAATGCAGTCTTTTCACTTTATTCTTGAAGTTTGACTCGTGTCCCTTTGGGAGCTGAAGGTTGCGGGCAGCCGGCTGACCATCCCCTCTGCCTCCTTTTCTTCTGTCCCCTCTTCCTCTTCCACCTCCTGTCTAGTCACTTCACCCATGGGACACAAGGAAAGTGAACAAGGGTCACAAAACACAAACGCATGGTCAACTCCAAACCTATCAACATCTAGACTCGGCCTGAAGACAACTTTTCATTGCAAAATTTGAAGAAGCTGACTGATGGATGAAACAGTATTAAAACTGGAAAAAAATCAAACTTATAGTCAAAGTTTCTCTCCATGATTTAAGTTAATCGATTAACGCAGATGTAGAGTTCCATTCTACAGTTGCACAGTGCATAAAATTATATTATATATTTAGACTTAATTGCTTTTTTTAGGCTATTTTTATAGACTTTGCAAAGTTTTATTACACCGCAATTACATTCTGTAATAAGATAAGAGAAGTCACATCTTCAAAATCAAGTAACATTAATCACTGTGAACCTGATGATACTCATAAAACCTCCTTCCCAACCCTGCAGATTTCTCCAGATGCATCTCCTACGATTCTGTCTCTATCTTATTAAAGGCCTAATGGAAAGTGATTGATGACAAAATTCTTTGTGATTAAAAAGAGCTGTGACAGAGATGGTTGTGTTCCAGGAAGAGAGCAGAAATGTCACCGTGACGTCTTTAATGGGTTATTTTCAAATCACCTCAGAGATTTACAGGATTGCAAATAATTTAATATGCCAGGCCAGTAACGTTGTTGTAATAAGCCATCTAAAACAATTTATTGGACGTTCTCTAGCAATAATTCACAAGGGTCATGCATGTTTTATGAACAATCAGTCAAACTCAAACATCAGCAGGCTGGATAATGATGAACTATTTAGAGGAATGGGGCTATTTAAGCTCAGAGATGGAGTAGGACAAATATCATTCTCTACGGGCAATCTTTTTGAAACTGTTTGTAGTTTTATGAAGGTGTGTTTTCCTTCTTCTATCCCTCTGCCTTTAAATGGCAGTTCCTTCATAAAAGTCAACTTATTAAGAATATGCAGTGTTTTACATATATTGTGGAAAGATAAGAGTCCCAAATTTTACCATTATGCATTCTTAAATACAGTAGATACAAACAGGAAGTTTTAACTCTACATGCTAGCAAAACTACACTGGATTGAATATTAGTGTAATTAGTTCCTATCAAACTCAGCTGTACAGTTGTACTTTGATTAAACATTTAGCTTTTAATAAATGTAGGATTTCTGAAATTAACAACATTAAAAGTACAAAGAAACACAAGCTCAAAATTTGTGAATAAAACATGCTATAATTGGTTAAATGCTTTTTCCACCTATAAATGCTTCTGGTAGCTAATCAAAAACTAGAGATCCAGTACTGTGGCGTATGACAAAGAGATATAAAAACAGTTTTGTCCCAGCAGTGATTAACTCTATAAATAGTACTAAGACAGAGTACATTGGTCTTAATGTGGTTTTCAGTGTCCTGTTTTGTTTACATGGTGTATTGTATTGTTTATATGTTTGAGAAATAGCCCAAACTTGCTCTCTGAACCCTTAATTTATCCACTGGTATGAATAAAGGAACTTGTTAGATAGATAGTTGGACATTCACACAGAAAGCTTTTCTTTTTCAGAGTTTGGTGATAGAGGTTACAGGTCCAAGATAGAAGTTCATGCCTCCTTCTCCTTAGCAACACTCTCCAGCTCCTCTTGGACGATCCCAAGGTGTTACCAGACACAGTGAGAGATGTCCAAGAAACCTTCAGGGAAGGAGGGAGACCACCAGGAGGCATCTTGTTATATGATCAACCTCAGCTGACGTTTTTGATGAGGAGGAGCAGAGACCTTACTCCCCCTGGATGATGAACACCACTCCCCCCTCTCAAAAACTGAACAAGTCCATCATATGAAAGAAACTTACTTACTTTGCTTAATTTCCCAAAGGGAACCTTCCAGAGGGATCAATAAAGTATTATCTAATCTAATCTAAACTAAACCAATTTCAGTTGCTTAAACTGGGATCTTAGTCAGGTTCTTTTGGTCTCAATCCAAATCATAGGATTCTAGATAAGGTCTGGATATAAATGGACCAGTCTTCTGGTTCAGCACCTTCTTCATGGGAGCAACTCCTCATTACTCCAAACAAACTCTTTTTTATTTATGATTACAATTAACTGGAATTAACAGGTTGAAACCCAAAACTAATTAAAACTCATGCACAGTAAATGTAAGTAAATGTCAGTAACTGTGTGCGTTTGATACAGTAATGTCTCTTTTTCAGTGAACTCTGGATCTGTTACATTCAATTTGTTATTCTTCAGTCTTGTACTTAATGTGGAACATGGAGCACTAATCCCCACCAGAGGACATGCAGTCACTCGCTCTATTACCTGCCCATTATTGGGCATCCATCCAAATGTCTGACAATGCTGTGGATAGAACTAATCCTGTAATGACAGAGACAGTTAATTGATTGCAGCCTGATCTCTGTTCAAGGCTCTCTTGCAAGATAGAAATGGTGGCTTGTGAAAAAGCACCCATACCTTCTTTTGGTGAATTGATTTTAAGGTATTGACATTACAAGAAACTCTGTGAGCCCATCAAAGCTGTGGAGCAGACAAAGAATGACACAACGTTGTCCTCAGTTGTTGCATAGCGTGAGGCCTGAGGGACGTGCAAACAACACACTCTCTTGTCATAGAACAATGAGATATATCCTTGATTATTTCTGTGTATTGCATTTTTAAAAGTCCTGTGTGGCAGCACCCATGATGCAAGATTGTGCAACGGGTCTCTTTAAATTAATAAACACTATTCCTCATTCTGAAAATGAAGTCATGCACTATTTGGATTTTCAAGACATTTAGATCACTTGATATAATTAGGGCTAAGACTGAAATAATTGCCTACAACAGAAGGGACATTATCTGTCAAGGCAAGACTCAAATTAAAGAAGCAATTTTTGAAAGCATAAAATTTAGCAAACTAAATATTTGATAGGAGTTCAAATAAAAATGTCAGAATAATTTTATTAGCATGTGCTATAAAAGAATCAAAGGCAGTAAAATCTGAGTGCATTCAATCAAAAAGTAATCTGGGTAAAATTGAATTTAATGACACTTTGCACGTTTATAAACTTGTGTAGTCAGTCCCACTGGGGAACAGAGGCTTTCAAATTGAGTTTGGTTAAACTTTAACATGATATTATGTTGAATATAAGGTTTCTGTCGGCTTTTATCTTTTTTATCTTGTATCTTTTTTAGTTCATACGCTCAAGAAAACAAAGTCTAAATTACTCTTCTCATTGGTCAAATATACAACTGAATTATTTGCCACGTTTGTTTCATTTGTGTCATTTCTCATGACTGCTTTGGAGGGTGTCTTAAACCTTCAGCCAATCAAAAGATGCTGATTTATGGTGTTGCTCTCACTGGAATGCTCCTAAAGTAAAAAACCTGAGATGTTTTATCATTTTATAGAAAATAAACTGCTCGTTTTGAATTTGACATCAGCAGCACATATCAATATACTTGAAAAAAAGACAACGAAAGGCTCAAAAAGTAACTGACACAATACAAAACCAACTAAGAAGAAGAAAAACATTTGACAAATAATTAGCTTAATTGACAACAACTTAGTAAAGTTAAAGAATATAAAAGAGAGGCAGAGCCTCTCTCTCATGTAAAGATGGGCAGAGATTTACCAATGTACGACAAAAGGTGTCTCAAAATTGTGGAACAATTTTGGAAAATTTTTAATATAAAATTGTGAAGATATTGAAGAGCCCTACATCACCTAACAATATTATCAAATGAGTTCAAGAATCGTTAGAAATCTCTGTGAGCAAGGGATGAGGGTATAAACGGAATGCTCATGATTTGTATATGTAAATTATGCATATTAAAAACAGGCATAATTCTCTAGTGGACATTACTGTCTGTCCACACAGTTAACCGTGCAAACCACTAACGCCAGTGATAGATTTATCATTCAAAGAAGAAGCCATGTGAAATAAATATCTGGAAACTGCAGTATCTTTTCTGGGTAAAGCTCATTTAAAATGTTCTGGGTGAAGTGAGAAAATGTTCATGTTTTGTCAAAATTGGAATTATTTTAAAGAGGTCATTTCATACAAATTTCAGGACTTTGTTGTTATTTCTTAAGTATTAACTAGTAATATGAAACATTTTATATCTAAAAAACATCAGGAAACACTGATTAACAGACCTTTCAATCTGTCTGCATTAAAATTCGGGTTGTTCTGGTTCCTTCCATAAGGCTACTTCGTCAGCAGCTCGTTCATATTCATCATTCGATTCGATTGCTGGACTCAGATTGGCTAACAAACTAGCCAATGAGAGCAAGGTATACTGTTTCCTGCCCCGCTGCGCATGGCAACATCAGACGTCATGTCTTCCTGTTTGCTACATCTTTATGCTACAGCTTTTAGCCAGCAGCATGCTGGAATGACATATCCGGAGCTGTTGAATTCTGTTGTTCAGGTGTACACTGATTTGCCGAGTACATTTGTTCTAACAGTCATATAAATTATTCTCGGTCAAAAAAGGAGAGCGACTGCGAGATGTCAGGTCTTCTGGTGTGGTTTCAACTGCGGGAGCTGCTGAATACTAACGAACAAAGGAGTTGTGATGAAACAGATACAAGCCGTTCGGACTCGGGAGAACTCGGGTGTTATCGCCACCTGCGTAGTTTGAGAGATAAAAACTGAAAGAGAAATTGTTGAACTGTTTTCACACCCACTATGTAGGTAAGAACACCTGTAGAGCTAAAATATTCAACAGAAACTTCAGAAAAACCATTTTTAATGGAAGGGCCTCTTTAAGAAAGCATGGATGCCATATCCTGCCAACTAAAAAGGTGAGGGACCATTCAGCTTGTTATCAGCAAAAGCTGCATCTTTAATGGTTTGGGGTTGCATCAGTGACTATGGTGTGGGCAGCTCACACATCTGGAAAGAAACCATCAATGCTGAAAAGTACACAGACGTTTTAGAGCAACATCTGCTCCCATCTAGACAACATCTCTATCAGGAAAGGCCTTTTCAGCAAGACAACAGTTAATGTCATAATGCATGAACCACAACAACACGGCTTCACAGAAGGAGAGTCCATGTGCTGAAATGACCTGCCTGCAGTCCAGATCTTTCACCAACAGAAAACATGCAGTGTTTCATGAAAAGATACCCAGCCACAAAGTCTCAGGATTATTGAGCATCTAGAAACCTGTATCAGACAAGACATGGACAACATTCGTCTCTTAAAACACCAACAACTGGTTTCCTCACTTCCCAGATGTTTACACGCAGATATTAAAAGAAAACAGGAAGATCTTTGTGATTTTTGTAAGGATCGGTTCCTTCTGAATAGTTAAGCTAATTATTTATATGTAAACAAGATATGCAAACAATTGGAGTAAGTAGAACTGACTGTGTCTTAATTTTACCAAATATTTCATCAGCAGGTGGATGTTCCCTGAGCTGTTTCTATGATTCATAATATCTCTGTGAAGGTTTACCTGCAGGAAGATCAGACAGGGGATGTTGTTTTGTTCTGGTGAGAACTGTGAGAGTTCAGTAAGTGTTGAACCCAGTGTCCCCATGTTGCTATGCTGCAATGGCCATGATTGACAGATGGATGTGCAGGAGAAAGGTTACAGAGGCTTTGGAGGCAGCAGAGGAATTATGGGATGGGAGGGGCTGATTGGGAGGCGCCAAACACAGATCACACTCAAGATCATGCCATGCTGTCCATACCAATGGGCTCATGCACAGACATCACCATACAAATCTCATACAGATCAACGCTGCTTTTTTTTTCTGCTTGCTTTTACAGCACATGGAGAATTTGTACAAGCAGATTTACAAATATGCTGAAACAGACATGCATGGGCACACGTGCAGTGAATTGTAAGTTAGAGGAAGCTGGTGATCCCCAGAGCAGCTGAGACGGGTCATTATCATCCGTGAACTGTGACTCAAGCTGGCATCATCTAGATGGCCAGCTATGATGGGGTGACATGCTGCGACAGGCTTCAGGTGACTCAAAAAAAAGAATGGCAGGGAGATGTTAGATGTAAAAAAAATAGAATAAAAAATAGGAACGTGGACAGAGCACAAACTGAAACATTTGTGGAACAGCAGAAGCCCTACAAGATTCGAGAAAAAAAAAGCAGGAAAAGGGGAAAAGGAGGATTTAATTCTACAGAAAAATGTACACAAGAGAAATTACAGGAGAGAAACAGAGAGATAGAGAGACTAAACAAAAGGAGGAAAAAGGGAAAAATAAATCATTTTTATTTGGATAAAAAGGCCAGTAGTAGGATGAGCTGAATAGTGAGCCACGGTCTTGTCATCATGTTCCCTTTTCTTCCTAGAACAACCTGTTTGATCTGTACAGAGTAATATGCTGAACTGCAGGGGGTATCCAGAGCATCAAAAGAAATTTAAGCCACACACTGGCCCGTTGCAGCACCCTCATCTGTGTGTGCGTTAACGCCTCTCTTTCTAATAGAGAATCTCTTGTGTGTCAGTCAGTGAGCAGGCTGCACAGCACAAAGCTTGATAATATCCAGACAATTATCAACCAGCAGGTGTTCTGACCACAATGTGTTCTAACTACCAATCAAAACTAGCACCCTGTCTGTTGCATTAGTGCATGTAACGAGTTAATAACAAAGAGGTCCTCCTGATGATCCATGATGATGGTGATAACCAGACCAGGGACAGAATCAGTTTGCAGTGGAGCTCCTTTACGGTGGCATGCATCAGTAAACACATTCTGCTCTCTGGTGGAGATAGTAGGTGTTGAACAAGATGAGAAAAGAGGAGAAGGAAGATAGTTGCTTCTGTCTGGAGTGTTGATCGATGGTCCATTCGGTTTGGCTCAGAGCAGACATGAATAAACATGTGACTTGTGTTCGCTGCAGACACTCCACAGGCAGACCTTTGATTATGTAACGAGAAGAGATTAGAAAGTGAAACCAAGAAATCTGATTACAGTTAATGTTCTGAAAAGATCCAGTCAACGCTCAAAATTGATGTTTTACAATTTACTCATCAAAACTATGGATTATAATGTCCCAGATAAAAACAAATTGTGCGCCACAAACAACTACGCCTTTCTTCTATATTACTTTCAGTTCTTTCTTACACAAAACAGTTACAAAATATATGTAAACACCCAATCAATAGTTTCAATCGACATCTCTGCAAGGTCTGATCTGCCTTTCTCAGTCTGTGTCTTGTAGCTCTGCTTAGAGAATTATGGACATTAATTTTCTCTCATAATTATGAAAAATAGATTTTCTGGTTGGGCTTCTCACACAGGCAAATGGCCCCACACCAAAACTCGATCTCGTTCGTGTATTGGACGACACTTCAAGGCTGACATTGTGTTGGACAGCTTGCAAGGATTAGTGTCTGAATGAGAAACACTGCTGACAAAATGAGCGTTTCAGACTTCCTGCATGACTTTCTTGATCTTAGTTTTTATATAAAATTATAATTCTGATTAATATGCCTGATTTTCACTGGTGTTGTGTTTTTTAATTTGCTTTGATTTTGTATTTAACTGTTTTTAAATGTATATCATGAAACTAAAGGCCCATATACAGACATGCTTTTCAAATAATCTTAGACTGTAAACGCTGTGGTTTAAGGTGTTTGATAATACTTATCACTTCTATTTTTCCTAAAACTGCAGAACCCACAATTTAAATGTGTATAGTAAATGACAGATTGATATAATTGCAAACTATAAATTCATATAAAAGATAGATAAGTTGTTGGTTTCAGTTTTAATGGTATTTTGTTTGTAAAGTACCATTTTACAACAATTTAGAACCTTACAACACTGCTGCCCTCTGTGGGTTATTTGTTTAAGCAAAAAATGCATTTTAAACTCTAATTCTATTAGGCTAATTTAATCTAACTAAATATTTTCTTTAAATTCTCACTTAATTTATTTAATTCCCTTTTTTTATTTTAAAGTTAAAATTCAGAGTTTCTTCTCAGAGAGCGCCACTGAGGTGAAAAAAATGTGTTTCACCTTTAAGTCCCGCCCCTCTGTGTCCGTGATACAATAGCCAGCATCTATTCTCATCCGAGAATGTGCGCCACCTTTGTCACGATGGACACTTTACATGTAAGTTACATTTGTACAATTTATATGTTTATTTAAGGCGGTTGATGCTCCATGATTCATGTGTCTTTATAGCGTTATTCGGTTTGTTCTTCAGGATAAGGTGTACTATGCAGAGGGCTAATGCTATTGGCTAATGCTGGGCGGTAGTCAATGACAATTAAATGCGCCCCTACAGGACAGCGGGGGGCTTTGAGAAAGAAAGAAATATGACGTATTTCCTACATTATATTACTAAATCGGGTCAGACCATCACTTACTGAATTTCAATAAATCATAACTCCTGAAAAGGGGGAAACTCTGGACTGCAGCATTAGTGAAAGATCTTCTGCGTCTGACCTAGAGAACAGCGTTCATTCCAGTTGAAGAAGTGATTTTAACATTTACCTTTGCCACACCACCAACTCCAATCTATTTTCATTTGTCTACAACATTCACAAACCTTCAACTACACCCACATCACGCATTCAGGAGATGGAGAGTGAAAAGCATTTCATCCCATCACAGCAGTTTCTATGGTATTATCTTGGAAGGATAATGGGGTAACTACCCCACACAGATCAAAAATATTGGACCAATCAAATTATAATGGTATGATTAAAAGATCTGTAAAACCATGATTCTGGGAATAAACATTGAATGCTAAGTAATCCCTACCCCAAATACAGAAGCACTGTGCCACATTTAACAGAAGAGAGTCAGTTGTCTAAAACCAATAATGGTAACAGTGTGAAATGATAACACTGATGCATCATTATCTTTTAAAGAAACTTTTCAATTGCTTATTTGAATATTAGAAGAGAGGGACCATCTTTCTTCAATTGTTTTTGGTCAATTTTAAGTGAAGAAAAAATGTCAGAGTATCACACCTTTCAATGTAAAGGTCACAGAGTTGTTGAAGCCAATACACAGCTGGTCATAACAACTGAATCCATCCATGATAATTGCTTTTGGATCATTTTTTTGCGAGAATGTCAACATGGCCATCGGGTGATGACAGGAACATGACAAGTGATCCCTCAGCTCACCGCTCTAACATAGCACCAACAAAGCAGCAAACCTCACAAAGGCACGACTGCTTTTGATTTCACAGGTGTGCATGATATTGGGTCTACCATTACAAATCACACTGGCTGGTTAGAGTTATGTGCTGACAGAGAAATATTAGCTAATTAATGGAGGAATTATTTTAATTACGACCTCATTACCACACCTGATTATGTTTAATATATCATGGTGATTATAGCAGGACATGCTTGTTAAGACAGTGAAAGGGCTTAAAGAGAGGCAGGCAACAGGGGAGTCAGAGGACACGTCTCTGTGGGGTTTTCACCCAACACCAGCAGGGTTAACTGTGAACAGCCTCACACAGCTGAGGAAATACAGTGCTTATTTCAATCAGTTCAGCTGCATCTCCTTGGTGCCTGTTTGGAACTACGTATCTGTTGCAGTTGTCCGGGCTGATTTTCAATGGCTTGCTAAAAGTCCCCAAACACACAGGTAAAGACACTCAACACTGAAAGGCCACCACTGGAATTCACACCAGCAACCCTCTTGCTGTGAGGGGAATGAGCCAACCTTCTGAACTTGCAATTGCAAAAGTCTGAAAAGAGTAGACAACATGAAGGTTTTTATTTCTTTGTGTTTATGGGAATGTTTGATCATTCTTCCAGAAGCACATTTGTGAAGTCAGGCACTGATGTTGGACAAGAAGACCTGGTTCACAGCTTCTGCTCAAATTCATCCTGAGGTGTTCTCTGGAGCTGAGGTCAAGACTCTGCAGTCAAACGTTCCTCTGCACAAAACTCACTCATCCATATTTTTATGGAACTTCGTTGTGCACTGGTGTGCATGTTGGAACAGCAAGAACCCATCTTCAAACTTTTCAAAAGTTGGGAGCATGAAATTGTCAAGGATATCTTAGTATACCAAAGAATTAAGGGGATTTGTGCAATGCACAATCAAGTCAGACAGGTAGTGTTCTCCTGTCAACTGCCAAACCCAGACTCATCTATCGGATTGCCAGAGAGGCGTGATATATCACTCCATAGAACGCATGTCCTCTGCTCTAGAGTCCAGGGGAAGCATGATTTAAACCACTGCCTTGCATCGCACTTGGTGACGTAAGGCATTGATGCAGTTGCTCAGCCATAGACACCCATTCCATGAAGGTCTATATACGTACACTGTTCTCAAGCTAATCTGAGAGCCACATGTAGTTTGGATGTTTATAACTATTGACTCTGTAGAAAGTTGTAGAGTTGTGTGCTACATGGGCCTCAGTATGAGCTGAACCTGCTCTGAGTTAACACTATAAGGTTGAGTTGATGTCATTCCTAATTGTTTCCATTTTGTTACAATACAGATAACAGTTGACCATGAAATAGTGAAGAAATTTTATGAATGTACTCATTCTACAAGTGGCATCCTATGACAGTACAACACTTTATTTTCATTGAGCTCCTTAGTGTGAGTGGTTGTTTTACAAATGTTAATAGAAGCTTTCTGTGTATCCAAGTGCTTGTTTTTATACACCTGTGGCCATGAAAGAGATAAGAACACCTGAACTCTATGATTTGGAAGAGTGTCCAAATACTTTTGGTAGTATATTAATAGTAGTATAGTACAGTAATTCTTGAATGTCAAGCATTTATTCTTTGCATCAAACACTGCAGCAGCCAGAAGCCCAATACTCATTTCTTGTATCTTTTAGGCACATCAAAATGTACTTCTGTACTTCTTATGTACTTCTGTTATTCATTTGAAAACATCTAGGGGTTTTGTCAAGTCATTTGGAACACAAAGTTGTCTTTTGTGCAATAAATTTTGTACAATCATTTCATCAAGTTAATTTTCAGGTTGAAAAGTGACTAAATAAATTGATCTAATCTGAAAATTGACAGAGTTTTCACAATATACCAGGTATGTTGGTAACAAAAAGAGGAAACTGACTCAGGGTCAGTCAATCACAGCTCCGCTGACGTCTCATGAAACAGAAACTGTTTTTATTTAAAGCAAACTAATTTCACTGGATGTTAAACATGTTTCTAAACCTTTTTTTTTCTGCAGATTTCTCACATCTAATTGGATTTTTTTTGGCACTAAAGTGTTAAACTGTGATATGAAATTTGTTTGCTCAACAAGTGTGTCCTTTTCTCTGACATCACTTTATCTAAGAATCTGTGAATGTGCTGTGAACTTATTTGTTAGTCATAAATAGTAACACATTTAAACAGTCTTTTATGATAACTATGGCCGGTTTGGTTTAATTTATGCTGCTGTTATTTTTACATGGATTTTTTTTTCACTGTTACTTTCTTTAAACCATCCTGAGACATTTTGCTGGGTAGATCTGTAAATTTCCATGCATGGGGCGAATTTTATCCCTCTATTCATGTCTTCTCATGTGCTTCCTCCATCACTCGGTCAATTTCTTTCAGTAACCACTTGGATATGATTAATGAACAGTGATGACCGTGGTTAAACGGAAACCAAAATTTCACCATCAAGTACGCGGGAGCTTATTCTGAGAATCAGACACAGTGGAACGCTCGGCGTGACTCTTTCTGCAGTGATGAAATTAGTCTTGTAAAAAAGGAAATTGCATTTAATGTAACAGAACAACAGCAATTCGAAAGAGGGGACACAAAAAGTAATGCAAAATAGGTCACACTGAATCGTTATGCTTCCAAAAAAATAGTCCACCGTTAGAAAATGTCAGCTGTGTTGTGTTGGGTAATTGTATTTAGGAAATAAATCACTGAGCAAAAGCCAAAGTGATTGTTGGCAAATATTATTTTGACAAGTAAACTCTCTACGTCACATAACTAGGGATAATTTATTTGACCCTGCACGGGGCTAATAGGAGACTAGGCAATGTTCACTCTGAAAGGCACAGCTCCACCCTTAACTACATATTGATCTTATCTGTGCAATTTAAAAACTACCTCTCCTCCCTCTGGCTCAGATCCCTGGAGGATGAGTTGTACAGCCTCATCATACATACAGTGCAGACACACAACAACACATGAAAAGTTACACAAATGCACACACAATGTGGGTGTGGAAGAGAGTAGACCACGGGGGTGGAGGGGGGGTTACACTTGAATACATGACTAATAGACTGTCGACACAGATAAATGACTTTTTAAGCAACAGAAAATTGCTCTATGTTCCATTCGCTGAACACTAGTTTCCTCTCTTCTTTCGCTCCGTCTTCCCTCTTTCTTTGCCTTGTCCTTTCCCCTTCTTCTTTTTCTCTGCTCCCTGCTCATCATATCTCCATCCTCACACCCTCTTCATCACTACACGCTTGCACCACTGACTCTTTTCTCTTCTGCCAGCGCTCTTGTTCTTCCCTCACTGTACTTCTATTCACTTTTTCTAGCTGTGTTGCCAAAGCAACAAGTAGCAGAGGTTTGAGAGTCTGCTGTCCACCCCCCACCCACCCCCAGTTTGTTAAAGAGGGAGATAAAAAAAATTTAAAAGATGTGGCACTCGACAATAGTGGAATTATGCAAATGTATCCAACCAGTGACAATGGATTAGAGCGAGCTCCCTCACAGCTGACAGAAGGGGGGTTTGGAACGAGCTCTGAGAGTCACTTAAAACGATTCTTGTCTCAAATCTGTGATTCACAGTCCTGCAAACGCCTCAGTGTCCACAGTTTGCCATTTCATGTCTGAGCGTTTGAATAGCTGCTGGATTGGCTCACCATGTAAACATACCTGCCACATTAAAACTTTATATTGAATGAAACAGCTTTAAAACAGCCGATTGAGTCTTTTCACTGAAAAAGACACCATTGTTGTTATATGTTGATGCTTTGCAACAAAGATATGGATTTTTATGTCAATTCATGCTTCTCTTTCTAGTAAAAAATAAAGTACATTCACAACTTATTTTGTAAGCAGCATCTAAATAATAATCTTTAGCAACAGAAACCATGTCATGAACATTTCAAACTTTCTAAAGGGTCTGTCATAAACAACCAGCAAAGTGGTTAGTTTCAGCAGATTGTGTGGATATTGTATAATATTTTTATTGCAATGTGTGAAACCACAGAAAAAAACATGCAAAAAAAAAAAAAGAAAAACACGAGAGTGATTCACAAACGTTTGCTGATGTGACTGATAGGACATAAATCCAGCAACCCCATAGGTCAAGCATGGCTCTTGGTCGAATGTGGAAATTATAATATACAAGGACTTACAAGGACACACAGGGAGCACACAACAGCAAGATGATAACAGTAGGATCTGACAAAAAGTTGGGGAGAGCAGGGAATATATATGCTGGGAGGGATGATTACTGAGCTGAACTCATGAGGAACAGGTGTGAGATGTTGATCACAATGGGACATTAAGCACAATTTAGATCAAATTAATGTGTTTGGGAAGTCAGACCTTTAGAGTTTATGTCTATGTTTATGTCTTGCTCAACCATCTATGGCTAGATAGTTGAACAAGAGCAATAAAGATGATTAAAGTTTATTTTGGTTGGGATATACATCATTTTTTTTCTTTTTTTAGTCATCTAAGTTTTTTAAATTATGTTATCTAAAAACATTTGGGAAACATGTTAATCAATTTGCACAAACAAAAAAGAAGGAAGACAATATTGTGAAAAAAAAAACATCAAACCAAAGAGATAAATAATATACCAGGACAACCCAGTGAAACACTAAGAGTTGAACCAATAAAAAATATAGAAAAGACCAAAAAGTAATTAAGTTTATCTATGAAAAGATGAATAAAAACACAATAGATAATGTCAAAGTGTCAAGATCTACTCAAATGGAATGTCAATGAGAGGAAGTCATTTTTTAATGGCAGCTTGAAGATTTTCTAAACTGATAGGAAAGTTATTACACAAATCACTACAAAGGCATCACAACCTTTGTTGTTTCGATCTTGAAATAGTTAAGATAAAGTATGATGACCTTAAATACTAAAAAAATCTCTTGTTAAGACAGAGTCTGACTGTCAAGAGCTTTAACAGCCTGTAAAGTTGTGAAATATTGATGCTTTCTTGCTCCAATTAAAAGAAAATAAACATTATTGAAAAAAGTGAAGAAATTCATAGCCAACATAAAATATTTATGACAAACCAAATAAATGTACCATGAGTAGTATCAATGCCATCATACATTTCTTTGTAGTATTTGTTTTGCTGATTTGCAAAATAAACACTTGTAACTAAGCAACAGCTGAGACCTGTCAGTCCCACAAACTGATCAACCAACATGACCACCGTTAAGGACATCTTTATGCTCATGCCTTTCTCCCTTTTAACAGCAAATAACTGAGAAAAAGATGTATGCATCCCAGATTAGATTACAGATTAGAAAAACTAAGAACAACATATTGAAACTGTAGCAAAAGAAAAAAATTAAACAATGTTTGTTTCCTTTTAATAAACGTTCAGCTAGAAGTGTGTCAAAGCTTGAAATGGGTCTCCAGAGTCATAGGAAAAAATATCACAACAACCCCTTTTAGTTAAAGGAATAGTTTTTGGGTATTTTTTTCCTTTTTGTATGTTATTACCAACTTTAAGTATCTCAAACTAAAAATCCAGAGAGAAAAGAAAAGTTCTTAATAAAGAGTCAAGTTAATGACAAAGCTGATTAGTGCAATCTTAAAACAACTCCAGTCTGAAAAAATATCACACAAATTCATGTTAATGCTATTTTAATATGTTGTTTTATCAGGGGATTATTTACACAGAAGTCTAGTCATTTACTGTGTTTGGTCTATTACAATAACGTTCTGTTGAAAAGTGCTGCAGTTCAAAACATTTTCAATATCCAGTGAAACTATCTGATGCAAAAGTAGTTACTTTAAACCATTTCTGCTTAATGCTTTTTTTCTGTCTAGATAAACTTAATGATTTCCATTTTGCAACATGTTTCACACTGAACAAATATTGCAGTAGACCAAAGATAAACATGATATTTAATGTAATGAAAAGTTAAGGTGGTTTAAAGATTTAGAAAACAGGATTTACAGAATTGAATAAAAATTAGGAGCCTGGAGTTTTAAGATTACAAAAATATACTTTGAAAATAATCCCAATGAATTGATGACTCGAGGAAAATATTTCCCTGATTCTGCAAATTCAGATCAATCAAACTACAAGTAAACAACTGTTAACAACGATCCAAATGATCCTTTTAGTCAAAAGGTATCAAGAGATATGTGCAAAATTATGTAAATATTAATATTTATCACTTTGACTTTGGCTGCATTCTTAGCATTTTTTTTTTCCAGTTTCAGATTTTATTTATGAATCTTTTTGTTTGTTTTTGTTTCAAACACAGACGCTTGCATTTTGTCAGGATCGCTCAGTGTAGCCTGATGCAAAGCATGCTGTGCGCCTCAAGGTCTACAGTGCGTGCTGATGAAATGTAAAACAAACAAAAATTAGTGCAGTTCCTTATATGGTAAAACAATTCATTCTCACAGGGGTGCAGGGGAGACTCCAGGCTATGCTGATTGAAAAACAGGACTACAGGTGTTAAGACTCTCAGGAGAAATGTGTGTGTGAACACAAGAGAAGGAAGTGAAGAGGTAGATAAGAAGAAGCTATAGGAGGAAAGGAGAGAGTCAACACTTGTATTCTGTAGTGCATCTGGCTATATCCTCCCCTTTACTTCTGATCGGGGGCAGATTTCATAACAGCCTAATAACACCTTCCAAGAGGTCTCAAGATACAGCTATTCTATCTCTGCAAGAGCTGCCATCGTCTTTACCGCCACAATCCAGCCCCTGTCAACAGCCGTCAACCTCTACAGCCCCTGAGCCGACTGATATTGACAATAAAACAGGAGGCAGGATCAGCAGGTTGCTGTGAATGTGTGCACACATGCGTGTACGTTTTCTTGTTGGTGAAAAGGTCCAATAGCGGACACTCGTTCTAACACCAACAGCCAAGGAAAGGCTCAGTATGCACCTGGTAGCTATATTCTCTCTCAGCAGGATAAAGTCGGATTTCAGAGACGTGGAGTGGAATATGGAAAGAGAGGAGAGCAGAAAGAAAAATGTATAATGATCCCTGTTGTCGCTGCTATGAATTTTGGACAGTTCTGGTTACTCGCATTGTGCTGCAGAGGAGATTGAGAAACGAAAGCTTTGTCATGCATCATAAATGTAATACCATACGGGAACGTAACATTCACAGACTGGATGAATAATGTCCTCTCCACATAAGGCAGAAGGCATTTTTTTACGAGTTTGTAGAGGAAACATTGAGTTACAGGCTTCATAAACATACATGTTTTAGAGCTGGATGATATTAGAAAATTCAAATTAATGCTGTGACGATATTCATCATCACGATACCCACGACATCCCATAGGCAGCTATGGCAATGAGAATCGATCAGATTGGCCAAATAAACCATCATAATGTAGAGCCTGAATGTACGATGCTTGAAATGTAACAACCTTGTATTTTTTGGCAGTTCAAGCAGTCTTTTGTGATACTGATTTTGTGCACACTGATATTGCGATGACAATAAATTTGCGATTTATTTTACAGCCCTAGCGCGTTTCTTTTAGGAGGAGGCTGACCAACACAGAAACTATTTATATTGAAATGGCATCGAGAGGAAACAACAAAAAGAAGGAATCAAAATGGAAAAGATATGAGAAGGGGATGATGTGATCTTGAGTCTGAATGTGAGTAGAAACAAGGTTGAAACTGCAGACAAAAAATAATCATGTATAGGATGTTTGAAGTGGGATACATGATGAGCATGCTTACCATTTCTCTCACCCCCAACCCCACTAAGACTCTTGGGTGGCAATCTCATCAATGTTCTTTTTTCTCCTAATATTTGCTGCTGAGATTTCGAAGAAAAGAGTGGATTTTGTAAGTGTGGAGGAGTTTTCATCTCATTGTCTCTGGCGGGATTGTTAAAACAGACCATGTCTATAGATCTTTGGGGGGTCACGGCATTCAGAAACCTCCATTTGATGGTGCCATCATCCCTGTGGTAACAATAAAGGACAATCAGTGTGTCTGAATCAGCCTGTGGCAGGAATCCGGACCCCTACACTTCAGGGTGAAGACCCTATCATCTTTGCTTGGTGCACAGCTCTGCAGAGGGAACAGCAAGGCTTAAGACATCATGCCCAGATTTTGCAGCGCTTACTTTCAGTGCATCTTGCCATTTCTCTATCCTCTCCTTGTGACTTAGCAGCATCTTCAGTGATTCTGATCAATAGATCGCACCAACAGGAGGTCTTGAGGGCAATTAGGCCAGAAAGACAGGACCAGGGCCAAGCTGGTGTAAGGCTGTGTGTCAATACTGAAGCTTTACTACCCTTAAGAATATAGAATTTAGAAATAAATGGAGATTGAAGGGTGTGTGAACTCATTTTAGTTACTAGTTATTGGACCAGGATTTTAAGGCGGGTGTCTACCATTAACTTATCCTTGACTCAGCTTCAGCTTCTAGCTAAGTTAGTGTCAGAGTGATGAGGTTAGGATGTGCTGTGAATGTAAAAAAAGCCCCTGCAACAGTTTGTAAGAGTGCTGCAGTTATGGATTAAAAATAAATGACCATTGCTTCTTTCTGGAAAAGTTTCCACAAACCTTAATCCCCTGACCGCGCCCCATTTTCAGTAAATGTCTCCTTCACTGTCAGATCTGCTCCTCCATACCAAACAGAGCAGACAGATGAAGGGCTGCTGATCAAACATCACCATGCTGCTTTCATACACAATGTTTTAGCGCCCTCTACTGGTGTGTTGGACTTTATGAAACATCTTCAAATCATTCAACTCGTTTCTGCATCCCAGTTCGTTTAAATGATCCTGGGAGAGTTTGTTCCTGCCAGAAAACAACTACCTTCCTGTGAATCTAAAATATCTACACTTGGTTCATTTCAGCTTGCCTTTAGCAGAAAAACACCTCAACTGGGCCAATCTTAAAAGAAAAATGTATCTGTGTCAGATCTTTTTCCTTGTAAGAATCATCTCCCCTAATTCGTTTAACTTAATTGCAAAGTGTATGTGAAAGAGAAAGATGTGGTGAAGGTTCACAGACTGGAAGATAACGTTCAGCATCTTCTGTGCTGATTTGCAAAAAAAAACACTTCTAGCTAAGCAACAGCTGAGAACTGCCAGTCACACAAACTCACTCTCTCAGTGACAATCAAGTTAATTAAAGTGGTTGAACAATCAGGTACTTGGAGAAAGACGGAATCAGTCGCCCTCAGGCCAAGCACTTAAAATCGTAATTAGACGTGTTAATTAAACTTTATTTCTGCAATTTGCCAACAGATTTAACCTTTTCTCTTAGAAGCTTGTGTGTGAAGTTGTCAACAGTACTGACATCAATTTTTTGACAACATTTGTTTGGGGGAAATAAGTCAAGGTTTCATATCTGATAGCAACAACTTGTAATTCATTTTTGTATTATTTTTTTTATTTTTTATACTTTATTTTTTCATTTCAATTGAAATAATTATCGAATTAAATACCATAGAATAAAACAAACATACTCAAACACATAAAAAATAATAGTAAAAATAAAATATTTAAATTAAAAAAAAAATTGTAATTCATTTTTTTTAAAGGGCCTTTAATTATTGTTCTATTTACATAAAATATTCGAAATAAAATTTGTTTGATTTCAATGAGGTTTTAAAAAAAAAAACTTAGGGATAATTAACCTCAGAGAAAATAATAAATTCATGCTGCAACATCACACCAGTGAGTCATCATCATAATCTCAGCTCAAGAGTTTGGAAAAGTGAACGAACATGTTGTAGAAACTAGTCACAGCCTTTTCTGAAGCAATTCATATCTAAATTACTGAGTAATTTTGGTCTTCTGGTATCTGATTTTATTTGTTTTCATTAAAAAAAATATTATGAAAGAGATGAACTCAGAAGATTCAGGAAGACAGCAAATGCAGCACCTGTTGTCTGGGTAAACGCAGTCAGAGACAATGCTTTCAAGTGTGCACTCTGTTTTTCCCACTTCAGTGTGTTTTTCTGCATTATTTGCTGCCATCACAAGAAAGGAAACAACATTTGCCAAGGACACTGATAGAATCTCATATCATCCCAAACCCTGCTGTTTAGACAGTCTGTTTTGGATCCACAGCTCACAGCGTTCATTTCTTATGAAAGATCTGGAATTCAGATTTGTCTGACCACAAAAACACAGTTTCACTGAGTGATGGTTTGGGTTGTTTTAGTTTACCTGTCAGTGAATGATGGATCATGTGGCAGAACCATCACTAAAGATCAAGTATATGTCCAGTTGAAATTAACTCTCAGTGCACTGAAATTAATCACATTTGTTCTTTACAACTGAAACTTATTATGCACTTAAAGAAATGTGTAAAAACGCATCTTATTTTTTTGTTTTTCAGTTAACTTCCCAAGTTTGTTGGATAAACTGCTCTTCTGTTTGTCTTTGCGTCTCATCTTCTCTGATTGTGTATCATGATAATCACCTGCTGGATCACCTTTTAGTGATATTTAACCTTTATTTTTCATTTAGTCCATTCTCAAGTTTTTTTAAAAAAAGGGAAGCCACAGTGTTCTGCTTACAGGAGCTGCCATGTTGTGTTTTGGGCATCTGAGTCTGCACCAGCACACAATCATGGTGTTTTTTTAAAGTATGAAATAAATAATTACATCTAAATATTTAGAAAAAAAAATATCTGAGGTAAGAACTACAGGAATTAACAGATGTTACAGTGAAAAAACTATCTGAGGTGAGCTTTTCTTTTTTAAGGCTGCTGGTTTGCAGGGAGGGGGCAGGACTTAAATATTAGCCTGTGACCAGCCATCTGGGGGCACTTACTCAGTTTCAGCTTTAACTTCACCTTTACGTTCTTGTGTCCAGTCGTTCACAGGTTTTTGTTGGAGGACAAATGAAGTGAGACAAAACAATAAACATCTTTCGTTTCTATCATCTGGAAAGGAATCAGAAGGAAACAAATGTCTAAGAATCCCGGCTTTTTTATTTGTGTTTCCATATGGTCACAGATTTTTCTCATTTTGCTCAGAAAATTAAAAGCAGCCACCTTGAAAAGATTTTCCACCCACTGGTAATTTGTTGCAGGTTTTGAAGGATTTAAGCTGCAAAGTGTGCTGTGACAAGCACAAAGTGAAAGAGCAAGCTCATGGAAATAAATGTACAACTGCAGAACAAAATAAAGTAAATACGTCAAGGGAAATTAGGCTTTTAACATTGCTTGTTTATTTGTTTGTACAAACGTCACCAACCAGTTCTATCAAAATAAATTCTACTTTGGGTGAAAAGCTTTGGTGCTCCTCTTTTGGCACGTTAACTGTTTTTCCCTGTCGGCTCATGCAGAACACAGAGATTCAGGCAATCTCAACCTGAGGGACTCAAAGCTAGAAAACGCTGTTTATGAATCATGCAGAACTAAAACTAGAGAGTAAAATCACTCTTTTGTTTGGATTTTTTTACAGACTGAAAATGTTGGACAGTTTATGCCAGAAGCTTTTTGAAAAATGGGAATTTTTCTACCTTGTAATGATTTCAGGGATTTTACTGATTCTGGCTTGAAAAAGAGAGAACGGGGGTGAAATGTGTAGCTCGGTATGTCAGAAACGTAATACAGTCCTTGTTTGTGACCTCACTTCCTGAAATGTGTTAGGCATGTATAGACAGTCTGTGGTTGTCAAGTGGCTTTTTCTTCTTTCTCTATCTTATCAGCGTAATAAAGTCTAGTGTAAAGTCACCACACTTCAGCAGAAGCAGCAGGTTCTTTGTGTTTTAAAAGCTAAAGATTGCAGATGAAGTGAAACAAAGATCATATCTGAATCTGGAACTATCCAGGTAAGCCTGTTAAAACGTGTTTCTGTCCAAGAAGTACAGTAAGTTTCAGTCAGTTAGTGGAAGCTCAAATTTCACAGAAGCTGTTTATGATTCCGGTTTTGTTCTCTCGTCAAAGTTAAATATAAACTTCAACTAAAGCACACGTCTGTGTGGAACAGGTCTACAGCTAGTTTGAACATGTTCGACAGGTTCAGAACAGACTATAAGCAAAAAATATGTGTCTGAAACAGGAAGCAGCTAAAGAGGTGTAATTATTAACTAATCTGTTTACATCCTGGTTCGATTCAACAAGGTGCAACGAGTGATTTCCCTCACTGAGTTTGTTCACTCGTATTCTTCTTTTCAACTACATGCAGGGGGAAAAAACAGCTTAATTAAATATTTGCCTCTTCTATTCAACTGTTTGTGAGGATTTTCATCAGTTTTATCCAGGAACAAGCCAATCTTACTATATGCAGCATCAATTCTGCCAGTGCCAGTCTGTGAGCTTTGAATTAGAGCTGAGAACATGCAACATGCACTACTCTGGTTTAATCTTTATCTGAGTTTCTTTAGAAAGTAACAAATTCAAGACTGTGTCAGGATTTTTATAGAAGCTTGTCAGAACAGGTGATGCTTGTCAGAGAATGTCAGGTAGGATGATGATGATATCCAGGAAATACATTTAAATCAACAACAAATTTCCTGAAAATACTTTCTGGTGGTAAAATTTCTTGGAAATATTACTGGACAGAACCAGAACCACCAGTAATCCTTCACACTATTTTACATGAGCTACAGAAAGCTACTTATCTACAATGAGTCACAAAATATAAATGTTACACTTATTTTTTGGAGTCTGCATCACAAGCTTTTGCATAGAGTGTTTAATGACTACATGAACTCCCCATCAGCCTGGTGAACTAGTTTATCTTAAATTAAGATGAAAATCAATGAAAATCATATTGAAAGAAATTCTAATTGTTAATATGTCATTTAAGGCGATGCTGTTTCTCATTTCTCACAGATCAAATGTATTTTCTGTGACTGCTGTATGTCCCATACATACATCCATCATGACTAAGCCAATCACAGGTGAGTTATTTCACAGAACATCACAGGTAGGTGTCTTCAAAAAGATTCTATTTTCAAATTAGAAAAGTCTAAATCTTTGGTGACTATGAGTGATTCATCCCATGAAATAAAGCCAGTCTGGTTTATGGTAGCGACCAGCCACGACAGTCTGTTTGTCTTGTGACACATAGTGGAAACAAAAATAAAATAATTGTGAGTTGCTTTGCCAGGAGCTTATCATCTCCATGTGACTGTCTGCAGGATGATTATTTTTTTTTCAGACAACACCACCACAACACAGCTGTACAAGAAATACTCACAAAATTTCACAGGCGTGTAATTGAGATCAAGATAAAAGGTCGAGTTCAGGACGAAAGCTGCATGAAGTAACACACTGAGCCTCTTGCTTTTTTTGGTTCGACAACTAATTGATGGTGCTGCTGGTGTAATCACATGTTGACACTGCTGCTGATTTCACCAAGCAGTTTCACACACACACACACACACACACACACACCCAAGTGTGTTTTGTTATCCTTATGGGGACCGTCCATTGACTTCCATTGATTTTAGTAACTAGATTTATACCTAACCCAAACCCTTTTCCTAACCTTAACCATTACTGATCTATAACTAACCCTAAGACTAACTAAAACTCTATTCACACCATACCTATAAACCTAACCCCTAACCCTAAAAAGGGGAGTCCCCCTCATGGGGACCAGGCTTCGGTCCCCACAAGAACCCTCGGACCCCAGAAAGATAGTAAAAGTCAGGAAACTGGTCCTCAGGAGGTCAGAAATACAAACCCACACACACACACACACACACACACACACACACATACACACACACACACACACATACACACACACTTACCTCCCAAACATCATCTGAACTACCAGCAACTTCTGTGAGAATCTAAACAGATAAAAATCCAAATATGTTTAATAACTGATATACAGTATGTTCACACACACTCTAATTGATGCTGCATGTTATTGCTAACATTAAATGATCAAAAGAATTATTTTTTATGAAGCACTTGTCACATAAATTCAAATCCATAGCACATAATTTCTACACCAATACATTTAACTTGATTTTAATTATTTATTTAATTAATTAATTAAGTAAGGGTTAATGAGGGCCCAAACTTGGAGTCAAAACATTTCAAACTCGCCACTTTTCTTTATTTTCTTTAATTGTAAGCTTAATTCTATGCAAGTTCAATCCATCCACTTATGGTCAAAGTTCAGAAAATATTCTGCACACGCGGTACATTATTATTGCAAAGAAAACAAGTTTTCCTTTAATCAGAATTTCTGTTTGAGATAAAACACATTATCTTTTAATTTTTTAGTTTTTATCTAAAATATTTCAAAATGTAAGATGTGTAAAACAAAGTTTTCAATTTTAAGTCACATTTAAAGTGTTAAATCGAAGTTAAATGTAAACAGATGTAGGGAGCAGTATATTGAGGTCTGTTTGACTGATCATTCTGGTTTTTTTCTTGTATATATCTGGTGTTTAGATGATGCTTATGCCCGCGCTCTGTCCAAGACCCTGACAAAAATTTCCTCACCTGCAACTGTTGGACTCTACTCTTCATGTCAGGATAGAATAAACATGATCCTCGATGATTTGACAGGTATGCAGTGTAAATGGTACAGGCAGGTTATCTGTAAAACAGCCACTTGCACCCTTGTTTTGAGCCTGTGGGCGGGCCCAGTGGGAGGCTGGTAGCAACCTTCCACCTTGGAAGCTTATGACACAGTTTTTGTATGTGCAGCGTTAGCTGTGAACATGATGAGAATATGTGAAACATTGCTATGTGCACCTGTTCCCAATGGTTCTATGATGACACAGCATCACAACATATTATAACATGCATTCAGAGAGCCAGACTTCCTCCACACCAACTGACTGACTTTCTCTGCAATAATTCTCTTATACATGTACACGGAACAGAGAAATTACATTGAGTCTAATTTATTTATAAAGTTGATGCTCATCGCATTTCACACAGTTATCTTCAGGGGTTTCTATGCCGATAAATAAAACAGAAAACTCGTCATCTCAAGTGGATGTTTTTAAAAGACAATTTGCCTCTTTTAATCTTGCAAGTACATATTTTGATGAAGAAACAGTCACCTGTGTAAATGTGAGAACGCTTAGCAATATGTTTTGCTCACATTCCACAAATATCTGCAAAACTGACCTCTTGAATAATAGACAACAGAAAATCAACAAATCATATTGGACAAATCTATTACACGCCAAACTCAGTGACAGCTCGCCTGTGAAACGTAACGTTTTTCATAGGCAAGTGACACTAAGCAGATGTAGTGGAGCAGGTGCCGGAGCAGTGAAAGACTCCCAAACAAAAAAAGACAAGTTATGTTATTCTACTCTAAAGGTCCTGGGCTAAAGGGATGTTGGTTTTATTGTTTAGCTTTGGCAGATACATGTAGAATTCTGTTAATTCTTTAATGCTTCAATCTGCAAAATAACGATCCATTTTGTTGTTTCTTGTGACAGTTTTTTCTGCAGACTGATTTTTTCTTTGGGGCAGGTTTTAGATTTAGTACTGGGTGTTTTATGTACTGTTGAGCACAACGAAAAATCATAATCATTCTAATATTAGATGTAAAACTTGTATTTCTTTTTGTGTTCAGCTAAACGATGATGTTTTACATGTTAAGAGTTGTTTTGTTTGTTTTTAACTTTCTCAGATCTCATGAACAGTGAAGCTTCCATCATCGAGCAGAAATGTAACAAAGATACAAAACCTCGTGCAGCTAAGCCATCATTAACTGGACTAATAGCCCTCATTTGGAGGCTGCTGTTCTACAGACCCATTTGGACCAGGGAGAACCGGAACCACAAAAACATCAGGTTCATTTATGTAGATTTTAGTGCTTGGCATTTTGCCGGCAGTGACCTCCTATGGGCCGGGATAGCCATTCGCCTGTTTCATGCCATGGAAATACATTTTGGAAAGTTGCAACTTGCGCTCTATCGTGTGTCTCAACATGATGAAGATGATGAAATCAAAAAGAAGGTTTGTGACTTTATTTAACTTTTCCTTTACAGTTTTCTTTTATTATGAATAATTATTTTGTGCCAAAAGGAAAAGATGTTTTTTGCAAAGTCTCCACAAGAGACCGTCGTTCTTTACCACAGATTGTACCATATAAACCTGATACTTCCAATCTTTATGAGAACTAAAGATATGTCCATCTGTCAAACTTTTTAAGCTCATTTAACCTTGTGATGGTGTAAAGAAGATGTAAATCAATTATCTGGATTCATAAAATTTCAATGAGTTTCATATTGGACACATTTCCAAGGCAGTCTATAGTCATTGGATTAAACAAATACCCAGAATTTTTTATCTCTAGAGAAATTTCTAAAAGTCCTGCAGTGGTGTTTAACTTCATTCTTAATGGATTTGTTGTTTCAAAACTTCAGGTTGTTGAAAATGGTCCAAATAACTGGAATTCCAAGAAGATCTGCTGCTGCCCTCTGTGGTTGCTCAGTCTTGTGCTCCCAGTTGCCATCCTATTGTTGTTGATCTATGGATTTTATAAAATGAAAGTAAAACTACAACAAGGAGGTAATGCCACAAATAGGGATATGGAGAATGATGCAAGCGGTGAACTGGAAGCACTGGGGTACCTCCTGATTACTGCAGTAGGAGTCCCTGGGGTGGGTGCATTGAAGTTTATCTTCCAAATGTGTAAGAATCTCATCTTTAGCCAGGATCGAAACATCAGGAGGAGGATGGACAATGAGAGGATCAGCAGCGAGCTTGGATTTATGAATGAAGTCAGGAAGGAAATTTGGCTTCTGACTTGTTTCATCCAGTTGATGGAGGTGTTTGAAAGGAGGAGGATCCGTATAGTGTTGAAAATTACCAATCTGGATCGCTGCACGCCCAAGAAAATTGTGGCCGTTCTAGATGCCATCAGCATTCTGCTTTCAGACGAGGACAGCCCATTTCTTTCCATTCTGGCAGTAAATCCAAGTGTTCTGTTAGAGAAAGTAAACTTTGCAGAAAGCTGCATTAGCAAAGAGGACAGAGCGTACGCATTGCTGAACCGCATAGTCACTCTGGCCTTCACTGTCCCACCGTTGTGCGGAGATTCAAAGCACGATTTGTTTCACAGCCTCATCGAAGGTTCTTCCTTTAGGGGTCATACACATGGAAATAAGAAATCTTTGGCAGATCTTGCTTTTGTGGATGTGTGTGAGTCACTGCCTCTGATTGATGAAAATCCAACAACACTGGAAGTGAAAGAGGAGGAAATGGAAATGTTGGTTTGGGAAATCCTAACCAACAGTGAAAGGAAGCTAAACAAGTACATGTTAGATGATGCCGTCTGTATGAAGAGGATGATCAACTCTGTTTGGGTAACTGTGAGAATCATGAAGGCCTTAAAGAAAGAGCTTCCAAACCCAGTGAACATTGCAGCATGGGTGGTTTTAGCCAATCAGTGGCCTTGTCGATTCAGCTGGATTATCCAGTGTGTGGAGGATGACGAGCAGAGAGCAGCTATTGAGAAGGACAGTACTGATGGCCAAAAGACCTTATGGGACATCTTCATGGAGTCCAGCGAGGAGCTATATGTGATGAGGGCACATATAAAAGACATGCTCGAACAGGACGGAGATCCTGAGATGTTTGAGGATTTACTCAAAGATGATGATTTTGAATTCACTTTGAATAACTTGAAGATATGTCAAGTGGCTTTGGTGAATCTGGATCAGAGCATAAGGAAGGAGTTGGCTCTCATCAGAGGTACATCAAGGCTGAAAAACTCTAGATGGAAGAGGGATATTGCCCCCCTGCCCATCACAACTATCATCAAAATGAGCACAGATGATGTGTGTGAAGAGGTGAGTGCTTCTTTGAATTCAGGACTCTACCAGTTTCAATCTGTATGTTTCCAAGTGGTTGCTTTTAAATGTCCCACGAATTTCGACCGATTTGGTAAAACAGCATTTACCTACAATGCATCATGGTCTTACTTGTAACTTAATCTGTGTTAATGAGAGATGCAGTGAAGGAGGAGTCTGATTGTTTTTCTTGAAAAATCTTTTTGGGAGTTTTCTGTCTTTTAAGAGTTTGAACTGTTTATGTGTTTCTACATGTTTATATTTCACCTTGGCCTAGTCTGGAATGCAAAAGAGTTTATCTCAATGTGAAATCCTGGTTTAATAAAGTTATAATAAAAAAATACAATAATAAATAATACAACATTCTGCAACACATGCCAGTGAACATGTTCAAATTTTCATAAAATCCAAAAGTATACTAAAATTGGAATGTGTACTAAAATTGGTAACCACTTAAAGTTGTATTCAGTATATTTTATACTCATTTGGAAGTGAAAGAATTCTACACTTCTATTTTATTGTTTATTAACATTTGCCATTTAAACTTTTAATGTATTTTCACATGTTGGGTAAACTAATAACAGCATACTCCAGCTCTGTATGCTAATGAAGATCAAGTGTTTCGCTCATTAGAGTCTTTCTCAAGATCAGTGTAGATCTCCTGGGTATCTCATAATTTCAACACCACCTGTTGGTTTATTGAATTAATCACCTTAATTTTTTTATGAAATACTATCTACTAAGCTATAAGATCAGAATCAGCCAGTACGACTGCATACCATTCCTCATTTTTCATCTTCTACGGTTTTCTCTTTGTTTCAGATGAAGATGATGAAGTATGACAGTAAATACATCGACACTGTGAAAAACAACAAGCTTGATGGTTCCGCGCTGGTTTTTGGTGACACACAGGAACTGAAAGAACTCCTGTGCATGACCTTTAGTGAATGGACAACTTTCAGACTGCACTTCTTGGGTTCACTCATCAGAGGACAAATTAATAGCAACCCGCCATCATCTGCTCGTCCTAAGAGCCAGCAGGACCATCTCCATCATCATCATCACCTATAACCAGAACATTACTGAGATTTTAACATGTTGAAAATATCCAGACAATAAAGAAGGAACTTGAATGAAAATATTACAGTATTCCAACAGAACGGAACCTGGCTTTTAGTATAAAGCCTAAAATAATTCTTGATTCACCATCTTTTGTCACTGAATTGGAACTCAGATGTCTTCAGGCTTTTTTATTTATTCCTCCAACAACTTCACGTTTAACATTATCTTCATACATTTCCACCTGAGCTCCATGAAGCCACTGCAAACTTTACAAGAAGCCCCAATAAACTGCTTTTTATTTAGTCTCAAGCTTAGGCTACTTAACTCAGTGATTCTGGTTTATGGAAATACACACACTTCTAGTTAATGTGTTTTTGTTAATCAAATGCATAAGTCTCCAGAGTTTTGTACTCGAGTGGTTTAAAGCTTAAATAATGTATATTCATGACAGAGATCATTCAGCGGTGAAGTAATTTCATTATGAGTTAGCAGAGCCTCGTGATGAAGTATACAATCATTTGTGCTTTAGATGATCAGAAATTAATTAGTAAAGCAATAATCGTGTGAGTACGAGTCTGCAAAGCATGAACTTGTACAATTCTCACCAAGTACTTCTTAGAATTAACAATATTTAACTTTATGCAACTGTTAAATATCTACAGAGTAGTTTATTTTTTATTTTATAGCGTTACCTTCTTTTTGGTATAATTTAAAAACCGCTTAGATTTACAATATTACAAAAATAATCTATTTACAGAGGAATCCAAGTACCTGCACTGAACTCTGACTGCAGTGTATCATTTCTCAAGGTTTTTTTCTCTCGTGGTTTAATGATGATACCTGAAATCTGCAAATACTCACAAAACAGACATTGCTGGTGCAATACAATATCAATCAATACCAAGTTTATGCAACCTAAACTTTATTGACTTTGGGAACATTCATTTATTAAAGCTGTGAAAAATTATTGATGCAGATCGTCTGACTTTTATGAGCTTGACCAGACATTCAGATAATAACACACACAAACAGAAAGTCAATGGGAGTAAACGGGATGTGTTCAAGAATATTTTAATGATTATTCATCATGAAGGTCAACACTGAACGTAGGATGCAGTAAACTGTACGTTTCCATTTAACGCTCTTCAGTAAGAAGCAAACAGAAATATAAAATGTAAATGCAAAGAGTTCCAAAATAAAAATGCTTATCTGAGCAAATCTTTTTTTTTTTTTGTGCAGAGTCCTTAAATCAAATGCACAAATGCAAAACAAATAGACTGAGTAATGTGCTGACTCGTTAGTGATACTTCCACATCAAAGTATTCTCATGCTAAATAAGCAACAGGAAATGAATTCCATCAGGATTCCTTTGAACCGATTTTCTTCAAAGATCCAAATGTTAATTTAACTAAAAACTATCAAACGAACCTCTGGCATTTACATGACACCAACATACATTATTGTACATCCAGAAAACAGCATAGTTTAGAATTAGTAGGTTATTTTCAGATTGATTATATAGTAACACCCAAATTACATATTCCATATACTTCTGGGGTTTAACTGTTACAGTTAAATACACATATTCATGTACGGTTTTATTTATGCATAGTTTTTTTTTTTCTTAAAACATGCTCACAGTAAAAACTTATTAGGAAACTTTAAGATTTTAGTGGTTATAGTTGCATATTAGGATAAATGCTTGAAAATATTCTGTTTTCAGACCAATCAGAATATTGTTTATCTGTTTATCTATAGACTAACACTGACTTTCATTTTAAGGCACAAATGTAGATAAAAATTATGGTAAACATTCTTTTTTAATTCAAGTTTTACAAACACAAACATACAATCTGAAAACCAAAGCAGTCACGGCAGAGGCAGAATAAAGTTATCCAACTTTAAACAGAGAAAAAGACAGATGGTACCTTTTCTAAGGAATGTATGTAAGAATAAAAGAATTATATGAGAAAGTTGAAACATGTCGTTACTATCAAGACCACAGTGGTGAGATTTTATTTGATACCATTTATGTCCTGCTATAAAGTCAGGCTCATCATACTGCTGCCTAAAAACGTTAACCAATCAGTTTTATTTATTTGTCTGAATCTCTGAAGGAGTGAGCGGTTTGAACAGAAACTTCCCCAGAAGGAAAGGAAGGCCTCGCCATCAGCGTGTTTATTTACTCAACTAGTGAAATGTTCTTTATTCAGCCTCTGCAGACTGTCATGTTGTTCTGCAGCACTTTCCCTGAATATTTTACCACCAGACATGGCAGGAGCACTTCCAGGTGGCCGCCTTGATGCAGCTCACTTGCGTCCCAGTGACTCAGCCAACTTCTTCAGCCTTTTCTTGAGCTCAAGAGGAAACTTCTCATAACACTTTTTACAAACAGGCTTCATGTCAAACTCTACAAATTTGTTCCTGTAAAAAGGGAAAGAAAGAACACTGAAGTGTCAAACTGTCGATTGGATGAGAAAACATGGGCGTGCACCACCCTGAACTCAACATCTCTCCTCTACAAACCCACCAACTTCTCTAATAACAGAACATTTTAAACACCAACTCCAAACCAACCAAGCTTGTTAAGCAGCCATTTATGTTCAGAACTTTATGGATTCAGGCCATGCAAAACAGGATGAGGTTAGAAAGCGATGGCACCAACTAACAGAGGAAACGGTGAGTATGTTACAGATTACAGCTACAGACAAACAGCAGGCTTTTTCTTGCGGTCTTTGGCTTCACGTTCACGTCGAGCCAGGCGGCGTTTTAGCTCCTCGGGCATGCGCTCATAACAGTGCTTGCACACCGGCCTCAGGTCAATTTCAACAAACTTATCTCTGAGTTACCACAGATGCAGCAAGTGAGGCATGTAAAAGGAGATATTACAAGAAACCAAAACAGTAAGAAATATCAGAGAGGTATGAAAACACTAAAGTATTACTATTAAAAGAAGTCTTAGAGAAAACTCAGAATTAGAAGAGTCATAAGTAATTACGTTTATGATATAGTTTTTGAAGCTACAACTTACTTGAGAGTGAGTTTGGTGTTGCAGGTGGAGCAGGAGAAACAACCGACGCACCAGGCTTTATTCAGAGCAGACACCACTGAGGTCAAACAGAAGGAAAAACAAATCAAAACATTCAGCTGCTGCATCTCAAATCAACACTTTGTAAATTATTGAACCACATAACACGCTAATTACATGCTTGATCACACTGATACTCACCATCGCCTTCAATCACACGGTTACAGTGATAGCACACGTCACCGAAGAGCTTGACAGCAGAGAAACAAAGAGATTAAGTGTTAACTTAGCAAAGTAATTCGATTGTAAACCAATATAGTGATTTTTGTTGTCTTTCAAAGCCAGAATGGACTTCTCACCTGGTTATAATGAGTCTCACAGTAAGCCAAACCCTTTCTCTCGTAATGGCGATGGCCAAGAAAAGGCTTCTCACACTTGGCGCACACGAAATGCTGCAAACAAAAACAAAACGCTACTAAAAGGAAGAGGCGACACACTAAAACAGAAACTGATAAGGAGCCTTTTTTGTTGTTTGTTTACTGGTCTAAAAATACATTTTACATGAACCTTTTCTAAGAATTTAACTGACTGAAAAATGTTTGAAAAAGTTCTGAAACCCAAAACAGGAATACTGAATCTTATTGACAGAGTTTTAGGTTCCTTAGATTTGATGTTGTGTTTAACCTCCAGGGCTGCAGAGAAACAATTCACTGTTAAAGAACAAATAAATCACCAAAACAGTGAATTTTGGTACAAAAACATGCTCAAGCAGCTGATTGTTATTAGCAAACATTCAAGAATTCCGATCAACCGTTCAGTTATTTAGACTAAATGCACAAACACTGACAATAACATCGTATTCTACACAGAAATAACCTTTGCACTAAGTGCACAGATGCTTTTACTGAGAGTCTGTAGCCAATTCAGATTCATTACTGAAGGGCTTAAATGCTTTTTTTTCCCAATATTTAACATTAAATTACCTGTAACATGCTGTTAACAGCAAAAATAATGGTCAAATCATTCAAGGTTTTGACATCAGATGACAGATTATACAAGGCTGAATCTGTCTTGAGTTTGTTTAAGGCGCAGACATCCAACTCCAGTCCTGGAGGACCGTCATCCTGCAGGTTTTAAATATTCCTCGGTTTCAACACACCTGATTTAAATCAGCAGGTCATAAACAATCTGTGAATGTGTTGCTGTGCTGAGGTAATGATATCATTTGAATCAGGTGTGTTGGAGCTGGAAACACTTAAGACGTGCAGGATCGTGGCCCTCGAGGATTTGAGTTTGACATTTTGGATTTAGGGGAAATCATTTCCGTGGTTGAGAGCATATACTTCGATGCTGGGACTCGAAAACTAATTGAAAACTCAAAAAACAACTCTGCCATATTGTTTTGGGTCCCACCAAGAATAAAACTGTCACATTCAGTGAACTGCTTTGATCAGGTAAGTTCTTCCTTTCAGAGGAAAATTATCTGTCCTCCAAAGTGGGAAATCAAAACTCTTTGCACTTGCTGTTAGATTTTCAACTAAATTCTAATTCTCAACAGCATTTAAACAATTTCCTTCAGACATAAAAAATAGAATATTCCTGTATTTTATTATTTTATATCCTGCTTGATGGAGCTCCAAATTCTTCAGTCAAACAACAGAAATACTGAGATTCATCAGTATAAGTTCTGTACTCTGCTACCAACAGTAATAAGGTGCTTCAGGGTTCCTGAAATTGCTGTTTCTTAAATTGATATTTCCACTGTAGAACTACACACTAATTCTATAAGGAGCGTATCCTCTCCAAAAAAGAAGATGATGGCACACTTGATGATGAATCCAAAAGAAAACTACTAAACCAACATCCTCCATGTTCCTCCGTGTAACCTCATTATGCTTTTACAGATTGCTTTGAAAAGGCAAGAACGCTTCACTGTAAGTCAGGAGTGTCCAACTCCACGCCTCGAGGGACCTGGTTCAAACCCCTACAAGTCCTGTAGAAGCCTGTTAACGACCCATTGATCAGGATCAGGTGTGCTGACGGAGGAACACATCTAAAACATGTAGGATGGTGGTCCTCGAGGCCTGGAGTTGGACACCCCTGCTGTTAGTAGTGGTGATAAATGATGACAAACCTCTACATGCCACTGTTTGCCCATAGCATTGACCACACGGCCCTCGATGGGCCTCCTGCAGGCACCACAGATTGGAACGCCCATTTTGTCATGGCATGGCAAACAGAAGAGCTCTCCTTTCAGCTCTCTTGCATCAGCTGTCAACTCCTTCCTGCAAACGGAGAAGCACGAAATGTCAAGGGCATGTCAAACACTCAAAGATCCATTTTAATGTAGCATTTAAAATAACACTGAATCTTCAAGACTATAGAATTCTGTAAACTTTATTAAATCTCATGAATTAATAGCGCATTGAAGGGGTAACACTGACCCACAATTGTTGCAGTTAAAGTGGTCTGGATGATAAGGGTCATTTTTAAAGATCAGCGGCTGCTCTTCAATGATGGCGTGGCACTTCTGGCAGATATACTTCCCCAGGCCACGAGCCTTTTCACGATTGTGGCACGGGCGACACAGATGCCTGAAGGGAATTGATGGGAGGGTGAGAAAACAGAATTTTCAAGAACATATCAGCAGGCTCAAATATTGTTTTGACACACTCATAGCTGTTTAAAATGTCCTTATTTGTCAAAATGCGAAGTGATTCACCGTCTGGACAGGTAAAACCACCTGTTCTACAAGCTGCCATGCTGTTATATTAAAACTGCAATAAAACAGAATTACATACCTGCCGGTGTTTTTGACAAATCCTACGTCTGCAAGCACCGCCTTGCAAATGTCACAGCAGAAGCACTCAGGGTGCCAACTGTTGTTCATGGCCTTGATGACACGCCCTATGATGAACTCACCTAGAAGAAACAATCCACGAGGAAATAATCTGTTTGACTAGAGTCTCACTTCTGTCTTCAACAAGTCTTATCAATACATGTTTTTTTAATACTAAACAAAATACCCAAATAAATTGCAACATTTTATAGTTTTATTAAGTTTTTTATGATACTTTTACAGTGGCATGTGATGTAATTAAACATGCTAGTCTCTCTGTCGACAAGAAAGAGACATTTATTGGTTGAACATACTGTTTGACATTTGGATTGCTAAAAGATAAGCTACCTGTGTATTTTTTTGTTTTTTCCTTGTAAAGAAATACATGTCAAACCAACTCCTTATTTACATACATAACTGAGTGCAGGTGTGATTATAGTTGTGTGTTGCTTCATTTTGTTTCGAATGCAGAAGGAAAAACTCTTAAAGAAGTTCAACACTTACCACACTGGTGGCAGCAAGGAGCGAAAAGCATCTGAAAGTCATGTTCACAATATTTTCTTCCTTCAAACTAAAAAAAAGAAACATGAAAGGGGCATCAGATACTTTAAACACCACAAAACTAAGTTGTGCACAAAATGTGGCTTCAAGTTTCATTGATTTGTGAAATGGTGATAAAGATGTAGCACTACCTCATAGAAGAGCCCTTCTGGAAACTGCTGGAAACACTGAGCACATACAAAGCACTGCTCGTGGTACAGCTCTCCATTACTGTTGACAATCTTCTCTGTTGGTGCAAAGCCACTTTTACATCGCTCGCAGATTGCACTGGCCAGGGCATTAGCAATGCTGTTACAATAAAACACGTGAATAAATAATGTTTATCAGTTCTTATATATCCAAGCTGGGAAAGAATGAAAAGAATACATGAGCTCTGTATTACTCATATCATGACTTAATTCAGAAAATAAATAGAAGTACTAAGATCTGTCTGAGATTATATACACAGGGCTTAAAGTATACAGTTATAAATTAATAATTCAACTACTAAATCCTCAAATTCGTAAGAATAATGGTTTCCACGTTATCTGACCGAGGTTTTAAATGGGATATAGAGATACTAAAATTCAAAACACACAAATACAGCTGCTTATAGCAAAAAACTTTATGATCAAAAAGTTACTTTTGTGTTTTCTCTATCTTTAAGTGACTTAAAATAACACATTCATACTATTAAAAGTATTAACTGATATTATAGTACTGAAACCAAATTCAGTGAGGAGCAATGAATGAGTTTAGCTAAGTTAATGTGGATAATCTTTAACTATGCTACGCTAGCGTTACACTTTCAGAAAACATGGACAGTGAATAGACGTTTCGACGGTAAACACAAACCGTCAACCCTCGAAAACAAGATATGAAATGATATGAACATCCTGACAAATGTATATGAAAGTATAAACTGTTAGCCAGCTAAACCTTTAGTGGTTTACTACGCTGGCAAGCTAATGTTAGCTTTAGCTCAGTGGATCAAAAGCTATGATGAGTTAAGATTTCAAAGAACTGCAACAAACTCATGAGATAATTCCAACCTGCCAGTCATTCCTGCCACCCCCAGCATCACCTCGGAGCGCCACAAAGGAAACCAGTGAATAAATATCTGCTTTTTACTTTCGGTGAGTTCCCGAACTTTATCGACTTGTGACCCCCGTTAGCCAGTATGGCAAGCCGTTAGTACATATAATCAAATTACACTCAACTCTCGTTGAACAATATAAAACATGTTCGCTGCTGATATATTGTATTTAAAGTATACTAAAACAAAAAAAACATTAAATTATGTTCCTAACAGAGCACTTCATTCTTAGACTGTCACTGCAGGTCTGTTTCTGGGCCCTAGAGTTTCTAAAAGTAGAATGGGAGGAAGAGCTTTCAGTTATCAGGCTCCTCTGTAGAAATAGTTTCTACTTTTAATCCGTGAGGTAGACACTCTGTGTACTTATAAGAATAAAGTTAACACTTTCATTTTTGCTCAATTCTATGGTTAGGGTAATTTAGGTTATGCTGAGCTTTCCCTTATGCTGCTATAGTTTCAGACTGACCACATTTCTTTACCCTGCAGTCTTTCCTCTCCATGTTTGTTTTTATTATTGTTGCTGCTATTAACTTTAACTCTGTTTATATTTCATAGAAATAACAACTGGCTCAAATACATCTGTTTGTCTGTGTCTCTTTACTGTCAGCTCAGATCCCAGATGGTTGAGGTTCATCCTGACCCGGTTCTGCTGGAGGTTCCTTTCCACTGTAACCACTCTGTGCTTTCTCAGAATGTGTTCAGTTATTTAACCCCATCGCCCGCTTCCTCACATATAACTTTTTTTTTTACCAATTTACAAGATATTTCTATGAAGTACTTTGAAATGACTTTTGTTATGAACTGGTGCTTTATAAATAAAAACGAACTGAGTTGAACATTACTAAAACAAATGTAGATTTTTAAAAGCTGTTCTTGCACACCCACAATAATGAATGCAACTACACACACATGTGCATGTCGATAAATTTATTGGAAAGTAGTAAATACAAACAGAAATCGTGCAAATGAAAATCTCCACACAAAACCAGTTTTGACAAGCTTTTTAATGTAGCTATACACTTTACTAAAATATTTATACTTTGGAAAAATTACAAGTTACTTTCCAATAAATCTCAGTAAAATACAGCTTCATTAGGACTGAATCAAAATGACACATTTTAAAGAAAATGCAGCCCTTACGTGAAGATCATCATGCACAGGTGAGTCTTCTGTATGGATGCAGTTCAACATAGAAACCAGCAGAGGGCGTGTATTTACAAATGATGTACAGTGACAGTTTGTCAGCAACAACAGAAGTCCACCCTGCCATGAGCTGATGATTAAAGCAAAACTGTTGGGGTGGGATGAGTACTAATATACAAAAATAAACAACACTGTGAACCAACTTCCTGTTCTTAACAGAACATCTGTCTTAGTGCACATAGAAACCAATGAGGTTCACAGGCAACAACATCCTTATACATTCCATCTCATGACATCTTTAAATTAGGTATCATGTCAAAACATTCAGGGAAACATTCAATTACAAAAACAATGGCTGCACCATGTAATTAACCCATCTTACATTAAAACCGTCCAAACATACAAAAATACCACAAAGCTTCAGTGAAAGTGCTTGTTTTTAACCCGGAAAACAAGTATTTACTCTTCAATCATTAAAAAAATATTTTTCTTGTGAAGATAAAAAATATGGACTAAAGATTCTCATAATGAGAAATTAAGGTTTTACAGTTTTGCCTACATTTATCTTGATTCAAGCTTTTTTTAAATTTTTTATAGCTAATTTACATGTTTGGGTTTGTAGAGGTTTTTGCTTTCATAAAGCAAATCAGATGATTCAGTGATTCTGTTTCGGCTTGATCCAAGAAAAGCATTAACAGTTAAAGTTGTTGGGTTTAATTTTCGAGGTATCACCAAGCCAAAATGCTGCGCTTTTATCTGAAATTGTTTGGAGTCCTCTTTATTTTACCAACAAATCAAAAACACACACTCAGACTTTGTTTTGTGCAGGTGGTTATAAAGTTCCTATTGATCAAGTTGTACTATTTATATTTTTTATATTTTGTATCGTCACTGCTGTTCCATCAAAGAGGAGATATCACGCACAACAATTACTTCATGTATTAACACTTAAATGAATTTCTAGAGATGCAGCCTCCTTGACAGGTCTAAGTTCTATTATATAAAAACAATGTTTCCAAAAAGTTGCACTATAATAATGTACATATACTTCATTTTATCAGATGGTGGTTTATTATACTCACATGGTAACTGACCGTGATGACAACCATGTGTCTCAATCCTGAATGTTTATGTTGCAAAATATTTTTAAATAATTCTAGAGCTCCGTCTTTTAATTTAAATCTTTGTGAAAAGGAAATTAACTCGTAAAAATCTGGTTCAGCCTAAAGATGATGTTGAACCACAGCTGGAGTTCATCCATTGGCTGCAAAAACCAGTCTTAGAAGAAAAGTGACTTAAAAATAAAACTAGTACATGTACAAATATGGTGTATTGGGTTAATAAATATATTTTTGAGTATTTACTTTGAAATACAATGTTATTTAAACAGAAATGTTCAATTATGATTTATCAATATTAACACTTTCTTAAAGTGGAAAAGATGATCGTCGCTTGAGAGCATCACTCAGACAAATTGTTGTTTTTAGGAAAACCAGGATGGAACTGCTTTTAGCTTCGAAATCAAGACAGATTAGAAAAAGAAAAACTTTCCAACACGAGACGCTCTGACCGTAGAACAATCAGACACGAGTTAGTGCTACGTCGAAGGACAAGAGGAAAAAAAAAAAGAACAGATCATAAGCAGATAAGTAAACACGAAATAAGGAAATTTAACAGGATAAAAACATTTTAGCTTATAATGGTGATCATTCCCACTTAAACGCTTGTTCTGTTAAATTCACCACCCAAAAATTGATTTTAAATCCCCACACTGCCGAACCTGAGCATGACCATGTCAATAATCTCTTAAACATCTTCATTTTTCGTAATTTCACACTAAATAAAAGTGATTTCTGTAAAGTTTATTGCTTTTCACAAATACAACCGCATTTCGAATCGATTAGAATCAGGCAAAAAATGTCTGTGGTACATTTATATGTAAAAAAAAAAAAAAAAAAACTTTAGACTGATCTTTCTACATGTCACAAATACAGACGTGATACAACTTGTGAGTAAAATAACTCCCAAAGATCAATATTAATTCCTTTCCCAGACACTTCAGTAAATTTCCACTAAAGCGTGACGACCCCTCCCACAGACCTGAAATATTACACAGAATCAGTCTGAGGAGAGAAAGGTGCTAAATGAGTGTTAAAATGAATAATTATCCAGTTCTATACACACACCAGCAAGGTGTTTTATACATGATGCTACCTTATATTATACACAGATAATTACACAGAAGATATTTTTCATGTATTTAGGGTTGTACCCTTTTAAAAAGACCTCTCATACACTTTCACACACACACACACACACACACACACAGAAATCTCCAGAAACCTACAGTAGATCTCTTTACCACGTCGGCATCATGTCTGGGAACCAGACGCGACCCAAGTGCTTTGACACCTCCCAGTGGATATCATCCAGCTCGTAACGGTGATCTGGAACCAACACCTCCTCCATGATTGACAGCTGCGTCAGCCTGTCCCCACACATCTTGACAAACTCCACAAACGCGCTGCAGGACACTTCACACTCTCCCAGGCCTATGGCGGACAGCTGTGTGCAGCGCTGGGCGATCCGGATGAGCTCCTCGTCCAGCGGTCGCAGTCCGTTGGCGCAGACCACCAGCTCAACCAGACGCGGGCAGGTGAGCCCGACGCGGCCCAGGACATCTTTACTCACGGAGCGGCCGAAGTACAGGTGCGTGACGGGGATTTCGTCGCGGAAGAAAGGGTCAAACTCTTCCTCGTAGAGAAAGAAGTACATGACCAGGTTGAATTTGGGGGAGTGGCGGACCATGGCGTCCCAGCTGCTCTTCTTGATGGTGTGGAACTGCTGGCCTGGATTCTCACTGACCACGTCGATGCGAAGGTGCTCCAGGTGAACGTGTTTCTCAGAGGAGAGCGCGATGAGGAGTTCATCACTCAGTAAGTGGTAGTTAAGCGCCAGTTCTCTCAGACCGTGACACTGATCAGCCACACACATGATGCCTGGAAACAAAAGGAACGCAACATCAGACAAAACTTCCACCTGAGTCGTCAGTCTCACCAGAAAATCCTGCAAAAATGACAGTAAATCTCATTTAAATGAATGGAAGACTAGCTTCAAAATTAACATCCCAAAACTACTTCTTGTTCTCATAAATAATGTCAGTAACTCAAGGGCTTATCAGGACCTGCAGGTGAAACATGAGGGCAGCTGCTCATCTTCAGCAGCTTGAGTGTGTCACTGTTGTTGGCCACGAGGACTTTAAGAGACGGGTCGTCCACTGGTGTGTCGTCGATCTTCAGGGAGGACAGAGATTTGGAGTTGACAAAAACCACCGTCAGCGCAGAGATGAAGTGAGACTGTTGAACATGAAGGGGGAAAAAAAAAAAGAATTATATATCAGAAACCATAAATAACAGCCGCAGCACACATGAACCTGGGAAGGTCGAGCAACGATAAAAACAAATCTTGAATTGCTAGCTATGGACGATGCTTCAACAGCTTATTTATTTTGATTAAGTAAGGAAAAAATGTATTCAGGCATAAACCACAACTTCTTTATTAATAAAAAATAAAAGTGAAGCAAACAACGATGTTAAGCATCAAAGTCTCACTATTACAGAAAACAAAAGGCCATTAGTGACATTTTATTCAGACAGTGTGGAGTTCTTCGACTCCCACTGGCATTCAGCATCAATCAGACGTCAGCTCTTTAAACTGGTTAGTCATCACATCCCTTCAGGCTCACCTTGGGCATCTCCATGAAGCTGGGCCTTGCTGTGGAGATCAGTCCCAGAGTTTTCAAAGAACAGTTCACAAGCTGGGAGAGGATGTCGCACGCCGCCTCTGCAGACTCTCTGCTGCTGTCCACCTGCACACAGCAGAGAGAAAGGTCAATCCTCCGTCTTTAGACAGAGAAACATACATTTCAGCAAATGTTAAAGCTGCAGAGTGCTCGCCCTCCTACCTTGAAGCTGACATACTGCAGGTGATTGGAGTGCCTTTTGATGATCTGTTTGATGAGGTCTGGGTGTGTGGCCTTCAGGTAGGAGCTTGCAGGCTGGTTCAACTCGAACTCAAAGCAGCGCCACAGCTCTGGCATGTGAAAGGCCTGATTCCATCCCCGGCACACCTAAAAACACACCAGAATCTGTGACCTTCAAACGGCTCAAGTGCAAAAAAATATTCCGGCCACAGTCCGTCTTTATAATGAAATCTGAAAGTGGAAGCAGCGTCCTGATTCATTCTGCTACAAGCAGAAGCAGAAACACGTCAACATGTTGATCCTTTTTACCTAAAAGATCTGCATGCACCAATGTGCTTTAAGATTAAATTAAATGTTCTTATAAAAAAGAATTATAAGTTATAGGACTTTCCTGATTCAGAAGCTTTGGATCATCTGAGACGCCGAGTTTCATGTCACTGTAACATTTAAATAAAACCTGTGACAGACAGTCACAAACATCCCAACTTCTCATCCCTGCACAACTTTATGCAAGATTTAAGTAAATCTTAGGGGCTTTTAATAAAAAAAATCCCGTAAATGCGATAGTTGACAGCTGCTGGTAGACAAGTCCAACTTGTTTAAATACAGACTGACTAATTTTACAGACAACTGAATAAATGAAACTGGAATTACATTTTTTAACTATTCCAAAGAATATAGATGACATAATATCCCATTATCTGCCAAGAGGAAATGAACTGGTGCATTTGCATCTGATGTTGTCAACAGATTAGTTATACTTGGCATTTAAACGTCCAAGAACCGAATGATCAAACTATATTAGAATTAAAAGAATTAAAATCAGAAGGTCAGACTCGTATAACAGCTGATCCACACTGATAAATAACAGGAACAGATTTTTATGTTAAACCTTTCAGCTCCAGCTTGAATCGACTTTTCGTTAGGGATGTCCAGATCAGATCACGTGATCAAAAATCGGCCCAAACGCGCAGTTTAAGACTCGATAGGAACCTGATCAGGACTCAAACATATACGTATATATATTCTCATTAATTTTTAACACATCTATACACCTTTTTGTGCGACGTCAGTATCCGGGACACTTTGCCTCGCAACCTGCAGCCGCCATTTTAAGAGGGGATGCGTTTCCTTGACAACCACAATGTATCACAAATATTTTAATTGATTAGAGGCAAAAGCCAGAGATATATTGAAAAGCTACTGCTAGTTGGATTGCAATCGTGCCTATACAGGGCATCTAAAGATTTGTGGCAAAACGATCCAATGGCCTGCCATTTACGAATATCTTATCAACAGTCCTGTAGTCTACACAACAGTGGATAAGATGAGGACTTATAAAAGCCTTGATGCGTACATTTTCTTCGGGGTAAGTTTTTTTTTAATTGGCTCGGTGGATGATGTTGCGTTTAGGACTTTACCGCGTTAGCTTCGCTAGCCGCGTTAGCTTCGCTAGCCGCGTTAGCATGAGTTCCGGTGTTAATTTAGTCATATTAAATCACTATACAGTTATCTTAAACTTGTTCATGGAGAGGAGGTGATCACTAACTGCATGCAGAAGAAAGCCCATGATCATGTCACTCTTTCCGCAGTGTCTGCCGTTCTGATCTGCTCATTTAATTACATAACGTTATTGTTTTACTTAATAAGCTATTGTCCGTCCACCGGTTTGTGTGCTTTCGGATTGTTTGCATGCTCATAGTACAGAAATTCGCTCTCGTCATGTTCGTTTTTACACACAAGTAACAACTTCATGACTCCCCACTGGGTGTAAGGCCAGGGGAAACCCCAGTATGCGCTGGAATGGTGGCAACTGGCTGTCCTGGTCCCAGGACTGCTGGCTGTCCTGTCCCTGCAGCTAAATATTAAAATAGGGTGAATTAACTACAAAATAAGGAACATGCTGAATGTGTTTATTTGCTCCTTTTTATTCTTTTTTAATGTATTATAGAAATATTGGATCGAGACTCTGTATCGGCAGATACTCATATCAAATGACTCAGACCCGGGGGCAAAAAAACTTGATCGGCACATTCCTACTCTTCATCATGAGACATGAGTTGCTACTATAAATGTTGCTCTCAGGTCGTGTTCTTTGTATTATGCGGGTACCTGAGAAGCGTAAGCTCTGTCCAGCAGAGGTAGGTACTGGAAAATGTGAAGCAGGATCTCCTGTGGTAAACACTCCCAGCTGGTTTCCTCTTCCTTCACGTCTTTCTCTCTGCATAGCTTGGGGGACCATTTAAGAGTCTTCTGACATCCACTGCTGGGGCCTCCTCCATCCTCCTGCTCATTATCTTGAAGACCTCGTTTCATCCTGGGAAAAACAGAAGACAGAGTCAATAAACTGAGACTTTTAAGCTTTTCTGTTTCACTTCCTGAATAATAATAAAAAAGAAAATCACATTCACTAATATTTTGTAGAATTGGTTGAATAAGTAGTGAGAACTTTGTTATTATTTACATTGTTCCTATTATAATGTTGTCTGGAAATAATTTGTCGCAAAAACTGGTGGAAAATGGACAATACAAAAAAAACTAACAGATAACTGATTTAATTGAAAACATCCTGATACTTTCTGACTGATACTGACATGTGTTCGATCCCACTGGATCCTATGACATGGATTATGGTTCATGTGGTTCTTTCATTTGGGTTTTTTAGCCAGATGTGATAGTATGGATACTAATAACCCAATCTATCAACTTTTACTTATAAAGCACCCTTCATACAAATGTAGCACAGAGTGCTTAACAAATTAAAAACTACAATTCAATTAAATACAAGAGACATGCTTTTACCCAGAAGTAGACTATTGTATATGTGCTACCAAGAAACACTCGATTTGTACCTTCAAGTCACGCATCTCACGGTCTCTAAACACAAGTACATTTCCTTAAAGTTAATACAACCAGCTGAAAAAAAGTTTTAATGCGCAACGATGCTCCTAAATGTCAAGATGCTAATGTTTACAACAAATACATAACGCTAGCATAGCCGCTCCGCTGTTAGCCATATGAGACCAGCTAATAAAAACGACTGAATAAAAGAATGGACATACATGTTAGCTAACTTCAACTTGACATAATCTATCTACCTAAGTCTTCGTCTCACCTGGCTTTCAGCTCCACCGTTGTTTATTTATTTAGAGGCGATCACTCTACGTCAACCGGGACCGACACAAGAAAACTGTGTTCGAGCTAGTCGACCGATCAAGCACATTGGACCATACAACAGCGCGGTGTGACCGGGTGTTAGCAAACACTAAGTGGAGGTTTTCAAAGTGAAATTTCCACAAGTGTTTACTGGTTTTCAGGTGCCTGACCTAGTTTCGCTCTATAACTCTGCCTCAGTAGCGCGTTGGCTAAAGATGGCGTTCGTTCGTGTTGTTGAGCGGATCAGCTGGCTGCAGTTATAGTGAAGCGTCGGAAGGGGGCAACATTTTACCCAGACACGTTCAAGAGCGACACTGTAAACTAATTGCAAAACAGATAAAAAATAATAATTGGAAGATAAAGAAAAAAAACTGTAGAAATAATGCATCTCCGATGAAAGGAAAGATGATAAGAGGCCAAATTACTGAATGTCAGGCTTTTAAATGAGATGCCGCATTACTTTACTGAACAAATGCCTGCACTGTGTATAAAATATAAAATAAATAAAGAATTTACATCCAATTTGATTTTTTTCAGCTAGTCACTCTCTGGTGCAACCTATCACCTATTTGGTGAAAAGCATGGATGATGAATTTAAAAACACTTTCTCATTTCCACTACAAATAAGCAGTTTGACTACAGCAGCGAAGAATCCTATTGAACCAATGTTATATCTGTAATCCATGTGGCCTTTCAAGGCCTAGGGGGGCACGACTATTCAATTAATACATGTTTGTTCATAAAGCTGGAATAAATTGTTTTCACTTGTTGAAGTGAAGGGATTGTGATAACATGATTTTTTCTTCCTTTCATCTGGATAACTGAGACTCAGTGTGTAATCGTCACACCTGGTCAAAGGTAATTTCTGATTTGTATAAATAGGAATAAAAAGAGGAATGTGTCTGACATAAAATATTTCAACCTTATGGGCAATACTCTATCTTTCTAGAGGAGTCCGACCAGCCCTTAAAGACAGCCTTATTTAGTGATATAAAAGCAAAATAATTCTGGTCTTCCATCTTTCTGTTCAAAGAGGTCATGGTGTAATTTGGTTCATTTTCCATCCAGTAGCTGATTTAATTCTGTCACCAGTGATTAAAAAAAATACTCCCTGTCAACAGGCTCTGCATGTAATCTATTCTGATTTCTGAATGTGTCTTTGCAAACTGAAAAATCATGTTGGTCTGGAATTCCCAGTCTTCTGCATCTCCCACTGAGCGTCCTCCCACTTCTCTACCACAGGGGACAGAAAGCTTGTTCAGTCCAGCTAGTGTGCACTGGGAGCAGAGAAGGGCCTCTTTGTTGCAGAGACTCCAGATGACACTAAAGCTCTGGGACTGCAGTCAATGACAGTGAGAGTCATTTTCCACACAGAGAAAACATTAAATAATAGTGAAATCTCCCGGGAGAGACCAGCTGACCAAAACTACTTCAAGAGCTAATCAATGACTCATCCAGCAGGTCACAAAAAAAACAACATCTAAAGCTCTGTAGGCCTCACTTATTCAGTCAAAGTCAGAATTCATGATTCAACAATAAGAACGAGAAACTGGGTAAAACTGGCCCCCAAAGCAGAGTTCTATGGTGCAAACCACTGCTGATCAAAAAGAAAACAGGTTATTCTTACATTTGTCCGAAAACATCTTGATTATCCCTAAAACCTTTGGAACAATATTCTGTGGACTGATGAGAGCATCCGAGCAAAAACTAACGCTGCATTTCAGAGAAAGAACATCATACTAACAGTCAGACATGGTTGTGGTAGTGTGATGGTCTGGTGCTGCTTTGCTGCCTCAGGACCTGAATAACTTGCTGTAATTAATGGAACTATGAATTCTGCTCTTTACCTGAACATCTTGAGTTAATTTCCAACTATCAGATTGTAATCTGAAGCTCAAACACACTTGGATTATGCAGCAGATGGATGAAACACACCAGTAAATCCACTTCCAAATGGCTCAAAAATTCAATAGCACAACGTTTTTGGAGTTGCCAAGTCAAATCCCAGACTGAAATTCAATACAGATGCTGTGATACGACCTTAAATGAGCTGTTGATGCTTAAAAACCCTCCAATTTGGCTGAATTAAGTTTCTCCACAGTGACGTGAAACACTTGTGTCCAGTTATCACAAACGCTTGATTGCTGTTGTTGCAGGCAGCCGTGCTACAACCATTTATTAGGTTTAGGGCGCACTTACTTTTTCACATGTTTGGTTTGAACAGCTTTTTCCTTTAACAAATGAAAAAAACAGCATTTTTTGTCTACTAAGAGTTTTTTTTACAGAGTTAAACATTATGTTTGTCTGAGGAGGTAGATTTATGAGGTCCAAGCTGCACTTCATTGTTATCTGACACACAAACATTTAAAAAGCAGTAAAGGACAAGCTAGTGTTCTGTGATGATAAGCCTGTAAAGAATTTCAGGGTTTCTTTATGATAGAAAGAGCTGACCTCCATCCTGTTCTGTTTTGGGGAAAGCTGTCGTGATTAAAAGGTGAAAGTCATAACTCTGCAACTCTGGAGGAGGCAGCTATGAAAGCTGAAATGTATTAAGGCCATTCTGTTTGTTCTTGAACAATCAACATTGTTTATGATAAAACCTTTTTGTTTTGACGTTGTCAGAAAGATACGTGCAAAGGAAAATCAGGCTTGTTTTTGTTCGAGATGCAGGGCAATTTCAGCCGTGTTTAGATCAATGTCACATGCTGTGTTGATACATTTCCAGGATCACAAAATTATTTTATTCTGAGTAAAAAAATTGCTGTTTCAAAGCTGAAATAACAGTCGGAACTTGTGCGCCACGAACAGTAATTAAAGGGATTCTAACTAAAATCCTTATTTTTGTTAAAAAGTGAAGTGATTCTGAAGCTTGTGAGTTCCTGTTTTTACAGTTACACATTACTGCCACCGTGTGGTCAGAAAGGGTTTTACAGCTGTTTTATTTAAAACAAACAAGTATGCAAAAGTTACTGATCCACCCTGATATAGTGAAAACTATTTTACAAATTTTCAATGTAAAGTGAAATGATTAATAATCGAATGTGACTGAATTGCAAATAAAGGCTTGAGTGTTTATTTTGGCCTTTCAAATGTAAAGATCCCCAAACATTTCAGTAACTAATCTTGATTGTAGATTTATCCAAAGTCAAGAAGAAGAAAGTAAAGTTTGAGCCCTCCATATATTTTACCGTGTTTCCATGATGATACACAGATCCTGCTGTGCGACATCAGCCTCTCAGTCACAAACATGTGGACAGATGTTGTGCTGCTCTTCAGCTGTCTCCAATTTCCTTCATAAAAAGTAGTTTAAGGCAGGTTTGAATTCTTTTGTGATGACAGAAGCATGTTGGGGATTTTAATCAAACCCCATTTTAGGAGTAAACTAGTTTTTTTAAACTATCCACAAAATAAAACAGATTAAAACATATGTTTTCAATTTAAAACCTGATTTAAGATGAATAATTTTATTCTAAATTGATTTAGCATCAGAATGATACTTTGACTGCAGCACAGAAGAGAAAGCCACTGTATTAATTACTCAAAGCCAGATGTTTATTTATTGGATTTCATGTGATTTGCAGCTAATACATGATATTTCATGTTTCCCAACACGTTTACTGATAATATAAAACTGACATTGTGCAGTTGTTAATAATAATAATTGGTCAAAGCAGCAGAAAATGAAACTGCATTTAGAGATCAGTTCTTATGTTGATTATCTGTAAAATGTATTTGATTCCACAGGAGACGCCTTTAGTTTGATAATATTCAAAATCAAATGGGTTGGAATGAAACTGTTGCTGGGAACAAACCCAGTAAAACACTGATGCATAACAAAACTAAGAGTGTAAAAGCAGCAGCAGTGACTGTAACAAACACAAAGACTCTGTCACAATCAACATTGAAGAGTCTTTTTTTTTAATATTTCACAATAAAACCCAACGTGCGATGTGCAAGTCAGGACAGTTTCAATACAATACAAGCCGACTAGACAAAAACCGTGAGTTTTGGTATTATTTCATGCCTTCTGAAAGATTAGCAACAGGATTCAAAATATCTTCTGTAAATCAAACTGTTATTCAAATTTAGAGTTTGTTTTTTTAACTGAGTGAGGACGGGACGGACACAGAAAGAAACTGAGCTGAAATTTCTAGTCTGAAAATGTGGTTTCACTTCGGCACATGAATAAATAGCTGAAATATTCTGTTCCTTTCACAGACATGTTTACTGTAAGCCAGCTTCTTTGTGTTGTTGACTTCCCAGCTGATCTCACTGTAGAAATCGATGCTCCGTTTCTTGCTCTCATCTCCTCAGGCATCCAAAATCTCAGTGCATCCAGCTGCAGTTCAGTGCCTCCGGGTCACACATCTGATGGTCGTGTGAAATCTCTAGTCTCACGTCTGGTTACTGCTGTTAGTTAACTGTCTTTTAGTGGGAGAGTCTCTTACTCTCTGTGCGACACAGTGGGTGTGGACAGGCACTCCCCCTGGCAGACAAACCACATTGGGTTCACTAAAGGTGTTGTGGCACAGGTGGCATCCCTTTTTATCAGACACAAAGATGGGCTTCCTAACCTCTTTCAACTGGAGAAACAAGAAAACATAAGACTTAGTATTTAAAAAGTAACAATGTGCAACTTTATAATGCTAAAAACTCAAATATTAGCTGTGACATGTTGCTATCCAGAGTTGTAAACCAAATGTGATATTTGAAATAATTAAATTTTAATATTTCAGCAGGTAATATAGATGTGACATTGAGGTTGTGTTTAACCAGAATATTCGCTGTGTTAGATTTTGTGTTCCTCACCCTGTCGTGCAGCAGCTGAACGTTTTCCGAGCGGGCGAGCCCCAGTGCAATCTCGGAGGTGCGGCAGGCGTGCATACTCGCCCTGATGGCTCGATTTAAAAAAGGCCGCAGCAGCTGCAAGGACCAGCCGTCGGGGAGCATCTGTAGGACGCGGACGGCATCGAACACCTCGCCGTGCCGATTTAAGAGATCCACAGCTGCCATTTCCAGCTCGCCGCTGCCACCGCCTGTAGATTTACCAGGAGGACTCCCGTCCAGGTACACGCCCAGCAGCAGGTGAAACAGTCGCTGCTGGTAAGCAGCATCTCGACTCGAGGAGGCCCATATGCAGAAAGCCTCTGCGGACGGGAAGTCTCTGAGCTGGTGCACCAGGATGTGCAGCGCTTTGTCATGCTCCTCTAGTTTTCCATGTAGTGTTGCACGTTCTAGCAGCAGCTGTTCACAATTCTCCATTTTACCTAATCAGAGCAGAAGAAACTCAATCTCAAGCTTCAAGATTAGATACCTAAAGATGCAGAAATCTCATTGCAAAGAAGAAGAAAAAAATATTATTTAATCTTCAGATAGGTTCCCCACCTAAAATGAACTGTTGGCGGTATAAGCTGGACTCCCTGAGAAAACCTTGGAGCTTCTCTCTGGCTCTGGTCAACTGCTCTGCACCTGCTGGCGACTTCGACAGCAGTGATAAAACCTTCTCCAGGTACAACACAGCCAGGTGTGTGTGAAACTTCTCCTTCTGTGTGCACCAAGACACAGAAACAGTAGATGTGTTGGTTTGGAAGAAAAAAAGCTCAGTTAAATACAATACATGAATATATAACGAAAACAGATTTTCAAAGTAAAAGTACTCCATAAAAACCTCATAGGTTTTCTTAAGACAGCTCTTATTTTCCAGGTACTAAACAGAAGTGTGTCATTAGAAGCTGATCAAATGGTTAGTGTGAAGCAGTGTAGCATTAAGCTTTAAGATATTTATGTGTGTTACACGACGTTACATTGTAGTATTTACTCACTTACAGAGCTCATTTCTGAGGATTTTAGGGGGAAGCTGGTGAGAAGTGCTGACCACAGAGCTGCGGGTCTCATGTGACCTGCTTCCTGAAACCTACTTTCATATTCAGGATGTGGTAAGACGTGAGACTGCTGCAGCCCTTGCACTTTCCAGTAAAATAAAGTTCAATTCATCAGTGAAGAACTGATGGAAAATATTCAAGCTGTTTGGATCAGCATCAGACTTTCTTCAGGTAAAATGCTAAAATACAAGAAAATGACTAATTTCTTCATGTTCCCTCATGTCTTTTAAAACCAAGCATCACTACCAAAACTCTGGATTTGATTTCATCTGTGTGTTTGTGCTTTTACTCACTGTCTGAACCCAAACACTCATCTACATTTCCAGTTTTACTGGTGTAACAAGCTCTAACAGTGATTTTACCTGCATAGAGACGCGGCCGTCGAGCTGCTGATGCGTTTCTTACGTAACTCATTTTGACAGGTTAACATCTGAATCAGTAAACGGTGTATTCAACAATAAAACATGGCACTTTGAACTCATTTGTTTTACCTGTATCCTTTTCTCCAGCACAAGGTGTTCTAAGTAGAGAAGCAGCGCCTGGTTGTGCTTCTCCAGGTATGTGATCACATCATCTGGATTCAGTTCTGATTGACCTTTACAAATAGGCCTCTTAGTAAAGATGTGAACGCCTATCTGTAAAGAAATCAATGTTAAGTATCAGTTATTACAACTGCAGATGCACCACTTTGTGCAAAATATAGGGTTATGTAAATTATGTAAAGTGAAGCTTATAGAAGGTTCAAGGTGTGTTTAACCCTCAAGGTGCCAGAGTTTCCTTATAAGAATCACATTTTTTGACAACATTTTAATAAGACTGTAGCTTTAAAACGATAAAGGGATACAACTAAACTTAAATTTATATAAATGTCATAAATTATATGACATTTAAATGTTTTTCTGTGATTGTACGGACCTAATACAAAATTGAAAATCAGTAAATATCAAAACATTTTTACATTTTTAATTGAATGCACAGAAAATGTTAAAATCCTTCACAAAGCACGAAACTAAAACTACTTACACATTATGTGGTACAATTTAGACTTTTAAAAATAACATTAGATTCATATAAACAGAACAAACGTTAAAAGACCTGCATTTCACAATAAAACTACAATTCTGAATAAAATATCTTACATGTGACCTGCATGTCCAGCTGACACAGATTAGAGTATTTTATAAACTTTTTGTCTTTAATCTCTGAAACTTTGAACGGGGAAAGAATCCACCAATCATTTACATCTCTACCTGCATTCTAGAAAACAATCTAGTGGCGGTGGGTAGAAACAATGTGTGATTTATAGTGTAAAGGCCTGCTGCAGTTTTAGAATTTGGTTAAGAGACTCAGCCTTTTTAATGCTAACATAAACTAATGTCTTCTAAGCCAGAGAAATCACAGACCTCATCTCTTCAAGGTGGTTACACAGCAGAGTTAAAACAACGTAGTTAACCTACGGTGGGATCCTTCTGCAGAGCCCAGTCTGCATACTTCCATACAAGATCCAGACTGGAGGCGCAAGAGAGAAAGTCCACAATGTACTCATAAAGATCAGATCTGGTAGAGTCCTGCAGTTCTCCATCTACCACACGGATCCACAACTAAAAAGACATTTACAAAGAGAACTTCTTTCATTTTAGAAGATAATCTGGTGCAGATCTTGTGTGACGACAACAATTAGACTAAACTGAAGTACGAACCTGCAGCGCTGCTGAATCCTGACCATTACAAAGATAAAGCAACCCAAGTGCAAAATATCTGAAATCGAGAAAACTGAATGAAGTAAAGCTAAACAGAAATATACAAACTTAGACAATATAAACCAACTCAGATTAAATATTCATATTTTTCTCTCTTTAAACAGCAGATTTAAAAGAAAATGTGGATGAAAGAAATAATGTCTTCTCAGCAGAAATCATTAACATAATTAATGACTCTTTTCCTAATAAAGATCTACAGATCAAATGGTATCTTTTGAACATACTTGTGATATTTCTCCAGCCATGGAATGCTGTCTGCCAGCACGCAGGCGTTATCTGAAGCCAGCAGGTCCAAAAGGCTCTCGTGATCCTGTTCAGCATAGAGTTTTAACAGCGCCGTGTCCACATCTTCTCTACAGCCATTCACCACCTCCGTGCTTCGAACCTGTGTGTACAGAGGACAGAAAAAAAAAAAAAAACATATACAGAGTTACAAAAACGTACATGTTAGCATATAAATAAAACTGGGTTTAAATCTGTTTCTAATCCAGTTACCTCTCCTAAATAACTGATAAGGAATTTCTTGCATCGCAGCACTTTTTCCTGGTCACCTTGTGCCAGATGGTTGAGATCTGCGAACTCATGAAGGGGGGGGTGGCAGCGCGTGAAGGTGGAGGAAGCCGGCAGCAGTAAGGGATAGAGGGAAATCAGCTCCCGCACATCCAGCTGACCCTTCCTGAAAAAAACAAAAAAACAGATGTGTCCAGAAAACAAGACAAAAAAGGCCACTGGAGGAGAAAAGAACTCAACATCCTACAAATATTTAGAATATCAATAATCACAAAATGTCATTTAGTGGTAAAGAAAGTTTTTTTTTTTTTAACAGTGTCATTTATTTTATCAGGGGATAAAAATTAGTTTGCTGGTAAAATACTGAACTGTTCCTGAAATTAAGAGTTTCTGAGAAAAAGGTGATTTCATGTGTTTTTTCCGATACAAAACGATCATGTAATGGTGGAATGTGTGTGTTCCAAGTTGGATTAGTGAAGTAAAAAGTAAAATCTGGATTCTAATTGGTCTAAACTGCATCTTTATATAAAAAAAACTGATGAAAGTGTGAGAGAGAATCAAACAAGTCAAACTCTTACCTGAAATGTTCTTTAGCCTCCAGAAATTTAAGTTCACCAAACTCTATGAAACCTGCCTGCTGAAGGATTCTTCTGTGCAAAATCTGGTGAAACACAATGTGACACTAAGAAGTCTATAAAAAAATGTGTCTTTTTTTTTGTTTTTTGTGGAGATTTCACAGTTAGGTGCACAACCTTTGAACAATTAATTTATTTTTTAATTATTAATTTATTTATTTTATAACTCTTTCAGCTGAAACTACAAAATACAATAAAGATACAACAGCTTAAAAGGCCTGGAATAATATCTACCTGATTATTTTTGTCTATTTTCAAAGGCAAACTGCAGACAATTCTTTGGGCTAAAAGCTTGTTGTGAGCTTCTGTGAATTACCTGAAACTTGTCTTTGGGAATATTTCTCTCTGCTCCCTCTGTGAGGATGAGCGCTTCCTCCACTCTGTGACTGGCCAGTAAGTCTTGAATCTGTCTCTCCATTGGCAGAGGCACCAGGACGTAAACAGCCTTAGTAGAAGCCAACATGACCTTCCCTAAAACACACAGTTAAAAATCATTTCAATGTTTGATTTCTGATAAACTGTCTGAACAGAAGCATTTGTTCAGTCTGTCTCCGTTGGGAAAATGATTAAAAAGATCTGAGTTAATGTCATGAATAGTGAAGGTTCATACACTGGCAGTTTCCTGCATCAATGAGCTCATTTCCTGCTGTTAAAAGATGCTTTAATTAGCTTTTAGATTTAGTGAAATTACCTTCAAAGTCTTGCAGAATGTGTCCATCCCTGAATGAGATGGTCTGTTTTAGTTGTTGGTCCAGCATACTGTGGATGGTGATGAAGTTCTCATCCAAAGCCACCACGTATGGAAAAGACACAGCAGCAGCAATAACGCTCTCCGACCAGCTGACCGGAGCTCGCTGAGACACCCCTTCGGCATTGGCGAACATCCCTTCAGGTGACATGTGATCAAGCAGTTTTAGAATAAAGTCAAAACTAAATAATCAAAAGGAAGACCAGCTTGGCAAATGTGATTTTTCATGTCATTTTTACTAAAAAATGGAGGCTATATTTTTCTCATTTAAACAAGTTCAACAGTAGTATCAAACAAGCAACCTGCACTGAGATTTTAGCTGAAATTCTGTTTATCATGTTGCTTTTGTTTAAAGTAACATACCCAGACCACCAGGTGCTGCAAGAAGGAACTCCTCCCTGCTGATCCTCTTCACAATGGGTCTCTTCTCCTCGCTGTTGTAAGGAAAAAGGTCTTGTGAGGCTCCCGTCTTGTAGTTCAGGATCATGTACTGTGTAGTGAGGGCTAAGCACAAGAAGTATCCATCAAGACTGACGGCGGCAGGTTGTTCAGGAGTATTCACCTCTTTGACCAGCTGAACTCGGTCCTCATACACCATGTAAATCTGAACCGTCCGTCTCTTAGAAGAGAGTACGCCCATTTCCACACAGAACGGATCCCCGTTGACCGGGTTCTCGTTTATGCAGAACGCAGTCACACCTCTGATCTTGACTCCACCTCCCGCTGCCGACGGCACAGACTCTAGCGTCACCATGTCAACAAGAAATACGATTCCATCACAAAGCACTATTAAACGCTCCAAAGCAGAGGCTGCTCTCAGCTCAGCAACTGGCTTCTTGAGGCCAAGGTACTTGTGAAGCAGCTTCTGGGCCGAATAAATCATTTTCCCTTTGGAAGAAGTGACCTCGTCCAGCAGAAAGTGGTGGATGAAGCAGTCATTGGTGCCCACGTACATGTGTTTTCCACAGCATTCGATGCACTCGATGTTGATGCGAGCTTTGTCGCCCATGAGGAGGTCGCGCTCCACGGCGGGGACAAGCTCAAAAGCCTTCACACTCATCTCAACCAAGGCATCTAGACTGAATGATAAAACACAGGCATCACACAGGGCTGTAACAATACAATGATGTATCGATGTATCACGATACAGGGGGCAATATCCATAATATCAATACAGTAAACGTGCTGTACTGACCACCACAAGGCAGAACAACATGCGTTCTAAGATTGTATAAAAAAAGTTTTTTTACTAAAAAAGAGACTCTGAACTGATGTGAAAGCAAATCAGTGGCTTTGTATTTGCAATATATTACTGTGATGAGCAGCTATTAAAAACACATTAAGTTTTATTAAATAACTCTTATTACATATTTCTAAGAATTTTATTTTGTGACATATTAGTTTTGCTAATAAAATACTGCAAAATACAAATACTATAGAAAGTGAATGAGTGAGTTTGTTCCACCCATTGTCATAGTATCAAATCAAAATAAATATTATCCAGAGAGTTTTATTTTGTTGAAAATACAAAACAAAGAAAAGTTTTAATGTATTGTATCGTGTACCGTATCATGAGCAATGTATCAAGATGCGTATCATATTGTGGGATAATGTATCATTACAGCTAAAATACTTTCTGTGATGAAATGCTTTCACAATGTCTTTATTTTACAGACCAGTTTTTAAATATGTGATGTTAATTTTAAGCAGCTCAAACCCTCCAAATATAAATTTCAGTGTCTGAAAAATTGTGTTTCAGAAATGACTGATTTTTTTTCACTCCTCCTTCATGAGATATGAGTTGATTATAGTCATTTAATACATTTTAACATGAAAAATGCTGTGCAACTGGTTTAACTTTGCTTTAAGGTTTAAACTGTGATTTAAATCAATTCTCCAGATTTTCAGATAAACATTTTAATTAACTGTGAATACAAAAACCTAACTCACATGACATCACGTGACAGGATGACTACTGATTTCAACACATATGTATATTTTAGACATGTCACTTTTCATTTTTTACTTCATGGACGTTCTACGTTGTTTACTTATATATTTACTCTTATGAACACACAGTTTGCACTTATAATTTTCACAGGTAGCAAACATTAGCGTCTGATAGCTAAAGCTAAAGAGCCTAAAGAGGCTAAAGGCAGGAGCAAAAAAGTTCTATGGAGAACTACCTAAATGAAGTTTATTTACACGATAACACCTGTTAATCACGTGATGAAGTCCTAACTATGGTTTAATATTTGGGTAGCTCCTGGGTCAATCAGTGAAGCCACCAATAGATCACATAATCGACTTTTAGAAAATGAGGCTAATGCTGGCGAGCTAGCAAAGCTCGATTTACTACGAAGCTAAAGAGGCTGATTTTGTTCTGATCCAGTTATGTTGTTTAATTACTACAATTCCATATATGCATAGAAATGAGTACATTTCCATTCCCACAAGATAGTCCTCTGTGGATCAACTCCCCGTCGAGTTTGTCATGGAGTAGTCGGTGTTAGCAGCCAGCATACCTACAGGACAGCTGAGGCAGGCGGGCCGGGATCGGATCAACACCAACAGGCGACCCTTACTGTTCCCGAAACAGTCGCCACGGGATGTTTTTATAATTAAACATCAATGCAGCCATGGTGCTGAGGTAGGCACCGAAACGCATTCAGAAAATACAGTCAGGTCTTCCTTATCCAGAGTGAAAACACCGCCCATCTGCGCTGAACCCTGTCTGATTGCAGGTGATTCAGAGATGCGTTCAAGGACACAAAACGGGGACAGAAACGTTTCCGTTACCCTACAACAACAAAAAACAATATTTACAAACTGACTATTTAAAAACAACCATATCTTAAAAATAATGATGGTTATGGTCCACATGCATAAATAAAACATTAAATAGATTTTTTTATATTCTGTGGAAACAGGCGACACCATGTGACACCAACAGGTGTTGTGAAGCATTCGAACTCATAATCCAATATTTTTGTTGGGGCTAGTAGATCACAAAGGAAACAGTCAAACAAGTTACACATAAGACACATCTAATATGATGCATAATACTCCCACTGAAACCGTTGTTCGTTCTAATGTTGTTTTGTTTTATGTTTTTTATTTGAATGAATGAGGGGAAAGACAAACATGAACAAACTTACAAAATACCAGTTGCTCATGAACGCAGCTCGACTGCTTTTCACCCAAGATGCACCTGTCCAACTGAACTGCCTGAGAAAAGCCATTTTGTTATGCTAGCCAGCTAAATGGTTAGACAGCTACAACCAATAACATGAGTCTCCTATATCAACCTTAAGCATGTCGCTTTATTGCTTTTCTTTACTTTTGCATAAATGAGCGGGGTAACCTGTAAGTAGTCCTCGCTGATACGGACTAGTCCGCAAAGCTAAAGGGTTGCTAATGAGTCGAAAACAGGTCGCCGAAGTGTGTTGCAGTTTTAGATAACACATTGTTAGCAAACACTCTGTTTACTTAGTTGTCGGTATTTTTTCTAATTCACTAACCTTAAGTTAGTAACTATTTGTTTGTATTTTGTTATTGTTGTTTTAGTAGTTAACAAATTCCTGCGCTTTTAACTAATCTGGTTAAACAGATAAACGGTAAAAAAAAACAGTCTTAACTGTAATTTAGTAAACACTTGAAGCACAAAGCGTCAAGCCTAATCTGATAATGGCTGAGGACACCCGACAGGACAAGAGGGCCAGCTTTTCTGCTCTGACGGGTCACAGCAACAATGGGATGGCCAGGACCTCCAGCAAAACTGGCGCTTCAAAAAAATTAGTGATAAAAAATTTCAAAGGTAACTGAGTTTTCTTCTTTTTTTACAAAGCAGCAGCACCCCTAACAAGGAAGGATGGAGCTCTAGATCATTTTACAATAAATAATGTTTGGTTGTATGATACAATAATACAGGTGAAGTGTGTTTAACCTGCTTGTTGCAGTATATTTTATCAATAATCAGATTAATCAAAGATGTTATTTATTTGTTCTAGATTCAGACCAAAAAATTAAAATGGACAATTAACTATTTTTTAGATACTTAATAATTTAAGTAAAATGGATATTAGTTTGAATATTCTTGTTTGTTTTTTGATCATTAACACCTTCATTTTTTTCCAGAATTTATGAAAGCAAACATTTTATATTGGGATAAAAAAAAAAAATCTGCACCTACAATAAACTTTGTGAAAATAGTCTTAATAACTGTTTTTAACCAGTAATAGTTGCTCATTTCAGCCCTGCAAAATGTTTATTCACCAATTTTAAAGTGTCCAACTCTAAATGATGATAAATCTGAAGGGACTTTTATTCAACTGAAGAAAAAAAAAAGTGTTTCAAAGAGTGGATGTCACTGTTTTTTATTTAATATTTTATAAATTTACCTGTGAAACAAAGATACTTTAATACCTTAATAATCCTTTCAGACAGGCATTTCCTGAGTGGTAACGGAAAATATTTAGACACCTAAAACCAATGACCAGATCTTTCTCAACATTTTACTGGTAGTAGACATCTTATAGTGTTTTTACTGCTGTGTCTTTATTGTGGTTTTGTAACAGACAGGCCGAAACTGGCTGAGAACTACACAGAGGACACGTGGCTGAAGCTTCGAGACGCAGTGGGAGCCATTCAGAACAGCACCTCCATCAAGTACAATCTGGAAGAGCTCTATCAGGTCTGTTTATCAAAACACCAAAGCTGGAGTTAGATTGAGTTTTCTCTGAGACTCTCATCAGTGTGCTATGGGATTTACCTCTAATATAAACAAATAAACACATATATTTCTTACTGTAAAATCAGCGTGTGTAAATGTTTAATGTCCCCACACTTAGTGACACATCTGTTTGCCTTTTCTCCATGTCTGTGATGAAACACTTTGCTGAAACACTTCAAAGGCGGTGGAGAATCTGTGTTCATACAAAGTCTCCCCTACGCTGTACAAGCAGCTGCGTCAAGTCTGTGAAGACCATGTTCAGGCCCAGATTCACCAGTTTAGAGAATATCCTTTTGATTTGACCCAGTCGGGTCACACGAAGTCGGAGAAATTTTAACTGAACATGATTCAGGTATTTACAATTTAAAACATATTTGTTGAAAGGAAACAGTCCTGTTTTCACTGTGATTACCAGCAGCTAAAAACCTAATTTACCCAGCAGCCTGTAATGGATGAAAATATTATTTACTGATTTATTACTCTGAATTTCTGGGATCTTGATAATATTTTACTGCGTGTGTTTGATAAATTTGGATATTTTTTCCCTTAACTTTGAGCTCACAGAGTCACTGGATAACCTCTCCTTCCTAAAACGAATGAATCGCTGCTGGCAGGATCACTGCAGGCAAACTGTACGTAAGCTTGACAGATTTCCATATCCAAACCATTCAGGAAAGTTGATTTAAGTGTCAAGGAACTAATGATTTAACTGTGTCACTGTTTATAGATAATGATCCGAAGTATCTTTCTCTTCCTGGATCGGACCTATGTGCTTCAGAACTCTCTGCTCCCCTCCATCTGGTAAACTTCAGTTGATTGAAATTGTTCTATTGTCATGATACATTCAGGAAGCTGATGTTGTTTATATTCTGCAGGGACACTGGGCTGGAACTGTTTCGCACCCACATCGTGAGCGACAGTGCTGTTCAGAAGAGAACAGTGGAAGGTATTTTGGAACAGATAGAACTGGAGCGGAACGGGGAGACTATCGATCGCAGTCTGCTGCGGAGTCTGCTTGGCATGCTGTCAGACCTGCAGGTCTGTAATCTCCTGTTGACCTCATCAGTAAATAGACTGAAAGTCTCTGTTTCTACAAACAGTCTTATTTTTAAAAATGTTTTAAGGTTTATAAAGACTCCTTTGAGGAAAGATTTTTGACAGAGACGAATCGTCTTTATGCAGCTGAGGGACAACGGCTGATGCAGGAGCGAGACGTGAGTGAACCGCCAATAGATCCTGTTTATCATGTGATCATTGTTAATCATGCGTATCTTTGCTCCACACATCAGTGGTACTGAGTGTGTGTTCATGTGTCCAGGTACCTGAATACTTGCACCACGTGGCTCGACGTTTAGAAGAGGAGAACGATCGAATCATGAGCTACATCGACCAGAGCACTCAGTAAGATTCAATGTCACTGCAGCATTTCACTGAGTGACCCCCCCCCCCCCAATGTTTATTTAAAAAACATCATCTTGTGTTTCAGATGGTCATAGAACAAGATAAAGAAAAATCTAAATTCATTTGTAATTTGTATTTGAGTAAAGACCAGCTGCACCTTGTTACTACATTCTTAAAACTAGGATCCCTAAATGCTACGAAAATGTTCAGAAAATCCCTCCCTGGGTTGACTGATGCCCCTTTCTAACATGGGCTGAATGGTGGGTCGGGTCGAATAGCGTGGTGTCAGTCTAGTTTTGTTCACACACTCGCCTCTGGAATGCAGCTGTGGGCGTGAGCAATGCTCACGTTGGTGGCGGCATGGGCTGTTTCATTAACCTTAGCAACGACGGAGGTCTGTGACGCAATTCTTAAGCGACACAAGGCTGGTAAACAACTAATGGACGACTGATGCAACACCACACCGGCACATTATGCAGAAGACGAGGGTGGGAAAGCTAATCGTAAATCTCTAAAGCTGCACCTGTCCGACCATTTAGTCAAAAAATAACGTTTTGATGTTTCTGATATTGTTTCTGTCTTGTCCTCTTCATTACTAAAACGTTTAAACTAGGGTCAATGAAGATTTCCGTGGACCTCTTTTGTTCTCACACTTTTGCGATGGATTGCGATTGGATTATCACATACCACAGAGCAGAGATTGCAGTTGAAATTCATTCTTAGTTTGTTATATTTACACAGACTTTATCCATGTTAGACAGTCCACATGTTCACATAAGCTGCTGAATATTTTATTTGGATTTTATTGCATCATTTATGAATCTGGGTTATGCATCAACTTTTTTTTTTTCTGTACATATCACCACAGATCAGGCAGATCACCTGTTAGTCTGTTTACTGCTAGATGTTAGCTGTGGGTTTCTTGCTGGTGATTCAGCACAGATGTTTTTTGTAAAGTATATTTTATGGTGTCTGTCTGATTAGTGTCAAAAAGTCACGAATGTATATTCTGTGCGTGCACACTGAATATTGAGCGTATTAAAGTGGATCGCACGAGGAAATTGTAACTTGCCTGTAATAAACATACATGACAAGAGGGCATTTCTGTACTGTGAGCGAGCAAACAGTGTCTGTGGACACACACACACACGCATCTAACATGCACGCATATGTGGACCAACGAGCAGACACTCAGCTCTCACTCTCAACATGCTCACTTTCAGAATCTGCATGAGGGCAGAGTCAGTGTATCAGTGTGAACGGATCAATAATTGTGCAAGAGCATAAACACCATAAACATTATTTATGTAGCTTGTTGTCAATATTACTATGAAAAAAAAGAGGCAGTAATCAGATTAAAATCTTGGGAGTTTTATTGATATGTATGTGGGGCCTTTTTTTTATTTTTATTTTATTTTGTAAAGCACTTTGAGCTGCATTTCGTGTATTATTAAGTGATACACAAAGGTCACAAAGACGACTGAAACCACAGGCTTGTATTAGTCATACGTGTAATGCTGTTATTATTACTCAGTAAATTACACACACATACAGACACACGCTAGTGGTCAAGGAGGATTTTAGCATCACACAAAACTGTTGCAAATCAACCCCTCTTCCCCCCCAAAGATACAACTATTGTCTTATGTAAAGGTTGCTTAACAGATTGACATTTCTTTGAAGTCAGGAGGGGGAGTGTGTTCACCTCAGTAGGAATTAAACATTCAGGGATCCAAGTAATAAACTGATTTTACCACATTTTTTCTGCATCTTAGCTTAATTTTGCTCAAACAAGTAATTATACAGGATCACGTGTTTCTATGAAGTAGAGGATATTTTGTTATGAGAATTCATCCCACAAGAATCTTTTTAAAATTATGAATGTATTTTGCAGACATTATGTGTTTTTAAACACAAAGTGCTTTTAAATGGGTGACGGTGGTAATATTTAAATGATGCTACTCAGAGTAGATATTAGGCATTGTGCATGTTCCAGCTTGTAGATAAACATGCTCAGTTTCTGTTTTGTCTCTTCACAGGAAACCTCTCATTAGTTGTGTTGAGAAACAACTTTTAGGAGAACATATGACCGCAATGCTGCAAAAAGGTGAGGCTTCGTTTTTGTCTGAAGTCTTTATATTTGTGAAGTTTAGGTTTGTGGTTCCGTGTGAGGGTATAATTATCTAAAATATTAAATCCAGAGACCTTATCTGCGCTGTCTTTAGGTTTCTATAGAAGCAGTCGGTGTTGCAGTTCTCGCCTGCAGGCTGATGTGCACTACCACAGAAACGAGACCACATGTGTTGCTGATGCAGACTGTAATATAACTATAATTGGTCCAGCTGGTTTGAATCTACGCAAATCATTTTAATGCCTTTTGGGAACACCAGAGCAAAATAATCATGTTTGAATATAATCCTGCTGCCAGTTTTTCAGTTTAAAAGCATTACCTGACTGCAATATATTTGGCTTCCATTTGATCAAAAACCCCCTCAGTTTTATTTATATTTAAACCCTGAATGAAATTAATTTGATATTTTTATCAGTTTCAGAAAACTTACTCAACTTACTACTCTTCAACCATGGTTGAATAATTTGTTTTTTTGTTTGTTTTTTGTTGGTTTGCTTGTTTGTTTTTCCTGATTTGTGGATTTGATCAAGGGACAATGCAAAAGTCTTGACTGTTTGCTGTCATATGCCTTCATGGCTGTTTTTGTTTCAGGTCTGAGCAATCTGTTAGATGCGAATCGTGTTACTGAGCTGGCCCTGCTCTACCAGCTGTTCAGCAAAGTGAAGGGAGGACTTCCTACACTGCTGCAGTTTTGGAGGGATTATATCAAGGTAAACACATTAAACCTTTATGAGTACATAAAAGGAAAACCTGTTTTAGTCTTAAATACGTGCATTTTCTGGTTGCAGTCGTTTGGTGGAGAGATTGTATGCACGCCAGAAAAAGACAAGGACATGGTTCAAGACCTGCTGGACTTTAAGGACAAGATGGACAATGTGCTGCAGAGCTGCTTTGCACGGAACGAGGCTTTCATCAACGCCATGAAGGAGGCCTTTGAAACGTTTATAAACAAAAGACCCAACAAGCCTGCTGAACTCATTGGTTAGTCAGGCGAATAAATTGTTATCACAATCAAGTCTTTTCAATTCCACAAATTTCATGAAAGAATGTTTTTCCTTTTGGATAAATTTACACAGCCAACTTTTCCCTGGTTTTTGCTAGTTGCAGCTTATGATAACATCTTTCATGTTGCTTCACACACAGCTAAATATGTGGATTCTAAGTTAAGAGCTGGAAACAAGGAGGCGACAGAAGAAGAACTGGAGAGAATCCTGGACAAGATAATGATAATCTTCCGCTTCATACACGGTCAGTTAAATTTCTGTGTGCAGAATAAATCAATGTATTTGTGCTTCTTGGGGACTGACAGGTTTGTTACAGTGAATTTGGTTTCCTAAAAAAAACAGGAAAAGATGTGTTTGAGGCTTTTTATAAGAAGGACTTGGCCAAACGTCTGCTGGTTGGAAAGAGTGCCTCTGTTGACGCTGAGAAGTCCATGCTCTCCAAACTTAAACACGGTAAGTCTTTAGTTTTCTGGATTGTATTTGTCAAAAAAAAAACAACAATCATCATCCCACGTAATACTTTGGGATTCAGAATGAATATTTACAGGATTAAAGAGATACTGAATAACCTCAAATGGTTCGTATGATCATATTTTTCCAATTGATGCTTAAGATTTAAGAAACTCATTTGATAGTATGTGAGTTTCTGTGAGAACATGTCAGCTGTGATGTTTGTGGTTTTGACTTCCTGCAGAGTGTGGAGCAGCATTTACCAGTAAACTCGAGGGGATGTTTAAGGACATGGAACTGTCCAAAGACATCATGATCCAGTTCAAACAGGTAAAATCTCCCAGCATGTAGATATTTAACAAAAGCATTTATGACATATTTCCATGTAAATTTCTGGTAAATGATAAAATTGTTGTATTTGGACTCAGTATATGCAGAACCAGAGTGAGCCGAGCAACATAGAACTCACTGTGAACATCCTCACTATGGGCTACTGGCCTTCATACACAGCTATGGAGGTGCACTTGCCCTCAGAGGTAAGCAGAAATACACTGAATGAGAAAATCTGGAGTCATGAAAGCAAAGTAGCAGATACAGTGTTTATTACCTTATTTTTCATTGTCATGAAATGATGCTGAACAGTCTGTCACAGGACTTTTTTGTACATATTAAGACTCTCTTCACTTTTTGATAGATGGTGAAACTTCAAGAGGTATTCAAGCTGTTCTACCTCAGCAAGCACAGTGGGAGGAAGCTGCAGTGGCAGCCCACATTGGGTCACGCTGTACTAAAGGCGGAGTTTAAAGAGGTAAGGACTGTGCTCATCTTGACGATGCATGAAGGATTATGGACAAACATCTGAGCTACTCTTTCAATCCTACAGGGGAAGAAGGAGCTGCAGGTTTCGCTGTTCCAGACACTGGTTCTGCTCATGTTTAATGAAGGAGAGGAATTCGGCGTGGAGGAGATTCGCTCTGCCACCGGCATAGGTTACACATTTCTGTGTTGTGCAATCGTTCTGATGTGGACAAAGTGTCTGCAGCTTCTCACTGTCCTTCTCTGTTGTCCTGCACAGAGGAGGGAGAGCTCCGGCGTACACTGCAGTCCCTGGCATGTGGGAAAGCTCGTGTCCTCAACAAGAACCCCCGAGGAAAAGATGTGGAGGATGGAGATCGTTTCAATTTCAACAACGATTTTAAACATAAACTGTTCCGCATCAAGATCAACCAGATTCAAATGAAGGAAACGGTAAAATGTCCTGCTTCCTTTTTTCCTTCTTTGTCAATCACACCTTCCTCCTCCTGATCTCAAAACTTTTTTTTTTTGCAAAGTATTTAGCAATAAGTCATTTTTACCGAGGGATTTTTGGTTTGCAGGTAGAGGAGCAGGTGAGCACTACAGAGCGCGTGTTTCAGGACAGACAGTATCAGATTGATGCAGCTGTTGTGCGCATCATGAAGATGAGGAAGACTCTGAGTCACAACTTACTGGTGTCAGAGCTCTACAACCAGCTGAAGTTCCCCGTTAAGGTGACATTAATCTTCTACTCATTTATCATTTTCTTATATCACTCACTCATCCAGGACTCACTTCTATCTCTCTTGCTAACTTCTCGACAGCCGGGTGACCTGAAGAAACGGATCGAGTCGCTAATAGACAGAGACTACATGGAGCGTGACAAGGAGAATCCTAACCAGTATCACTATGTTGCCTGAGGGAATGCTGCTGTCACTGTCGTGCTTTTCTCACTGCAAGCGCACAGCCGCCGTCCCCCCTCCTCCTCCATCCAGCACAGGGTAACGACCCCTCAGCCGCATGGCTCTCCTCTGGTGCCCATCTGTCCCTCCATCTTCAATATCTGGATGACACACGCAGATCTCCAGAGACACGAGAGAAACTCAGCTGTGCTGTTCCCATTCTGTGATATCTTTTCAGTGACTTGGGGACTAGGCTGTTGAAGTGGTCTGGGTTGTTATTGGTCGGTTTCTATGACTTAAAAAAATCTGCAAGTTCAAAGCTCAGCTAAAATTAACTAGCACTTTTTTCTGTTGTTTTTTTGTTTGTTTTATTTACTTTGGATTTGGTTTCCTTCCTACATCATTTTATTTGGAATCACTTATTGTCTACCATAACTTGTTCTTGCGAGTTTTGATATTTCCGTGTGTGGGTTGTATTTTTGTTTGAATGCGTAAACTTCTGAGCGTTATCCGACCTGGATTGGTTGATTGACTGTGGAGAATCAGCTGTTTGGGGAGTAAGAAGCACGTGAGAAGAACAAAGCTTCCTGGTTTGTAACACAGATGCTGTACGACGTGCAGACAAGCCACTCGGGGTATTACTTTTGCCATCTTGTATGTTCTGACCAAAATGTCCTGATGTTTTTGTAGATTGGAGTGTATTCTGTGTAAGAGTGCGAAAGTGAACTTGAATAAAATGGATATTTAATGACTGAATGGGTCATTTATATTTGAGCAAATATGAATCACCTTTTTTTGGCGGGGAAGGGTTATATTTCTTTTTCTTTTATCGCTCATTCACGCTAAAAGACTTATCTATTGGCCAGGAATTTCTTTTCTTCTTTTTTCTGTGGCTTTACCCAAAATAAATCTTTGGATTTTCCTACATGGGATTTCGAACAACTAAAATATTCTCAACATGGAAGTGAAAATGAGAACCCTTGTGTTGATGCTTTCAGTATTAACTGAGGGGAATGCACATGTTTTTTGGAAAGAGATATCTAACACTTTAACTTAAATGTAAGAATTGAAAACTTTATATCTTCTGTTAAACCGCAGTAAGAATGTGGCAGTGCCCTGCTAAGACTTGGACTGGAGCATTAAAGCAGCCTCTGCGTTCCTTTTGGGGTTTTACACAGCCTCGTGAATTGATGAGGGTGTCAGCTGACTGGCCACAACACATGCTTTTTGCAGTAACAGACTGTGTGAACCTTCATCTTTAACCCGCAAATTATACTTTCAGTTTACACGCAAAGTAATTTGTTTAGTTTATTTTGTTAATGCACGTCTTGTGTAAAATGCACGTGAAATACATTTCGCTGGAAATATAAATTGAAGCCCTATTATACATTAGTGGTTTTCTCCCCTCCATGTTTATTCTGTTATAATAAGCTTTATTTATGACAGGAGTGTGAAGTCGATATTTCTTCCTGGAAGTCAAGATTCTGTGATGTTGGAACATTATGAGTTTCTGTAACTCTGTTAAAGCTCATTTCTAGACTCATATATTTTCTTAAGCAATAAAATTGTTTTTATTTATTCAGACAGTTTGGGTGTTTTTATGCCCCGTTATGGACCCAACATGTTGTTGAGGGGGTGACGGAAGAGGGGAGGGGGATGTATCACGTGACTGGACTCCGCTAAACTGCAAGTTCACGTGACTGACGTGGTTTTTCCACGCAGTTCGGGTGAGAGCGACGTCTAATCACGATTTATGATCATACCCATCAGCAGGGAGTGTTTTGGAGCTGTTTAACAAGTCCATCTTTTGTTTTCAGACAGAGGAAGCTAAACGATAACCGGAAGAGCTGCATCTTTGTAGCTTGACTTTAAGCTAACCGTTAAGTCAAGTGCAGAGAAGAAGCAGCGCCACATCTCCGGGTTCGTCTTTCTCCTTTCGGCGACGGTGAAACATTTGACCTTAAATATGATGGTCTTCCAGTATCTTCCCGCACCTTGCATCGTCTGCTTCGCGGTTTTAGGTGAGTTTTTGCTGTTCAATGCTATGGTTGGACCGAATGACGTGATGAAACCGACTGACGGTCAGCTGCGACGACGAGCTGAAGTTGGAGGCATGACTGGAATCTACAGCCAAAACGTCTTTAATTCAGTTTACTGGAAGCTGTTTACATTTCTTCCAGAACTGCGGGGCCTTGTATAATGTGTCAATGTCTCATATCTGAGTTTAAATTCTGTCTTTTTTGTTAAATTCTTCCAACAACGAAAGTAATAATTGATCAGAACACAAAATAATGCCAGTTATGTAATATCACACTACAGTTTTATGATATAACAAATTTTACATCTTATTTTGAAAAGCTGTAATATTGTGACATGTTAGAACAGAAAATTTATACAGTTTTTAAAAATTAAATATAATGATTTTTTTTTTTTTTTAATAAAACAGTAAGCTGGTGAATTAATGACCTGATTCAGAGAACTGAGTTAAATGTTTCAAAGCATCTGGACAACTAGTTTTCCATTAAATCAGTAAACTTATTTCCATAATTCTCTGTCTGAAGTTATATTCGTTTTTAGATACATCATGCCTTTATGTTGGGTTGGATTTTTGAACTTTTTGGACATTTTAGCCTGCTAGTTTTGAAACATTATTTACTTTCCTAAATGTTGTTTTTTGGCCTGTTTAGTCTTTAAAAACTGATGAATCTAGATCAGATGTATTCACCTGAAACATCCTCAAGGGATGTAGTAACATTAAAGGGAGTAGAACTGTGTTGACTGATTCAATAAAGATGGTAGAATTGAAAAGATTACATCGTAAACAGCAGTAAACAATGAAAGCCCAGATTCTAATAAGTGGATCAGTGCTGCTGTTGATAACAAAGGTCATGGACTTGTGTTTCACAGGCCTGAAAAGTCCACGGATTCACTTCTTTTGATCCTGTTCTGTTAATGTAATATCCTGCTTTGGTTAATGTTGTGGAGCATCAGATTGTCCTCATTGTTGTGTCATTTGAGAGCATCACATGACTGCCATGATGTCTTTGTGTTGCTCACAGCTCCACAGGGGCCCTGTGTTGGTTTATGACTCGTCGAATCCATCTGAACACACACAGGCACCTGATGCTGACACGTGAAACCGAGACATTAAACCACAAATAGTTAGAAATTAAAATAACCTTGTCATGTTTATTGACAAACTGTTTTAGGTTGTTTTCAGGATTTTAGTCCCTTTTTTTCAACCCCAGCAGCAGTGAATGATACTCTTTGGTCTGATAAACACATAGTTTGCTATCTGTGGTTTTATACTTTGTACATACAAGAGCTTGCTGGGTTTCAGTGTTGTGTAAACCTTCTACCTTGTGTTTGTGGGCTGAACGGAGAGGTGACACAGGGGCCATGTTTAATCTTGGCAGCCATAGGAAGGAGATTGTGATCAACATAAACAGAGGCCTGAAGTGCAGAAAGTTTTGACTTAAATGTTCTGATTAATTAAAGAAACTGCTGCGTCAGAAATCATCAGTTTTACTTCTTAAAAAGAAGTTATAGTCGTGAGTGGTCACAATATTTTTCCCACTCATGTACAGTTTTAAGACATTCTGGGAAGTGTGATGCAATTTATCAAAATTCTTACACTATTATGAAATGTGTGGATTTTTTCCATTTAAAAAAAAAAAAAAAAAAAAAAAGGATTTCCGTTATGTAATTAAGAATGAGTGTGAAAATTACTCAAAATCACACACTCACACTGCTCTGGCGCAATGATTTAACAGTTTTCAGAGTATAAAGAAGGTATTAATAGCTCGAAATCCGTTCTGGTGAAAGTTTCCAGGTTGTTCAAATAAAAAAAAAACTCTTCTGTTCTTCTGCAGTTCCACCTGCTCATGTCTGCAGCAGAGCAGAAGCTCCAGCTTTCTTCGAATTATTTTAGGTTTTTGTCGCCATCTGGTGGCCGGATGTGTAAACTGAGTCTTGTTTTTGTGTGCAGGACATGGTGTCATGTTACAGTGGCTTTTCTGTCAACTTTTAACTAGTTAGATAAGACAGAAAATATACAACATTCATTTAAGTTACTATTAAACAGCACATACATGTAAATTACAGGACTTAACAATTCTATCTTAGCAGTTGTGTTTCCTATCTGAATGTTTTAGAAGTCATAAAATGAAAATAGTTTAGGTTTAATAACAGTTTCACTTTATAGATACACTGTGAGATGATGTCAGTATAAGCGTATAAATAACATCAGTAATAATTACTCCGGGTCATTTACTGCAACACTCAGGTGTGTTCTCTCACCTCCACTGCAGGTTACATTCAGGCTGTTACTCTTGAAGTGAAGGAGGGGAATTCTACCTGCATCAAAGCGGAGCTGTCTGTGTCTCTGTCCATCACATACGAAACTTCCAACAGCACAGTAAGCACAGAACTCTGGTTTTTTATTACTTGTTCCACATCTCATTGTAAAGTCTTCATTGTCCTGCTCGTCTTCCCCCCCAGAGGACGGTTTCAGTCCCTCTGCCCGAGTCTACCTCAGTTGATACAGCTAGCAGCTCATGTGGAAAAGGCGGCAGCTCGCCGTGGCTGGTGGCGGTGTTTGGTTCCGGCCATGGACTCGGTCTGAGCTTCTCAACCAACGGAAGTGTTTACAGTGTCACAAACCTGACTCTGCGGTACAACCTGAGCGACGCGTCTCTCTTCCCTGAGGCCAACCGCTCTGGTACGGACAAACAACCCTTATTCAGTTCATCAGCTGTGTTTAAATACATGTGAAGTTTGTATCGACACATCACTCCCAAATGTATCTAATACACAAAGATCATGTCCTTAATGTCAAACCTGAAATATACCAGGATGAAAGAGGGGGTGCTGGAAGTTGGGACAGAACCAACATCCTGATTCTGTTCTAGGTGTGGTCACTGTAATGAATGATTCAGTTGGGATCTGGGCACCAATCAACACCACCTACCGCTGTATGAGTCCCACCACCGTCAGAGCAGGTGGAGATGCTGTTACTTTCTCCAATATGAGGCTGGAAGCGTACATGCCAGGAAATAATCTGAGTTCAGCAGGTACTGTAATCTGATCTTCTTGTTCCTGGTGATTTTTCTGTTGCTTTAAAGCAGAGGGTGCATCTGTTTATCGTACTTCTTTTCTCAGAAAGCGTGTGTACTGCTGATCAAACCACCACAACAGCTCCTCCTACCACTTCCAGCAGTACAACAGCAGCTCCCTCACCAACCCCTCCTGGAACACCTGAACGTGGCACGTATTTTGTGAAGAACAGCAACGGCACTGAATGCCTCCTGGCCCAAATGGGCCTGCAGCTCAATGTCTCCTACGTCTCTCAGTCACAGAATAAGGTTAGCACGGAGCAATAACTACTCACACAGCTAACGGTACTGCTAATCTCACATGCATGATACAAATCTTCTCTTCGCCAGACTGTCCAAGAATTATTTAACTTGACTCCCAATCTGACAAGTGCATCTGGATCATGTGGAGCCAGCAGCGCTACCTTGGTTTTGACACAGGAACAAACCATCACACTCAACTTCACCTTCACCATGGTAACAAGATGTTGGTTTACATGTTTGAGTGTTCAAGAACTGTATGTAATCATCTTTTCCTCTCATGCACAGAACTCAACATCCAGGAAGTACCACCTGAGCGGGATCAATCTGCTGGCCAACTGGCCCGATACGAGCGGTGAGTCTCTGTCCTGACTACAACTCTTTATGCATGAAGACATTCTCATCATTCTCTCTCCCCTTCAGCTCCCTTCTCAGCCAGTAACACCAGTCTGGACTATCTGCACAGCACGCTGGGCCATTCTTACATGTGCCTCTCAGAGCAATCTCTGCAGGTGGTTCCAACCTTCTCCATCAACACGTTCAGGCTGCAGGTGCAGCCGTTCGGTGTCACAGCAAAGCAGTTTGCTACAGGTAGGAATCACTTTGTTACATATGTCTGTTCTTTTACTCTTTAGTTTTGGTTTGTTACACTGAACTAAAATTTCTCTAAAACAGATAAATGTTGCTCTAGAAATTAGCAGTTTTTGGAGATACTTATCTAACTTTGATTTGTCCTCTGGGTGCAGCGGAGGAGTGTCAGGTGGACCAAGACCAGATGCTGATCCCCATCATCGTTGGAGCGGCTCTTGCTGGACTGGTGCTAATTGTCCTCATCGCGTATCTAATAGGCAGGAAGAGGAGCCACGCTGGATACCAGACGATCTGAGTGATCCTTACATTTACCTTAAATCTAATGGACTGATTGGTGGAGAGATGAAACAGAGCGTGTGAATAAGTGGCCGAGTGACACACCGAGTGAATGAAAGCAGTTTTCAGTGACGAGTGCATGTGCCCTCTGGAGATTTCCCTTTCCCTTTTGTTGATGTGACGCAGACTGCCTGCTGGCTTTAAACCATGTTCATTCTGAGATAATGGGGGGGGGTAGTTTGCATTGTGAGTCTATCCTCCATGATTCAGCTCCACTTTCCTTTTAGTTCTAAAATATTCAGAATTTGCTTGAGTTGCCGTTTGTTGTTTTTAGCTGTGATTAGTTCTGCAATTAAAGATACAAATTCTTCAGACCTTCAAACATTTCCCCAAAGAATATTTCAAGTCGGGTAAAGTTTTACTCTGATCTATTGTTGGAACTTCTCGAGCTTCTGATGATCCTTTAAGAAAAGGGAAACTTCTGAATGTCTTTTCTAAAAAAAAAGAAAAAAAAAAAACGTCCTCAGCAAAGACTAGAAATGTTTTATCATGGTCCATGATGGAGTGAAGTGCTGATGGGCAGAGAAACTTCTGCTGTCAGACTCAAACCGAACACCATGAGAAGTCCTAAATACCTTGAATATAACGGAACAAAGTAACAAAATAAAAAAGTACCATTCAAACTGTTAGAATAAGTTTGACAGTTGTAACATTTGTTTTGTATTTTTGCCTCTTCAATTGAACACGAGAATTTTTAGAAAAATGAAATTTTTCTTAAATTGGACAGATGAAGCCCAGTCTGGTATGATGAGAAGAAATATGGACGTTCTTGTTGGATAAAGCCCGTGTGATGCGACAGTAAATCAGTGGGTTTCCATGTTTCACCTCCCACTTCTAAAAGAACGAAGTGAGTTCTAGTGATTTGATCTTTCTAGAGAAAATGGTTGATCTATTTTCTATTATGCATCTTATTGGAAGTTAATAAAATTTTTAAAAATCCAGTTTTTGGAGTATTTTATGACTCTATTGGATTCACTGTCTCAATAAAAAAACAGACCTCAGTACAATCAAAATGACCTTCAGAACAAACTGGACCCACCACTTTGATGGTTGTGCTTGTATTCTCACCTCAGTGCTGCTACATTTTTACATTCTACAAACCTTAACACAACTAACAAGTATTATTTCAAAATATATATATATATATATATATATATATAAAAAAATGATAAAATTAACAGATTACAAGCAGATACACTGTCAGCTCTTCATTTACTCCAAAATCAGTTTCTTTATATTCATGATCAAGACGAGAATGTGAAAAAACTTTCTGGTTTAAAGTGCTTTGATCCACATTTTCACTAAGACATACTTCATGTTAATATCAGTGGAATCATGACATCATACAGCCAAGACAGTGATGGCAGATTGTCTCATGGAAGGTTTAAGACATGTAGTAATCACAGTGATGCACAGTGCAAACGAGCTGCTGAGAGTTCCCTCTATCTGGGACGTGTACGGGCTGCGAGCATGACGGAAGCCAGGTCAGGATTCTTCTGCAGTGATTCGGGCTCTGCATGTCGCTCGGAGCTTAGTCAGCGTTGCTTTGGAGAGGCTTCCTGATTCGGTGAAGATTTTCTAGGAAAAGCAGGAAGCACCAGGATTATCGGATTACAGAGACCAAATTAAAAAAAAAGGACATCCATTTTACACTGACTAATCTTCTCTTTTGTAAAACGACATTCTTAAAGAATCATGTTGTGATACGTTCTGACTTTTTTTTCCCTCCTACCTGCATGAAAGTGTGACATTCTTCAACAAATGGTCCGCGAGTCATCTGTTTGAAGGCTTCACAGACGTCCGGCAGGGACTGGGCCCGTTCAGTCAAACCCTGGTGGTGCTGGATCAGTGTGAGAGCTACACGGAACAGGATTTTTGAACCTTCATAGAAGAGGCAATCCCATATCCTCAAAACAGTCTATAAAAAAACCAAACAGCAGCAAAGAAAACATTAAAGTTTAATCTACTTGTTTTCTACTTGATCCTCCTTCACTTCTTATTTACAGCTGCATGAGCGTTTCTATCTTATAAGCTGTTCCTTGTTTCTGGTTGTTTCCAGTGTTTAAAGTGCAGTTTAAACTCTGAGAGAACAAAATGAAGATCCTGCATGTGTCACACCCTTGTAGATAAATTCCACATGTATTTGGAGAACAAACATTAAGGCCAACACCCTCCCCTGGTCAACAGAGGGACACGGTAGCATCAACAGTCAGATGAGAGGGAATTCATCTTTAAAAGATCACAGGCATGTTTTAGATTTTGCCCTTTTTGCTGACTTGTCCAGTTTGCCTCTATGTTTTTAATTTACCAAAGACTGATTATAAACCAGAAACTGACCTCTACTGGCAAGACGTCTATGTAGAGACAGATAAACCAGCGAGAGACCACGAGAGTCCACATGACGTTATGTTCCATCATCGCCTGCCACACACGGGGGATTTTAAGTTTCACAAGCTCTCCCAACACCTCCTGGTCAGTTTTCAGCCCCATCATGGCTGGAGTGTAGTAATCTGCAACCACACATCAAATTTAAATACAACAAACACCACAGTTTTCACTTCTGTCATAACTACTAACATTTCTGGATTACATATGAAAGTGTCAGACTCAGCACATGATGCTGATCTAAAGCACAGACTGGAGTTTAAGACCACGTGACACTAACAGGATTATTCTTATCCCCACGTGGACAGTACAGGAACTTCAATGTGACAGAAACAGAACGACACACCTGGTAAGATTCTACCAAGCAGCGCGTCCATCAGCCAGAAGGACTTCTCTTCATCTCTTGTAATAAGTAGTAGGTACCCAGCAATGAAGTTCATCCCCTGAGAACAAACACACATACTTTGGTTACATATAATTCCTGAATCCTGTCTGAGCAGGTTTTCTTAGACTGCAGTGCTTTTAACTCATTCAAAATTCTGAGTTCTTTAAAAAAAAACAACGATTTTTAAGAGAAGTGATTCAATTCCACTAAAATGTTTCTTATCAGAAGAAATTAAAAGCCATAAATAAAAGTCACTTGGCATATTGGATTTGGTTTTTATTAGACATAATCACCAATATCTTGATGTTGATTACATTACAGATAAGCGTGTCCTGAAAATGATGTCAGGCCTAAAGAGGAAACACACACTTATTTGTTGTGTTCGGGCTGGACAGGGAAACAACTGAGTAAACAGAACACGTTGTGTTTGTAAACACAAACCACAAAAGAAGGAAACTGGAACATTTTCAATCAAAAAGAGGCAACCTGAGTGAAACTGACCATCAATGGCTTTCATTATGTCCATATTTGTAAGCGACGTGACCAACAACAGCCTTTTATACCACAAACCACATTACACTCTCCAGTGAATTAAATTTGCCTTCCAAACATCAGTGATTACCATGAGGAAGTATAACACTGAAACAGACGACCTTTCTCTGCATGCGCACACACACACTTTTGATATTGTGTAACACCTACAAACACTAAAGTGTGTGTTTTTAAGCACAGTGGTGGACTTCCTTACTTTGATCCACACACCAGTATCTGCACCACTGTCTTTATTCTACTTTTTTTTTTTTATTAATTCGCTTTTCACCATAATAACCGGTACTGCTATTATACCCATGCACAAATATACAGACCTAAAAACCAAAACCCACGTTAGGTTTCAAGTACACGGGAGAAAAGGTGCAATATCCAATAACATCTGAAAATCCTTTTCAGTTGGATTTAAAGAAGGTTAGTATTACTTGGCAGTAGCCCACAGCTGGATTGTGGTGACCATAAGCCAGCAGCACATTGTACAGGGCTTTCTGTAGACCTTGATCAGATGTCTTGTGGAAGTGAATGTTGTCTGGAAAAGTTCTGTTCAAGTCTGAAAGAAAAGAGACCGTGCAGACGTTAATCACGCTTTGCGTGAGCAAAGAAAGAATCAACAGGAAACAGAACGCTCTGACAGCCAAATGATTCTGTTTAGCAATAAATTGAGTCTGAACTTTGGATCTTTTTTGTCTCAAAGGGACTTTGAAGGCATAAAGGACAAATGTTATTGTGTCTGATGAACAAAAATAATGAACCTATTAAGGCAGAACTCAAAGTCTGTTAAACACCAGGCACTGCTCATCATCTGACAGGTAAAGAATAAGTGTATCGGGCCGTGTAGTGGGGCTGCTTCTGAGCAGCAGGGACAGGAAGATGAAATTGTGTTAAGGGTGAATGGAGACAGAAGAGCTTCAGTGCTCAATGATCTGCCCCTGGGTTTTCAGTTTCCTTCACAAAAAGGACCCAAAGGACTCAGAAAGAGACAATGTTGGAACTGCTGTGGGCCAATTCTAAGAGAATCTGCCAAGAAATAAAAAAGGGGTGAGAAAATGTGTACTGCCAAAACTCTGGTGTGCAGAGCTTGTAGAGGCCGGATGCAAAGCTGTAATTATTCCCCATGTTAGAAGGTGTACCGTGTTATTTTTAATCATTAAATGAGCCTTCTCATTCTTATTTCAAAACATACATTAAACATAATACATGTTTATCAGAGTTAGTAGCAACTTTTTTCTTAGATTTTTATGGAGGACCTGTCCAGGATGTCCCCTGCCTCTTGCCCGAAGACCGCTGGTGATACCAGCTCCCTGCGACCCTGAACAGGAAGGAGCAGGTTCAGAAAATGGATGGATTTTTATTAATTTTAACCCTTTGGATAAAAACACAGAACATGAGGGGTTTTTATATTTATACTGTTCATAAGTCGAACATATTTGTTGATGGAGGTTCAGCTTATCCGGAAAAAAAGTTTTGGCAACAGTCTCAGTGGTGAGTTTAAGGTGTGTCAGGAATTTTTTTTTTTTTTTTTTAAAAAGGTGAGAAAATAGTAACCTGGGTCTTCCAGATCTATGTGTAGTCCCACGTGTCCTGTCAGTGCTACACAAAGATCTCAAACTGCTCCGTCTGAAAGTGTCTGAAAAAGGGAGGGCCATCTGGTATAATATTTTAAGCTGATTGGAGAATGCACCAGCAAGAGTCCACCTAAATCACAGTAAATCAAGCTCTTGCAAATCCAGTCAGGACAAAAGCACAACACATGGTTACCACCAAGAAGTGCACAAAGTTCTTACCTTTGCTCATTTTTCAACAAAGAAATCATCTCTAGTTCTCCTCAAACAGATTAAATATCTGCTTCTACACGTACATCCACTGGCGCGACCATGTTTGTTTTGCTTTGTCTGGGTACTTGCTGCTATCGTCACACCTGAACACCCGCCCCAAAGCACAATGCTAACGTACGATTGGTCTGCACCACCAGTGGTGTAGAGTCTGACGGTTTAGTTGGAGCAGTACAAGATGGGATTTTCATGGGTTTGGAAAACTCCAAATCGTGAGAATCCATTTTTCAGTGCAAGGTTAAGAAAATAGTAAAAACAGTCTGACCTGTTCTTATGGTCTCCATTAGTTTAGGGTCATGCTGGCCTGCCAGCAGGGACTGGTAGTATCCTGGGTTCTTCTCTAGCTGGTCTTGAGCCCCACTGGCTGCCATCCAGATCAAAGCTCGGTGCTCATTGGGAATCCCCTTGCGTACATAACGCTTTACTGTAAGAGAGGTGATGTTTAGGTGTGTCTGTATTTGTTTCGAACAGATGCTGCTACTTTCAGCTTTTGCACTCACGTTTTACATTCTTTTGCACCTTGTTTTTGCCCTTCAGAAGTTTGGACCACTTGATGGATCGTCGAGTGAGCACAACCAGGTACTCAGACATTAACTCCTCGTGCAACCCATAATCAAAGTCTTCTGGGCGCTTAAAGCCATATGGATCCAATCTGGGTCAAAAAGCAGTGTTACAATTTAATTTGGACAAACTGGAAAGAATGGATTCACAGTGAGGACGTACAAACATTACAGGCTGTAAAGCTCAATCTCTGAGCAAAAAAATAAAATAAAAAATTGTCCACATTTCAAAGAGGCAAAGCAGACAAAGATCAGGCGGTTAATAATATACACTCTTTGTATGTTTGTGAATATATCTTTCCAGGATGAACAAGGCGTGAGTGTAGATGGCTCAAATGAATTCCTTAGGTAATATGTTAATCTTCCTGCAGCTTAACCTTTCCAGGAAAGCAAAGTAATTCTCAAGGAATTAATATTTCCACAATTTAATGGTGCAGTGTGTTTATTTCAGACATGTTCGACCAAATCTTCTACATGTACAAACCTTAATGAACTAAAAAAAGTCACTATGCAAAACTTGTGGTTTAGATTTCAGTGTTCTTACAAAACTAAACTAGAAATGTTTCACGGTACATAAACCAGGTTAGTCATTTGCTTTCTGTATCTTTACGCACATGAACTTCACTTCAACATCAAACCAATTGTTTTTCTTGTTTGTGACACAGAGAATCCAGTTTGTTGCAGATGAAACAGATGTGGAATAGGTTCTCATTTAATTCTAAGCTACAACAGTAAGAGATTCACTTGTGAAAAAGTCAATAATAACTGGCTTGGTTAAATATTTTGTGTTTGTAAATTCTTAAATCATTTTGTAAATATTTACTTTGAACTATTAAGGTTTTAAATGCACATTACTACAGGGATGAATACACATCTAGTAGTTTTTATAAAAAAAACAAGTCTTATTTATTATATTTATGAAAAAAAACTCAGACAATAAAGTAACTTCAGAATAAAATAATGATTCTATAATGCCAGTAAAAACTTCTCAGCCTCTTGAAAATAAAGTGAATCAGATTAACGGATGTAAAGATGCATTTCACAGGACAGAAGAATGAAAAGTGATAATAATGAATTTCTGAAAACACGAGCGTCAACAGAAGTCTTGAGAGCGCACGCGACGTACTGACGCTGATCCCAGCTAGTTGTAGCTAGCTGGAGATAACGGTAAAATTAATTTTACTTTTTCAATTTTGACACCGTGAGGACCACAGTAACAGGTTAGTTACTGAAGTAACTATAAGCTTAAGACTTTAGTTAAAAAAAAAATACAGATTTTTTAAATTAGTCATGGATAATCAGCGGTGTGAGTATTACCTGTCCACTCGGTCTTTAGCTGTGCGGTCTGAGAGCGTTGAGTGGGTCCCGTTGGTCGCTTTAATCCTCTTTTCCATTGAATCTTCTGCTTAAGTGAAATCCTGAAAAGTTCGTCTAAAATCCCAGCATGTATCAACTGTGATGTTTTAGTCCCAAAGTCTCAATTTTACGCTAAGCCAAAGTTGTTCAGAGTTTTCCTGAACGCTCGCTTTTTGTCTCCATGTTTCTGTGCGGAGATTCGGGACCAGGACACTGGCGCTTCCACTGGGATTAACTTGCTTTTTTCAAGCAGGGAAACTCCACAAAAAGCCGTTCTAAGGATTTTACATTAAATAACGACTATTTTTAAATAAATCCCTCGGTAGGTAGAACCATGGAAGCTAGAAGTGACGAGACAGAGAAGTTTGCGTCGACTTTTATCGCCATCAAGCACCTGCCTCTGGTCCACAGCCTCACGGGGTGTAAGCAGCTTTGCCGTAGAGCCAAGAAAAGTCCAAACAAAGAATAAGGCAACGATTTCCTCGATAGTTAGTCAGCTACTTTCCCTCCTCTCGCCCGGTGATCTGCATTCCACGGAGGATTTGTCACGTTTGCTCCGGGACAAACGTCGCGCGGACACAGGGTGCTTTCATGGGATTTCTGTTGCCTCGTACCTTCGAGTTCTGGTGAGGCAAAAACGATTGATGGTGCATTCACGAAACTTCAGAGGAAAAAAATGATTACGTCTGGAGAAAACAGACACGAAGTTATTTGTTTTAATTTAGCTCATTCTAGCTTTTACAAGTATATATCCTCCAGATTGCCACTTTTTAAATAAAACACATAATTTCTTAAGCGTAATTTTGGTGATAATTTAGATGTTAGCAGCTACTGTTTCATGTCAGACAGTGGATCTAATTTTATTACATTCAGTATTTTAATCACTCTACACATGGATTATTTTTACCTCAATAAATCTTACAAAACAATAAATTGTGTAATTTAATGTATCCCCATAAGTAGACACAATCAAGTCTCCCATTGCACATGTGAGTATTAATGTTTCCAAAAACAAGTGAAGGCATCAAAACATAGCCACGCCTTCTCAACTCAGACACGTAGCAGCACAGGTAAATACAGTACATTCAGGTGAGTGGAGTCATTTAAAACTTAATCTCTGATTAGTAATAGTAAAATCATGCTGGGAAGATGACGTAATATTTTACACGGATGAGTCAAAGATAACACAATCAATTTTTTTTTATGTCAAACTAAATGGAAACAGAGAGTTAATTAACATTAATTAGTTCAACAGCTTTATGGCGTCATGAGTTCACTGGTTATATTATAAAAACTTTTACTGAAATTACTTTAAATCCTTACCCAAATCAAAGAAACTCTACACAAATGGAATAAATAAAAGTAGCTCAAATCTAGATAAATGGACGTCAGTTTAATCATATGTTGAGTAAATATTTAGTGTAGTGTTGTCATTAGAACAGCTGGTTAGCTTTCTGTAAATGTCTGGCAGAAAAGCTACAGTGTGATTGTGATACAGTGTGATTTCCCCATTACAAGAAAAAAGTGTTGACATTCACACACACACACGTGTTTATGTTATTTAAAAATAAAAAATCAAACAGCAACACACATAAAAGTTTTAAGTGTAAAAACAGTTTAAAATTAGATTCAAGTGTTTTAACCTACATTAGATAAAGTTTAGGTCAGGAGTCACTAAGGTGGTGCCCTTAGGCACCAGAGTGCCCCTAAGGAACCACATTGCAGACCTGTTCTAAAAATAGCACAACTCACCAGTGGACAGTCTCAAAAATGTAATTTTATCCTGTAGCTATTCACATTTGTATTTATATAATTTAAAAAATATATAATATATTTTTAAAAAAAATAATTAAAAACATGTTTATTTTACATGAAGGTTGGTGGGCCCTTGTTTAACACATGTAGACCCAAGAGTCCCTTGTGTTACAATACTTGAGTTTATTTAAAATGCAGACATATATGCTTATAAATACGCCCAAGCCTCACTCTGTCTGGTTTAAAGCATAGCTTGGCTCCCTGTGTGTGTTTGTTAGTTAACTGTTTGTATGTGGACATAGACAACTGAATAAAGTGTGAATGAAGAAAGCCTAAAAACATTTCACTTAAAAAAAAAAGATTTTACAAATAAACCATCCCACAAACACGCTTGATAAATGTGACATGAAGAAGTAAATTGGACAGCATTTAGAGTGATTTGTTTAGTTTACTTAATTTGCTCATTTCAAAAGTTGGACAAACTTATTATCTATAATAATAACATCCTGTTGTAAAAAACAGATTCCTGAATCAAAATATTTCAAGTAGTAGATGTGGAACACATACAGTAATTACATAACTTTTAACATATTTAGTAAGTACAAACAAACAGGATACATTTACATCAAAGAAAATTGCAATTTTTATGTAAATACTAAAAAGTCTTCTGTTATGGAGGTTTTGCATCATTTAAATATGTTCATCATTTTCACAACCATTTTTGAACATTCCACACAGAATTTTCTGTATGTGAACACATTTTTACAAATGGGAAAAAATAAAACTATTACTCTGAAACTTTCAAATGTGTCCAATCAAGATCTAAAAAGTCTTTCTCCTAACCTCAATGTTATCAGTTTTACTAAATATTTATAGAAGGTACGATTCATATTTCCTTGTACGTCTGACCTTTATCAATAAATACAAGTTGAGAAAGTCAGAAAAATAAAATTCAGATGAGTAAAAAAATGCAACTTCCGTCACCGTCCTAGAAATTAAAGGTGTCGGTAAATCGAATGATTTTGGGTTTATATGTCTGCCTGACTGAAGGATCTCCATAGTTGATTGTTGTGTATTTTGGTCTCTGTTTTGGATCGTCTCTCTCAGGTTGAAACCCAGAAGCTTCACCGTTTATAAAAGCATCGTGGTTGGTGGTATCTACAGAAAGTCGAAAGCTTTGTGGCGTTCCACTGCTGTCTGTTTCTAAAAGTTGTCCCTCTTCTTTTCCTGTTTTCGTATCTCTTTCTTCTAATAGTTTCTCTCTGGTTATTGCAGGTTTGCTGGTGTAATGAGGACAGTGTGGGACAATGTCTTGAATATTTTCCCTAGTTTTTGGCACACCAAGATGAAATGCATTAGCCTGTGATAGCTGGTTTTCAGTGACAGGAGTCATACTGTCTGGGTGTGGTGCTGCTGATCGATAAGAGCACTTCATCTGATCTGTATCAGGTTGGCGATCTAATCTGTCCATCTGTGAGATGGTACAGATGGACAGTCCTCTTTGAATGTTCACAGATTTGGGGAGATTTAAGTCCCCATTAGTTATGACTTCACATTGCAAGTTGGTAGAAAATGTATTAATTCTCAGTTTTGCTTTGTCTTCAGTACTGTTTGTGAGAGATTCACCTGCAGGTGAGTCGCTGGATGACAATTCCAGGAGTTCTTTTGTTTTTCTTGTTATTCTGTTCAGGTCTCGACTTTCAGAAAGCTCAGGTTTAATTTCCTTTAAATATTGTTTGGGAGAAGAATCCACACATATGGACCAGACAGGAGAACAGCTCAAAATTGTGGCCACATGCCAGTTCAGTAGGACTTCTTCTAGCAGAAGAACTCTACCATGTTGTGGAGGCGACCACTCAGCCACAGAAGCTAATAAAAGTAACTCCTGACATCCAGATTTAATCCTGTTTCCACTAAGTTCAGTATCATCAGATGTGGTCTGAATTTCATTGAATTGTTCTGACCTCCAGTCCATAACATTCTCATCAGAAGCTCCACCTTTCATATAAATCTCCTTGTCTGAGGGCTGGTCATCTATTGGCTCTGCTTTCAAATCTTTCTCACCATGTGTGCATGAACTTCCATGTGTTAAAACAACTCCCACATGATTCAGTCTTGGTTTGTGGTCACTTCTAATTTTATTCCCTGTTTGAAGAGTTGATTTATTTTTTGTCTTCTTTGATGGATTTTGTTTGACGGTCTGATTTAGCACCTGTTGTTTCTCTTGTTCAAGAAGAGCTATCTTCTCTTTTATTCTAGATGGAACTCGGATTCCTCCCAAAGGCTTTTCGTGAGGAATTTTAACATCTTTTTTCCTACATAGAGTAGCCATGTTCTCAAAAGTCTCCATCAAGGAATTTAGAAGGATCCCTCTTCCAATGAGTCTTGGTTGGATGGTTTGATTATTCAGGATTTTTAGTCCCTGTTCTTTCTGTTCAGCCATGACAAACTTAGCTACTATATCCTTCACATTACTCCGTCTCTTTAGTCGTTGTTGTTTTTTTGCTTGGTCTTTTGTGCCTGAATCATATAAGCTGTCTGTGTTAGAACAATCTTTACGGAGCACTCCTCTGGTGGAACACAGAGTTCCCACCTCTCTTTGACAGGAGGTGTAGGGTTTGGGCAAAGACCGTATGAATTTAGACTGGAGGAGCTGGAATGGGGTAAGGCGCCGAGATATTTGGTCCCTAGCTCTTTGATCTCCTCCACACCTTCTCGGTAATCGCTTGTCTTGTGGATCCAAACAAAACGTTTCAGAAATATTGGAACTGCTCTTGACAGTCTCTGTCCTTCCTAACCTTTTCACATCAGAGAGACTGACCTCTTTAAAAGTTTTCTGAAACGGAGTCTGTTCCTCTTGGTGCAGATCAGGATCGTCAGTATTTTGCACAGCAACACACCTTGGAGTCTCATGGTTTGTGTTTTCAGCTGTCCTCATGGGCAGATCTTCTATTAGATAATGTAGAAGACTCTCAAGAATCCCTCGGAGCTCTGGTCTGCATTTTGGATCTCTAATCAATTTCCTCAAAGTACAGGCATCGGGGATGAGTCTGGTTTTCCAAGATTCTGGTCTACAGAGAATACAGGACATGCAAAACTTAATCTGTGTCTTTATGGAAGCTGATTGCACATTATTAGGAATTTGGGAATTCTTTTCTTCTTCTTCTTTTTTTTTTTTTGCAGGGGTTAAACTAGCTGAATCAGAGTTTTTACTCTAGACTAAAAATAGCTGATTTATTGCCTGAATTTACCTATAATGAAAAAAGTTAATCAGTAAATACATAAACAATCCTCAAACTGAGGATCTCGTTAGTCATTCCATCCCTGCAGTAAGAGCGAGGATCTTGGATTTTCAGCTTTAAAGTGAATCAGATGTTATACAGACAATTAGTTCAGCAGATGGCAGAAAAGAGATTTACAGATATATTGATCATTAAGAATGCAGTCCTTGAAATAAATGCAGTTAAGATTAAGAGCAGAGCACAGGACACTTGAATGGTCGATTTTTCATGTTTTGCCATCTGATAAGAGCATCACAAACTTCCAGAATGAAAAGGCCTGGATTTATTCTGCCTTTTATTCTGTTTTCATTTTAGATCAAAGAAAAATGCAGAAGTTAATGTTGAACCCTTGTTTACTCTAAACTCTCATTGTTTGCATGACATCAGCTGATTTTCTAATTAATTATATTCTCCATGTGCTCAGAGTTAATAAAGGTTAGCTTTAGAAAAGGAAAACGGCAGAGAGGAATTATCTTCAAAGTGTTTATTAATACAAATTTTCAAGTTTTTGTTATAAAAGCAAAAGTTTTTTTTCCCTCCTCACAGTTCTGTCATATCGTGATCAGGGTTTTGAGGAGGTTTTTGTGTCATAATCATCATGCTATACATCCTTTCCCATCAGGGAAACATTCAGATTTTACGGGTGGGAGATTATCTCAAAAAAGCCTCCCGTGTCACTCATGTCAATTCGCTTCTTTTGTTTTTACTTTTTAAAATTCATGACAGATCTGTGGACAGAAAAAAATCAGAGACAGCAAAGCGACAGAAGCAAGAAGAAGAAGTCAGGATGCCACTTGAGACTGTTCAGGGACTGGAAGGAAGCGGTTTTAGCAATATTCAGTTCCTCTGACAACCTGTAGGTCAGTGAAGATGTGGATTACTTTTCTATGCATTTTTCTGCAGATGCCGCCTTGTACAGGGCTTCTCCCAGCTCCTCCAGTCGCTGTCTTTTGTCCAAATCCTGATACAGGTTTTGAGGGACCTGGTTTAGGCCGTGCATGAGACCATAAAGACATCCTGCGATCAGGCCTGTGGCTTCACTCTCCCCTAAAAGAACATTTTCACAAAATCACAAACAGAAAGACGTGTTTCTACCTTTAAAGACATCTCACAGGCCTCACCTCCATGAAACATGGCTCGTTTACACAGTTCAGCCCAGTCACTTCCTGCAGCCAGTAAGGCATCATACGCTATCATAGGAGCATCGTGACCTCTCCGCCCGGCACGACCCTCTGAACTCCAACGCTTGTACATCTGTTTGGGCGGGGACAGACACAGCTCATGCCTGTAAGGATTGTAATGTTTTAACATGAAATATGAGATAAAAGTCTAAAGTCCATCTTACTTTATCAGTCTCTTCAGCATCATAGCGATCAGGGAAACGAGGTTGGTTCTGTCCCTCCGTGTCAATCCCTCGCTCTTCCAGGTAAAATTGCCACTTTGCCTCAAAGTAAAACCAGTTTTCCTGATACTCTGCAAAAGAAACACAAGGTTGTTTCATCTGAGTCATCTTCCTTTAGTCAACTCTCTTTATGTATAAACCTCGGTGTGCATTAACTTTAAACTGATGATCCTCGTGTACATTATCACAGTCAAACCAACAGTCCAACCTGCCATGTGTCGTATGGTCTTCCTGCAGTACTCCTCAGCATGAGGGATGACCTTCATGAGCTCTCGACCCCAAGTCACAAGAGGCTTCCCCTGGATCGCATAGGATGCAAACAGTGCTGCTGTCAGGGATCCAAGGAAGCCTGAAGCCAAGAGTCACAACACAAGTGACTTTGACTCTGTCTGCTAACCACTGACAGTGTTGCATTTATAGCTTGGGTTTTCTGGTAAAGTGAGTTACTCAATAATCAGCCTGTCAACAATAGATTCTTTAAATCGTCTGCTTCCTCACCTGTCGGGTGGTTATGAGTCATTCTGCCAATCTCAGTGCTGACCTCCACCAGGTTTTCCAGTCTTTCAGGCTGCCAGTATCTCATACCCACACACATGGCTTTGGCTGCTGCCCCAAACCCAGAGCCTGGATACAAACACATAATTTTACCATAACTATTAAACTTTTTTTTTTTTTTAATGTTCTATTACCTTTTTCATTAAAAGGTGTATGCCAAGCAAGCAGGAAGTTGTGAGGTTTGAGGTGAACACAGGCTTCCACTGTGGAAGGATCGGGGGCTCGTCCCTGGAGAGAGACTACGGCTTCAACATAGAGACGCACCAACTCCCTGTACAGGTCCTCCAGACACCAGTAATCTGGACACAGTATTTAAGAGTTATTCATGACTGGCATGAAGTTAAGTGGTTCAGCAGTGAGCTAAGTTTAGCCTTGTTCTACCACAAACTAAACTAAAGTAAACTAAAAGTTATTCATTAAGTTTATATGTGCTGTTTGAGTGGAAGAGGTCTGTGCTACTATGATAGTGAGTGAAGACTCTGACTCACCTGGGAAGTATTTCAAATAAACAAAGAGCTTTTTTAATTCTTAACATTTTTGTTGAGGACAAAAAATGGATATTGTCTTGCCTGTTTAACTTCTGACATTAATGGACGATATTAACCATGTTTCCTTTTAGTGAATGATAATATCAACTGAATAGATCTACAAATCAAACTGTCTCTGTGGGATAGTAAAGGCACATCTATAAACAAAATGCATTACATGCTACACACTTTTGTCTAACTGGTGTGTATTTTTAGGGAATGGCATGCTGGACTGCAGCTAAATAGGGCTTTCTAATCTCAAAAGATGTCATCACTGTTTTTTCTTAGAACCACTGTCGTTAGCTCTGAGCTGCATGCAGCCAAACATGATACGAGCAGATAACAGAGGGCTCTGACCCGCTATTGTTCAGAGGATCAGCTTTTCCAAAGTGGTCTATTTTAGACTCTTTGGTGTTAGTAACATTCTGTGGAGATTTGAGATGACATTTGGCTGAGGGCATTTAAAAGATTTCTTTCAAGACTTCCACTGATTTTAAAGAAGTTATAAATGTTTTTTCTAAGTGAAGTGAAATGAAAAGATTTTTCTGAACAGATCTTGAGAGATATGTTAGTTTTTTTTTAAATTTGTAAGTATTTGTACTTCGTCTTGCCATGATTTCTATTGTCTAGGTCTTTAACACAATCTTAAATATATATTGTGACTTTTTATGCTACACATCGATCCATCACATACCTGTTACAAGCGCTTCAGCTGTGGTCATATGCATCAGCACTGCATCACTCAGGGGCCAGTTTTCAGGGTCTAGCTTTAGGGTCCCCAGCCCCCCCAGAGAAGCCAGTTCCTCTTGGATCTTCTTGCCGGATGTGCAACTTTCCCATTTACCCTTTCTGTAGCCCAAAGCATCACCAACAGCACCCAGAACCATAGCGGCTTTGAATTTCTCCATAATGCCTTTTACCTTAAACTCAATCCAAAGATGGTCTGGTGAATGAAACTTGGGTTTCAGTAGCTCCCAGAACAAACCAAATCTCTAGACTCTTGAAGGTCTCCTTTATCCCCTTTCAGTCACAGTACAGAAAAGATAAGACAAGCTCTTCTGTTTCCAAAACTTCTTGAAGAACTCCAGACAGCTTTTCCAGGACTCATTATGCTAAGAACGCTATCTCTACTAGAACACTGGCTCTATGCTAATGTTTTAACAGGAAAACATGAAGTACCTAGGCTGAACAGACACATTCACACACCAACAAGAAAGAACCACAGCGTCTTTGTGAGAGTGCATCCGCAATCAGGTGTTTCCTAAAAAGGCAATCCCCATGGTCCTGAAGCCTAAAAGCTGGATGACGGGGTGTGGCGTGATAATCGGGGATGGACACAGTTGAAGAGATGCTAACGTGCAGCTGGGCATGAGTGCAAGCATGTCCAGCAGCTGGTGCTGGAGCTTAGCAACATCCCACCTGACCCATGGAAGGAAGAAGAAACTGGGAATCACAAACAACTCTTCCTTCCCTCCCAATTAAAACACAAACACATTGAGAAAACCTTTGTGTCAAATATTTTATAAAAACCTTTTTATCAGCTACTGAATGCAGAGCAGAAATAACATCAGAAGAGATGGTGATGATGACATGCAGCAGGAATGCAACCTGATAAGGGACAACTGTTACCAAGCTGGACGTCTTAACACTCTGTGATGGGACAGCTGCTTCTTTTCTTTCTTTTTTTTTTTTTTTTTTCTTCCACATTCATGCTGCTTTGCATGTTTCCAAAATCCATTTTAACTTGAATAAACACCTGCTGGCTTCCAGTTTGTAATGGAACAAGTTTTGCATAGAGCATTGTATGAACACACAAACAGGTTTATCTTTGGTGTTTATTTTTTAATATTTCACAAGCTCATCCAGGTTCCTGTGATGTAATTTTAAACACAATATAAACCTTCAATTATAATTCATCAGATTAATAAGTGAGATATTGTATAACCACGAGTACTGGACAGGACGTCTTTTTCACAACTTCCTTTATTAACATCTTTTAAAAATGAAAACAAAGTATTTGACAAACTTTTTTTGCTCCATAAATTGCAAATTTCTTGACAGCAACAAATAATACTGTTTTAATAAGAAGGATCTGCGTGAGTAAAAACAGCTGATAACAAACAAAACGTACCAATGGATCACAGTGTACTGACTTCCAAGTGATGTATTCTTGATCCTGAATTACACAAACTGTTATGAAACAAAAAAAAAAAACAAAAAACAGTCAGCTTCACACATCTCACCTCGTTGCTTTTACCAGTTTATAATTTGTGTAAAACTCTTGAGAAGACTGATAATCCGAAAAGTTTTAAAATAGCCAGAAGCATAAGATCTACACTTTTACTGAACCAATAAACAATGTGACGCTTGATTATGAATTTAATTCACAGTTAATTTAAACAGTGGGCTAGTTCATGTTTACACCAACGGTACTGTGCAAAAGTCTTAAGTCATCCTTTTTTTCTGAAATTGTGGTTCCAAGGAAGCAGACGTTCATTTCATCTGTTAAAGTTGTCCAGAACAGAGTTTCGGTTTTTTAAAAGTGGCATTTGTTTTTCTTTATTAGTCTGTTAACTTTTATTTATGAATCATTCAGGTATAAAAAAGGATCTAAACTTGAGAAATAAACCTGCAAACGGGATCTTTAAGCATTTTTTTATTTCCCAGGAGCTTGTAACAAAAACACATTTCTAATTTTAGTTGAACGCCAATAAAATGATTCCATCATGTTATTAGTTGAAAACTTGTCATACAGAAGATGATTGATTTATTTTGACTTTCAGGAACTGAGTAGCTGCTGTAGACACTTGTTTACACAATTTATTTTTTAACTTTTTTAATTTTTTTAAGCACACGCTGCAAAATATTCTGTCACAAACCTGTGCAGTTACTGAACCGAAAACAAATGAATCAAAAAAATTGAGACCACTTTAAAAGATTGAAGTCTGGTTCCCTGGGAGCAGAGTATTAGAAAAAAATGACAAGTAACTTTCAACTCTGATGTAAATGTAACTCAAGTTATTAACATAATAAAAGCAGTGAGTGTGTGAAATAACTTCAAATCTTTATAAAAAAAAAAAACATATGGCAAAGGTTATTTTATGGTGACAACAACCTGCAGAACAAGATCTCTATTTCTGTTTATGACAGTGAACATGTTGAGCACTGATGTAAATACAGGTCACATGGTACTCACTGTACCTGGTACCTGAGCTCTACCTGTCATGCTGCATTGAACAGAATGCAGGGTTGTTTAGTGTCTATAAATAAACTGAAAAATAAGTCTTGTAAAAGGCTTTGCTGTGCCAACTTATATCAGTAAACAGGTTCAAGTCTTTGATATAGCATTTGCCTACAGTACAATAAAATAAAGTTAGAATTCTCAGCCACTCTTAGACGGCAGCACAATTAGCCATCATTGATCTTCAGATCTATTAAAAAGCAGCAGGTAACCTCCTATCAGTGTAAACAAACATTTAAAATACTCTTGGCTGAGTGTAGTTCTTTTAAAAAAAGAGTGATTAAGTAAAACATACTGACATTTGAACTGAAACGCTCGCCATCTGTAAATCCTCTAATGAAAAAGTGTAAATCAGTGCAGTTTTTAGAGATGACACATCTTCACCTGGATAACAGAAAACAGTCAACATGTCGTTTGATTCTGTTTCAGAACAGGCAACCACACGCTGCAAAACTAAAGAGAATGTAACTAAATAAATGCTTCAGTAATTTCAAAAATTAGGATTACAAATGCTTTTTGTTTCCTGATCCGTTATAAAAGTCTTTTCTTGTCTCAGGCAGACATTTCTCTGCATCTAAAATGTTATCTTTTTTCATTCTGACCAGTATTTTAGTAAGTGTAACATTGTGATTTTGCTGGTGCTGAGCTTATTAAGCACATTGCTCTGTTTAATTCTTGGTTTGGATACAAAATATGGATCCGAATGCTTTCACTCTCACTCTGTGAAGGTGAATCGTGATTTCCTAAGGTCTTCCAACAAACGAAAAAACAAAAACCCAGCCGATTATAATTCATGTAGGAGGAAATGCATTTCCCCTCCTACCAAACGCACACAAACCACAAAACAACACGCCATTTTTCTGCTCTCACTCTGAGAGAAACACATTCACAACCTCGGTGAAGAAAAAACTAAACTAATGTTTATGTTGGTTTACTTGGCACTGCTTCACTCTGATAAAACATGCAGATTTGGACATACTGTTACCCTCTGTACTTTGATGCTGTGCATGTGCTAAAAGCTCCCTCGTGCGGTGCCTAAGGTCTTTTCACAGAAGCAGTTCAAAGCCACCTTCACTGCTAGTTAAAGTCCTTATCAATTTCATATTGCAGCTGAAAACTCTGTCCCACTGCAGATAAGGAAACCAACAGCACGTCCTGTCCTGATGATTCTCTTCTTTTCAAGAGAGTCCCCCCCTCCTCCCTTCCCCTTCCAAGGCAACTTTAGCGGTTAGAACAATTATAAACTGCGGACAGACTTACTTAGAAGTACTTTCTTTTTGGCTTATTTGTATCAAAATATCATTCAGAGAAAGAAAATTGGAAGAAACAAACTGCATCCACCGCAATGAGGGCAAACATTATGTTGCGTTGCATTTATTTCCCGCCACAATTGGCCGCGCAAACTCCACAAAGTCGTCGATGAGGACAGGCCAGGCACCTGAGACAAGACCAAAAAGAGAATATTAGTTCATTTTAATGGGCCAGATATCCCTCTCCAGTTTCACAAGGAATCTGTGTGCGTCTGCCTCAACATGCCATCATATGACTCTCTTCATTGACTTACCTTCTTCATCATAATTTGACATGTCGTCTGCGATAATGTTGCCGAAGTCCAGTAGGAGGTTCCACGTGTCTTTGGGAATCGACCGCTTATGATGTTCCTGAATGCAGCAAAGCAATGTGGACATTTTTTGTTGTAAAGGTAACGGGTCTTAATTTTGTGGAATGTGTGCAGTTAAAATAGGATTTAGTCCTTTGTACTAACCAGGAGGAAACGGTTCCATAGATCCAAGAACTTGAATCGACCTGTCAGAACTAGATTCCAGTACGCCACTGCCATTTCTAGGTCTGGAAGGTAAAACAACAGTTTTCGAGATGTGGTAATTCATGTTTTTACTTTTAAAATGTAGCATTTAGTTGATAAAACTAAGAAAGAGGACGGTTTAGATAACATGTCCTGCCTACCTAAACCTTTCTGGCCTGGGTTCTTGGCAAAATTAAACGTAAACTGGTAAAAGTCTTTAAACTTTCCAGCATCTTTCAGCTCTTGTTCCAGTCTGGGAAGGACAGCCTTGAGCTTTTCGGGACTGTCACAGCTGAAAGGCAAAAAACCCAAAGATATATGAAACTTTAAACAACTTGTGATTCAATACATACAGTCATACGGCAAACAATATTTTTATTTAAAATGTTGTGGATTAAAAAGAAAAGCTCCTCACCCGAGCTCCACCATGCCATCAAGGAACTCCTTCCTGCTAAACTCACACTGTGTGGCTGCTCTGAACTTCCAGGCCACCACCAGGATGCTGATACTTGCTGGATCCAGAGTCAGGTCATCACAGAACTGCTGAATCCCATCAATACCGATCTTATTCTCATCATGAGGGTCTACAAATAAAACAGGGTACAAAACCAATAAAACTGACAGACATGTGCAGATTTGTGTTTGACAGAATGAAGAGCTTTTCCTTAACACTTACCTTTATATCTGTTATAGAGCTGTTCCAGCTTCTTGCGGTCCACTGAGGTTTTCATGGATTCTTTGTGGTACAGGTCTGGGTTCTGGAAGTAGTTGTCTGTGGCAACTTCTAGTTTCCAGTCATTCTGTGTTAGGCAGTACACGGCTGTCCTCTCCCCTGCCTGCGTGAAGGACATAAACTGCCGAACCTTATCCTTATGCGATGACTTCAGCTTGTGCTACAGAGCAAGGAAACACAATTTCGGCTTTTCAGATTTATCTCACAAAAATATCTAATCTGCATTATTATCTGAGGTAGGTTTTTAGGACACAACTGCCTCTTAAAAAACAGCTGAAGTTATAAAACCACAAACAGAAAGAAAATATGCACATCTCCACCAAATCAATAATCACAACTGACAACATTGTGAATTTGAGTATCTAGAGACCTAAATAAATTGTAAAATCTCCAAGGTCTGTAATCCAGCCTTGTTTAAACAGAATGAAGAGAAATTCATATGAAATTCAAGGTAAGAGTAAATATTTTCCACTTAAACCAGGATTAAAGTTAGAATAAATACTGAAAACACAAAAACTGATCTTCCTGATCAGGTCCAACAATGAAAAGTGTCACTTTCTGACGTGGATCTACAAGATCCCGTGATCAAAGTGATCTAATTCTGGTGGTTTTATCACTGGATGTATCTGCAGAACTAAAACTGACCCACCCGGTGATCAAACAACTAATTCCCGTCCTGACAGGCTGTTGTTAGGTGATCAGGTTTCCTGGACAGGGAGGTGGGTTTAATCCTGCCCTGATACGGCACAGGCGAGAGCCACAAACCAGAAAGGTACGTAGAATAAGTGCAGGTGTCCGATCTCAAAATACCTACAAAATGACCTTCAATTTCCCAAATATTCCCGATACACAACACTGGCAACGCGACAGAGAGGACACCTTGATCCCCCTTACGGTGGAACATCGTTAACGTAAGTGACTGTCGTTACCGGCTCGGTGAGTTGTTGAACGGGAGTCAAAAACTCTCTCCGGTTCTCCTTTTTTAAATTGTACCTACCATTTTATCACCCGCTGTTTTAGCCAACTTGATAGCCACATATCAGTAACGCGCATGCGTGAATCGAACGCCGCTTCAGCAGAGCCCCGCGGGATCATGGGAAATGTAGTCTATTTTCAATTTATCGAGCCATTTCTTGTGCGAAGCCTAACTCTAAGAACTTTCTACGTAGATAATTTCATAAAAAGATCTTCTTTTGTTAAATAATCGTATTATCAAAAGAAATCAGACATTTTACCATCACCTCGTATCGAAAACACTGTCGTGTAAAACCAACTGACGACAACCTGGTAAAATTGTGTTGTTATTTACGGTAAATAAAGTCTTGTTAACGAGAATAAATGTAAAAGGAAGCGAATAAGATTCGTCACCGGTTCGAGATGCTTTACCCAGTCGTCAAGGGTAACAAAAACCTCTAAAAACTACAACTCCCATAGTAAATCTGATAAAGATGTTTCGGAAGTAATCCGAGCCTAGATCTAAACAAGTACCTGATTATGTTCAGAAAACAATACATCAGTTGTTCCGTCTAAGCTCCATTCCTGAATGTTTCTTTTTAAAACAACCCTTTCCATAAAGCTCGTTGTTGCCATATAGTAGTAACGTGTTAACGGCTGTGCGTTGGGTCGTAATGGGAGCGTGTCGGCTGGTTCGAGCTGGATTGACAGCTCTGAAGGAAGGAGCGTTAACTTCATTAAACTCTTCAGCTGAAACATTTATCTACAACTTCAGGAGTCTTATACGGTCGTTTCACTTACCTAGTCTCATCGAGTCCTGACTCCGTGACCGAGGACTGGAGGTCAGAGTAAACATGTCTCGGTGAAACCGGGGAACGCCTGTACCGACGCGGGCTTCAGCTATGTGGCAGGGCGGGGGGTGTCGGTGGTGTCATACAACTACATGATTGTTCCTTCTCTATGCTTCTTCAGTCGTGGCGTTGAGAGCCCAAACAAGTCTTCTGACTTTTCAGAGAGAAAACCAAAGTGAACGAAATGAAGATTATATCAGCTCTGATGTTTCCGGTAGGTTGAATTCATCAACTTGTTTAACTTGACGTTCATTCTTAAAAGATTGATTATGAGGAAATACGCACATTTCTAATGTTTAAACCAGGTTCAAATAACTCGTGTGTTATCCAAAATAGTTACTTGTTACAATGCTTTACAAAAAAACTGGGGTTTATTTTCAATTTCTGGAATGGTTAGTTTTTTTATTTGAAATAACAGCAGATAAAATCAGTGTGAGACCAGCCAAGAGTAATAAGATATTTTAAATACGCCGTTAAAAATAACACTTATACTACTTAATTTTGTTTTAATACATTGTAATTCAGTTTTTGTTGGGAGGAGAGTCTGAGTGCAGTACATTTCCTTGGTGTGTTTATTTTGCGTATTTTGACAGTGTGATGGGAGTATTGTCAGATAAGTATGTAGTTTGAGTGCTTCTCTCAGCACTTGAAGTTTGTTTGTCACAAAAGCTGTTTATTAAAATGGAGAATAAACCGAAGTTTCTGGAAAATATTTAAAATGTGTGTTTTTGTAGTTTAATTGTGTTATTTAGTCCTACACGATAATTGAAGGATCTACTGTCTTTTTTTCTCTGCAGTCCAGACCAGAATATCTGATCCTTGCAGAATTCATTGAGTGACTGCAGTCCAGTCAAAGGAAGAAGGACAAAAGAGGATTTTGGAAATTAAAAACAACTCAGCTTGACTCATGTTATCAAAGGTGAGCTTCAGCCTGACTGTGAGCTAAATTCATTCAATCAAATATATAATATAATGATAAGTAGTTGATTTGAAATTAATCACAGTGCAAATCAGAATATAATACTAAATCAGGTGTTAGTAGAAAACAAACAGGATGTGATGTGTTCTGTTCAGTCAGAGGGGCTTTTCAGCTGCAGCTACTTCCTTTTAAAAGCTCAAATGATTCATGCTGATTAACCTTTTTAAACTTTTTAAAGAGGCAATTTCATATCAATTTCAGGACTTTGTTGTTATTTCTTAAGTATTAACCAGTAATATGTAACATTTTATATCTAAAAAACGTGAGGAAACACTGATTAACAGACCTTTCAATCTGTCTGCATCAAAATCCGGCTTTCGTCAGCAGCTCAGTCATATTCATTATTCGAATTTGCTGGACTCAGATTGGCTAACAAACTAGCCTATGAGAGCAAAGAATACTGTTTCCTGCCCCGCTGCGCATGGCAACAGCAGACGTTGTGTCTTCCTGTTTGCTACATCTTATGCTACAGCTTTTAGCCAGCAGCATGCTAGGCGTGGTTTCAACTGCGGGAGCTGCCGAATACTAACGTACAAAGGAGTTGTGATGAAACAAATACAGGCCGTTCGAACTCGGGTGTTATCGCCACCTGGGTAGTTTGAGAGATTAAAACTGAAAGAAAAGTTGTTGACCTGTTTTCACACCCACTATGAAGGTAAGAACACCTGTGGAGCTAAAATATTCAACAAAAACCTCAGGAAAACCGTTTTTAATGGAAGGACCTCTTTAAGATCTACAGAGGAGATTTTTATTCATGTTATTTTCAAACTTAGAAAAGTACAACTACTAATCCAAAGGCTTTGGATGAACATTGTATCATGTGACATGTTTGCAAAATCAAGTCAGTCCAAGAGAATCTAAGGAAAACATGGGTTTAAACTCTAAAGGAGAAAATATTGTAATAGTCAGGGACACTACATTGTATCGTGCCGTATCGTTTTTCCAGACGTAAACATAATTCTTGGGGGGCTTAAATATGAGCATGTTTTGCGTTATAATTATTGGTTATTTAAATTATTCAAATATTTAAAAAACACACAGACAAACATGTTAAATAAAAAAAACTACATTTGTATAAATTAAAATTTAAATTCTCTTAGCACAGACCCTTTTTGAGTAAATTCTATAATTTGCATGTAATGTTTTTTTCTTGTGACAACATTGCTGCCCTGATGCTTTTATTTGTATTTTTTTCCTCTCTTCCAGATCCTGCAGTCATCATCATACCCCTCTACCTGGTGACCACCAAAACTGAGGTTTTTGATGCAGTTTATATGCTGGCTGCTGTGCCTTGGCCTTGCAGGGGCCCTTGCTGCTCTGCAGAAAGACCAGGTAGCCCGGCATGCCGTCAAGCTCTATCGGAGCAAAGCAGCCGCACACGGCCAAAGCTGGGTGGCCAAGAACTGCAAGCAGCTGGTGAGCCTCCTGCGCCAGAAACATGTGGCCATCAAGAAGCTGGCAGCCGCTGCTGATGCTGTTGGACGAAACCAAAGCCTTTCAGATCCAGAGAAACACTTTCAGGTGACTGCGAAACACCAGATAGTCCCAAATATTTAGATGGAAATCAGAATAGTGTAACTGTATTGTTTCAGCTCAGTGTGTTGTCCTGGTGAAATACATTATGTCGTGTAAGAGAAAATATTTTTAGCTCCTTTGGGGGGAAATAGGCAACGAATTGTACAGTGCAGTGAAAAAGTATTTGCCCTGAATTCATTTGTTCTGGTTTTGCATTTTTTGTCACACTTAAATGTTTTAGATCATCAAGGACATTTTTATATCATACAAAGATAAGCTGAGTAAATACGAAAATGGAGTTTTCACGTGATGAAAAGAAAGCTATCCAAACCAACTCGTTTTCTGCAGATAATATATCATAGTTGTGCGTAAGCCATAAAGAGAAATAGTTAAGTCAAGTTTCAGATCTGTGAGTTCGTCAGTACAAAGGTGGAGCTAGACCACATACCACATATACCTTCAAAGACAAAGAAGGGAACATCCCTCAGGGTAAAAAAGTGAATCAGAAATCTAACCTCCCCTGAGGGCCTGACAAACAATGACAATGACAGGGTCTAAAGGTCAGCAAGGTCACGTAGTTCTCCAGCTGTAAAGCACCTGATTTGTTTCACACAGCTGGAAAAAGTGCAGAAAGCGTTTTTAATTTGGACATTTAAGTTCTGTGTTCACATCTAAAGAGGAAACAACCTGATCAAATCTCATTTTAAATGATGACACACCAGATGGCTCTCTGATACCTAATCTTTACCACGTTAACACTGTTTTCTGATTTACTTTGTCTTTTGTTTATACGAAGGTTCACACTCTGGAGGTTTTTCAGAAGGAGCTGAATGAAAGCGAGCATCTGGTGTTCCAGGCGGTGCACAGCCTGCAGAGGGCGCTGCAGGGGGACTACAGGGACATTGTCAACATGAAAGAGAGCAGCAGACAGAGGCTGGAAGCCCTCAGAGAGGCAGCCATAAAGGTAAAACATTATTTAAAAGGTCAGGAGGGGCTCATGGATACTGCAGCTGCAGTCAAAAGACCTTTATGAAGAAAAAAGGTTCATTATCAAATAAAATAAACTGTGAATATATGTGAGGCAGTTATTATAAAGCTGCTTAAATGCTCTAAAAGTGTTTAAAAAGTGAATATCAGTCAATTCTTTCAGGAGGAACAGGAGTATGTGGAGCTGGTGGCTGCTGAGAAGCATCAGCAGGAAGCCATTAAGAGCGCTTTGGCCCAGAACAAGAGTCTGTCCATACTGGATGAGATTCTGGAGGACGTCAGGAAGGCTGCAGACCGGCTGGAGGAAGAGATCGAGGAGCACGCTTTTGATAACAACAAACAGGTCAGTAAAATTACCACTTATCAATGTAACTACATTTAAATCTGAAACATTCAGACTCCTGCCTTCTCCCATACCCGTTGTTGTGTAGATGAAAGGAGTGAATGTAGAAGCAGTGCTGAGAGTGGAAGATGAGGAAAAAGGAGGGAAAATAAAGAACAAATCCAAAAAGATGGAGGTGGAGGATGATCTGGGACTGAGTATGCTCATTGACTCGCTGAATAACCAGTATGTCCTGACCAAGCCACGAGATTCCACTATGCCTAGAGCCGACCATCATTTCATTAAGGTTAGTCACACACCCCCTCCACTCTGCTTTGATTCTGGTTTATCAAGCTGCAATCAAATCAGAAACACAAACAACTTCTTATACTATTAGAAATTATTTACTTTTGTGTTTTGGGGGGGTTGCAAAATTGTGTGCAGGACCTGGTGTCCATAGTGATGCTCTCCCTGCCTTGTGGCTGGGTCTGCACTCTGGTGGGCCTGCCACCCATGTTTGGATATATCATCTGCGGGGTCCTGCTGGGTCCGTCTGGGCTCAACAGTATCAAGGTTTGTTATTTCAGTATCAGATTAGGCTCAAAGAACGACCCAAGTGTTGTTGTACTTTTTATACTAAATGCAATCCCATATTTGGTCTTGTGTCCTGCAGTCTATAGTTCAGGTGGAGACTCTGGGGGAGTTGGGCGTGTTCTTCACCCTCTTTCTGGTGGGACTGGAGTTCTCACCTGAGCGCCTTAGAAAGGTAAATGAAGGAAATGCATGGTCATAACCAAATAAATCATCTAATTAAATATAGTTTTTTTTACTGTAACTGTGGTGATGTCTGTGTGTGAGTGAGTGTAAAAGCATTTTGTAATGTGAAGAACTAACTATCTGACTCTGGGTATGTGCACAGGTCTGGAAAATCTCAGTTCAGGGGTCGTGTTACCTAAGTCTGCTAATGGTAGGGGCCGGTTTGTTGTGGGGAAAGTTTCTCCATATTCGACCCACCCAGACAGTCTTCCTGTCCAGCTGTTTGTCTCTGTCCAGCACTCCACTAGTGTCCCGCTTCTTAGCAGGTGGCAGCAGGTCGGAAAGGGAAGGTACGCAGAGGTGTTTGTTTTCTAATGTTATCAGCATCATTATACATGATGTTTGTTGTCTGACAGATGTGAAGAAATTTTTTTGAAAAGAAAAAGGTATTTCACATCATGATGGAACTGTAACAGAAATACACTCAGTGTGTTAAAACCCATGTGTTTGATATTATTACAGCCCAGTTTAATTACTGATGAGTCCTTGTCATTGTGGGTGTGTGCAACAGGTGAGCTGGACTACAGCAGTGTTCTCCTGGGGATGTTGGTGATGCAGGATGTCCAACTTGGTCTCTTCATTGCCATCATGCCGACTCTGATCCAGGCTCAGAGTGGAGACTTGGACGAGTCAGTCTCTTTTTCTTGTCGTTCACTTCCTGTGACTTTCTCTCTTTTAAAATAAACGTGCACACGTTCGTGTAAATCTTTTGTACCCTCTCTGTGCCTCCCAGCTTTCTTTTTGGAGGACTCCGAGTACTGAAACTTCTGGCTCAGGTCCTGGTGTCCCTGGCTGTCGTGCTGCTGCTGTGTTTGTTTCTCAGATCATTCCTGATTGGTCCATATTACAAAAAGCTTCACGCCGAGAGCAAAGGCAACAAGGAGATCCTCGTTCTGGGAATGGCAGCGTTTGTCTTTTTCATGCTCACTGTATGCTTTTTTTATCTTTTTATATTGTTTTATATCTTTTCATATGTTGTTGGTTTTGTTATGATGAAGCTGATTGATTGTTTTATAGATTACAGAGTTTCTGGATGTTTCTATGGAACTGGGTTGTTTCCTGGCTGGAGCTTTGCTCTCCTCACAGGGTCACATGGTCACAGCAGAGGTCATGGGGGTCATTGAGCCAATCAGAGATTTTCTCGCCATCATCTTCTTTGCCTCGATTGGTCAGAAAGATTACTGTCATGATATTATTTGATGTTTCACCATTATATGGTTTACAGTGAGACTGAATCACGCCGTGTGCCTGTGTGATGTTACAGGTCTACATGTGTTCCCCACATTTGTGCTCTATGAACTCACCATCCTGCTGGTGCTGACGCTCACACTCGTCATTATGAAGGTTTAGGCTGTTCTTATTTTCCTTTTTTTTTTTTTCAGTATTTTCATTGCGTCACTAACTCTTTGCATTCTTCCAGTTTGTCATGGCTGTTGTGGTGCTGTCCACCATCTTACCTCCAAGCTCCAGACACATACGCTGGATCGTCTCAGCTGGTCTGGCTCAGGTCAGCGAGTTCTCCTTTGTCCTGGGCAGCCGAGCGCGTCGAGCTGGTATTATCTCCAGAGAGGTCTGTGATGAGTTGGTGACATTTATTGTTATCTTGGCTGGAATTAGATTTATTACTTTATCAGTTTAGTTGCTTTGTCTGTTTAATCGTAATTTAAAATGTATTTGAACTACCTTAATTTGGAAGTATGTTTTGTCATTACCATTTTTCTTCTTAATTAATAGTCAGCCTATAAAATGTAGTTTTTTCCATGCGTGTTATATAGACATGGATAAAATTGTTGGCTTTTGACAGAATATTTTCAATTCTTTACAATAAAACATTTACAAGCATGACAAAGATTAAAAATTTTAATTAAAATAGAAATTATGGAGAAAAAGCTCCCCTACTCCCTGTTTACTGTTGTTCAGCAGGGCTGTAAGAGCTTTTACCCGTGTAACATTGTTTTCCAAAGAAAAGGCAGAAGAAGAGTACCTAATGCTTTTTAGTGTTGGAACAGAGTCGTGTTCTCTCCTTCTGTCTGTGTCAACATGTCTGACAGAAATGAAAAAAAAAAATGGGAAAAAAATCAGCTGCACACTCAATTTTTCAGGTGACATTTTTAATTGGTAACAAAGTTGAAATAGTGTGTTAAACATGAAAACGAAGCAAATTCTGTTCAGTAAGTTACACACAGACTTTTAGAGGTGGCATCCTGCAAACCCTCTGAAAGGAGTCCTACTTTATAGAGTTTAAATAAACCTTGAACATCATTTTTAGGATGATAGTAACTGTGCTGCTGCCTCATGATGGATTTATCCTCCAGTGCTATTGCAACTCTTTTCTACTCACATGACTTTCAACTTTTACAGGAAACAATTCACTGATTTTTGTGTCCAGATGACCAGATTCACTTTAGTCTTCCTTTACCCTGCTCAGGTGTACCTGCTGGTCCTCAGCGTCACCACTCTCAGTCTGCTGCTGGCTCCTCTGCTGTGGAGAGTTACAACACACAAGTGGTTTCCTCACACTGAACGCAAAACAGTCACATGACCACACCGACGTTCTGCCAAAAACGTTCCCACGTGAGTTTTGCAAAGCTGACGGCAGCGTCACACGAAGTCTTTAAATTTGGATGTAATGTTTGATGTAAACTGGCAGTTTATCGACTGTTACATTTTCTCCACGAGGAGAATGAAATCTGATGTTTTTTATAAACTGCTTGTTAAAAAAAGGCTCTACTGTGTTTGAACTGTTTCAGTTCAATTAATTAGAGAAACAACATACTTTCTATAAATGTTAACATGACTTGTCATTAAAATATTTTCCTCACATTACGGAAGTAATTGAAATAAAAACATTATTTATTTGAACATGAGAGCGGTTTTGGAAATAATTTTTACAATTATTTTTAATTTAACTATAAGAAGGACTAAGTCATAATTTAAATGACATAAGAAACTGTTCCCTCTCTGCTGTGCTTCAGCTCTACTCCCCTGCAGATATTTACCTCAGGACAATCCCAGAATCTATTGGCTGATTGTTGGGCCTTCTGTTAGTGTGTCAGATTCATCTGCACTAAAACTCCAATATAACAGAACAGGAAGTTTGATCCTGGATGTAGTGTTTAGGTATCATGTGATTACACAAAGCCCAAAAATACTGGTTGCTGTCCCTGGAGGCATAGACTTGACTTAATTTCCCTTCGGGGATTAATAAAGTATTTTTGATTTTTTTTTTTTTTTTTTGATTTTGATAGTTCCAGGACTAAAGCCACTGGGTTCAGGGAATGATGATTGTAATGAAATCCTTCATTCACAAAATACTCAAAAGAATGTAGGACACCTTTTACAGTCAGCGTGTCTGATTACACTTTAGAAGAAAAGAACAAAAGCATACAGGCCGATCCAAACCTGACATCAATAAAGCATTTAAAAAATATGTCTACAAATAAAATAATATTCTAAATATATTTATAGTTCCATCCATCATTCCTCCATTTTCTATCCCCCTCCAACACGTGGGGATGAACGTGCAAATTCCATGCACAAAAGCCCTGGCTGAGTTTTAATCCTAGGTTTGAACAGTGCTACACTGCACCACCGTGCAGCCTTACATTCCTCTTTGATATTCATTCATTTATCTTGAAGGTAGTTTTGCTTTTTTCTTTGGAGAAATCTAAGGGACCAAACTTGACAACGAGCTGAGCTCCAAGAATTTATTACTGTCATGAGAACGAGTTCAAATTCAGATTTTTCTTTTATTCACCTAAACGGGGTCTCGAATGTCCTAAAGAAACATCCACATTTTACATTAATGTTTAAAGTTTTACTATTCAGATGTAAGATATTGTGGAATCAAAGTAAATAATCAGTGGTACTTCTATCTGAATCTGATCATCATTACTTGAATTTTGGTTTATTAAAACTCAGGTTTTTATGTAAAACTTTAATATTCCTGTTTGTGGGCTTTTCAAATTTAGAAAAAAACATGACATTATACAGTACTACAAAATTTGTGATGAAGTAAAATACACTACTAGAAACTAGGACACATCAGAAACTCATTAGAAATATATTCACTGGTGTTACATGTGAAGTAAACTCGTGCACCGGTCACTACTGAATGTCACACTTATGTGCCTGCTCAACTCTTCTTTGCACTTAGAGAAATGACTTTGTGGCTCATGATGTCACATGTTTGCCTCTGTGATGTGAACATCTTTGTCTTATCATTTAGAATGTACAATGTAAATGTGTGTAATGCAGATTGATGTTACTGTAAATGTTAATGTTTTCCAAAGATTTTACTTTTAATACGTTAACAAAGAGGTACTTTCAGTTAAGTATGTGTACGGTGTTATTATTATTATTATTATTGTTATTATTATTATTATTATTATTATTATTTATGCTTCAAGTTCTGTTTTCAAATGTTTGTTTTATGTTTTCGGAGTCATTTGAATTAATTTGTTTAATAAAATAAGATACAAGGAACTGTTTATGAGCTCTCTATGTATTAATGTTTTGGATTTTTTTTTTGGGGGGGGGTATGGAAATATTTTCATCTGTAGCCCTCATTTGACTTAACACATGTGTTAACAAAACTACAGCAGGCGACCAATTTATAGCTGGTCATAATCAATATAAAATATTCGGACAGGAATGTCCATTTAATTTGTTGAGTTCAGTGTCTCACAAATATCTCAGACTCAGATTATTTATAAAAAAAAATAAACACTGAGTATTACAAAAACTTTTGAAAACAAATTATTCAATAAAGTAGAAACTGAAATGTACAATTATTAATTTTATGTGTTCTGTACAAAGGGAAAGGATTTTCCTGTGAACTAAATGTTCATGTGTGTGAGTCCATGTGAAGGAATATCAGCTCAGCACAATAATCTATTTCCAGAAACTGTCTGACTTTGAGTAGTTATGGAAACCTTGTCCAACGACTGTGTAATGATCAGCTGTGGATGAGACAGGCCTACACGTGTGGAGCTGTGTGTGCAGGCATGCAAGCAGACCGGTTTAAGCTGATAACCCATAAACTTTGCAGTCAGCACATCTCAGAGAAACCTCATCACCATCATCATCCTATTAGTGAATGTAGACGGGAGAGTTAGTAGCCAGTGAAAAGAGATGTAGAGCTGTATTGACTGACTTTTTCTGGTTGTAAGATAAATTGTATAAACCTGGAGTTACATTTTACACTTTTAATCAGTAACTTTAATATTTCAAGGCCAAAACTTTAAAAACTATCCGTCCTTGTTTTATTAATTTGAATACAAGTTATTTCAAAGTTAATATTTCCCCATTGATCTGAGGATCGGTCTCCTATGTATGTCTCCATTGTGTTTCACAAAATATGGCTAAAATCTTTTCTTCCTGTTAAAACCTTCAATTTTATCTAATAAAAGCATATGCAGTAGAAAGTAACAAAACTATTATTCCAATAAGTAAACCTTGTGGAACTCCATGACTGTTTTAACTCAAACTGGAATACATCACACTATCAATATGAGTTAAATCACTTTCATGCTGTTCCTTTAATTCTAACATGTTCAAACTGAGACGTAATGGGAGTAGAGACATTGTCCACTGTCTCAGGTCATGAGAATATCATTCATTTTCACCTGAGCTGTTTTTCTCTGATCAGATACACACAAAACTATATTTGAAGCATTTATAGAGTTGTTAAATTGGACTGTAGGTTCTAAAGTAAAGTGAATAAAACAGAAAGTTCAAAGTGTAACAATCTCTTTGAAGTCATAAAAAATTATAGGTTTTTGTTTTGGTAACTTCAGGCTGACTTTCTACTGCATTCCTACTATATTTGACATCATTTCCTTCTTTATGTTCTCCCTGTTTTTTTCCATCTTTGATTCACTTCTTGTACCTTCCTTGTCTCTTACAGCACATGGGTTAGCACAGGATAAAGCATTAGAGAGATACAGCGTGGATAAATCTCTTTGGGGAAAGGTGATGAGTCAGGAAGATCTGCATGAGTGTCTGTATGTGTGTGAGAGGAAGAGAAGGTTTAGTGATCACCTCTCTGAGGGAAGACGCGGAGTTCTCTGTTCTGCACTGAGAAGATGACAGATGTGACAAAATTTTGCTTCTGAAGTTTAGAACTTTTTATCATTTCTGAGATTTTTGCCTCTGTCTTTTTTTTTTTTTTTTTTTGAAGAAATTCAACTCCAATTTTTTCACCCGTTTTCTCTTTATCTTTGCTGAATCCCACACATTTTTCCTTCCATCTTCTTCACCTTTCCACTGTGTCACCATGGATATTGGTGGCCTGACAACAGTGGTGGCTAACTCCGCCTACATCTCTGCCCGGGGGAGTTTTGATGGCACTGCCAACCCTGCAACCAACCGAGACAAAAAGTACCGCTCACGCCTGAAGCTGCCTCACATCACAGTTTGTGAAGGTCTGAGGGAAACTTTAGATCTGGGCTTTAACACCGTCTGTGTGGATCAGCCAATCGGCAAACGTCTTTTCCAGGAGTTCCTAGACTCCAACAATGAGTATAAGGGTCCTTGCCGTCTGTGGAAGGATATTGAGGAATACAACATGGCTGAAGATGAAGATAGAGCCAATAAAGCCAGTAAGATCTTGTCTCGGTACATGGAGCCTGATGCCAAGTATTTTTGCCCCTTTTTACCAGAAAATGGGATCACAAAGGTGAAGGAAAAACACCAAGAGGCTGGGGATGATCTTTTCAATGAGACTATGACCAGTGTGATGGACTTTCTTAAGGAAGTGCCCTATACTTTCTTCCTGGAGAGTATGTATCTGAAGAGGTTCCTGCAGTGGAAGTGGCTGGAGATGCAACCCATTGGAGAGGATTGGTTCTTGGATTTTCGTGTTTTGGGTAAAGGGGGGTTTGGGGAAGTGTCTGCCTGTCAGATGAGAGGCACAGGAAAACTGTACGCCTGCAAGAAACTCAACAAGAAGAGACTGAAGAAGAGAAAAGGTTTCGAGGTAAGTGTGTCGGTTCAATCTAAAGACACAAAACAGTTTGACACAAACCACCGATTATACACTGCAGTTTGTACAGTTAGTCATTCTGTAGGTCTTTTGTAGTCTCTACACAACAGTCAGAATCTAGGGTATAGTTTGTGACTGTCATAAATTGATAAAGATGCCATTAAGGTTTCAAAACCTAATAGTGTCTACTTATATCTGCTGTCCTCCTGTCTGCAGGGTGCGATGGTAGAAAAAAGGATCCTGGCTCGAGTCCACAGCAGGTTCATAGTCTCTTTGGCTTACGCCTTCCAGACAAAAACAGAACTATGTTTGGTCATGACCATCATGAATGGAGGAGATCTGAGGTTAGAGCTCTCATGTTGTCTTCAAACATCCCATCTCATATTAGTGGATATCTTTCAATGATCAATCTGTAATACAACGTCTCAGTGTTTCTTGAATGACCCAGCTCCATTTTACCAGGTATCACATCTATAATGTTGATGAGAACAATCCAGGCTTTGATGAACCGCGATCCTGTTACTATGCTGCTCAGATCATCCAGGGTCTGGAGCATCTTCACCAGAAGAGGATCATCTACAGAGACCTCAAACCAGAGAACGTGCTGCTGGACAATGAAGGTCAGACGCTCATGTATAAAATGTAAAGGAGTAGATTCTTGTTTTAGTTTACATGACACAACGTTGTCTTAGAATCATCCACTTTCATTGGTTGCAGTAATAATGTAGTTTTGCATGAAGCTGTATTGATGGTAGATGATAGAAGTAGATGTTTCAGCAGGTCAGCTCAGTGTTTACGTTTACAGAATCTTTTTAGTTTTTATTGTTCTGACCTCACTGATGAGCTCAGGCCAACCCGACTTCTCATTCACAAACACTTGTGTGTTTTTTGTAAACTTCAAGCTGTTGCAGCTATTAACTTAAAGACTGAATGATCTTAATTTAGGGATTTGTTTTCTATTTATAAATTCCTGTTAACCTACAGATCATGTGTTCACAATCTTGTACTGTGAAATTCTTTCAACTGCTCAGAGTTTCTGAGTTTTGAACGTGACTTTCTGTGTCGTAATCACAGCCTGCGACAAAAAGCAGCTTGTATCTCTGAACACGATGATCTGAATCACACTAATTCATAAGTTTATTATTTCCACACGACTGCTTAACAGAGACTGAGAGCTCAAGCAAACGTAACACTAGAAAAAGAACCATCTTCTGTGTCACCTAATGATCTTTGTTCTGTTCCTCTGATAATCTGATCTCAGACCTCCCCAAAAAACACCTGGTACTCCAGGATTGTCCTGAGTTGCTGTTTGCAGGTCATCTGTTGTATCAGTGATGTGCGCAGCTCATGATGTTCTTCTGCGGGTTGTTCTAACAGGGAACGTGCGAATCTCCGACCTCGGTCTCGCCGTGGAACTGGCTGATGATCAGTTCAAAATTAAAGGCTATGCTGGAACTCCAGGTACAGCAAAGCAAGTAAAGAATAACACCAATGCTGATAATTACAGACATCGTTTCAGATTTTTTTTCCTGTTAAAATAATATTTGACATTTAATGTTTTACACGTGATGTGTTGAATTTAACCTGTTAGTTACCGTACTTTAAAATCCCAGAAAATTAACCCATATCTCGTTATCGTTCTGTCACATGTTTGGAATTCAAGTACATTTGACATATTTATAAAATAAAGAAATAAGGATTTCTATGTTTTATACGTTTGATTTAAACAGAAGTTTGATTGTTCTGGAGCTGAAAGGCTGTGATCTCCTTTTATGCAGGTTTCATGGCTCCAGAGCTTCTTAAAGGCGAGGAGTACGACTACTCTGTGGATTATTTCACACTGGGTGTCACACTCTATGAGTTCATGGCTGCAAAAGGACCCTTCAGGACTCGTGGAGAGAAAGTATGTTGTGGCTTTGACTTTCCTGTTAAACTATTGTCGAGCGACTGACATTCCTCACGTTATTATCTGTTTGGAAACACTGAAGTCTTAAAGAGGCCATTTCATACACATTTCAGGACTTTGTTGTTATTTCTTAAGTATTAACCAGTAATATGAAACATTTTATATCTAAAAAACGTCAGGAAACACTGATTAACAGACCTTTCAATCTGTCTGCGTCTAAATTCGGGTGGTTCCGTCAGGCTTCGGGCAGCAGCTCATTCATATCCATTATTCGAATTTGCTGGACTCTGATTGGCTAACAAACTAGCCTACGAGAGCAAGGTATACTGTTTCCTGCCCCGCTGCGCATGGTAACATCAGACGTTGTGTCTTCCTGTTTGCTACGTCTTATGCTACAGCAGGGGTCTCAAACTCCAGGCCTCGAGGGCCACTATCCTGCATGTTTTAGATGTTTCCCTTATTCAACACACCTGATTCAAATGAACAAGTCGTTAACAGGCTTCTGCAGGACTTGTTGAAATACAGAGGATTTGAATCAGGTGTGTTGAAACAGGGAAACATCTAAAACATGCAGGATAGTGGCCCTCAAGGCCTGGAGTTTGAGACCCCTGTGCTACAGCTTTTAGCCAGCAGCATGCTAGGCGTGGTTTCAACTGCGGGAGCTGCTGAAAACTAACGAACAAAGTAGTGGTGACGAAACAGATACAGGCCGTTCGAACTCGGGAGAAATCGGGTGTTATCACCACCTGTGTAGTTTGAGAGATTAAAACTGAAAGAGAAGTTGTTGATCTGTTTTCACACCCACTATGAAGGTAAGAACACCTGTGGAGCTAAAATATTCAACAGAAACCTCAGAAAACACATTTTTATTGAAAGGGCCTCTTTAAATTTAGTTTTTGCCTCCAGTTGTTTCTGTCCATTTGTACTTTTTTTCAAAAAAGTGTGAAAGCACATGTTCACAGACACATTTGTCAGCGTCAATGTCAGTGTACTGAGATCTGTTTTATGGATTTTTTAAATTGTAGATTGTTTCTAGATGATGACGATATGAAATTCTCTGCAGTTTATCAGCATATGTACTGCAATTCATCATCCTCTTCAATAGTTCATTTTTAGGGACATTTAAACATTAAAAATCAAAGTGAGATTGGATTTATGTCACATGACAGGTTTAATTCGTCTCATCAGGTGGAGAACAAGGTGGTAAAGAAGCGGATTCTAAACGATCCAGTAACTTTTCCTGAGAAGTTCAGCGAGGAAGCCCGCTCCATCTGCGAGGGGCTGCTGTGCAAAGAGGTCGACCAGAGGCTCGGCTTCAAGGACGGGTCATGTGATGAGCTGAGGGCGCATCCCTACTTCCGCGAGATCAACTGGAGGAAACTGAACGCAGGTAAGAAAAAAAAACGTGCAATCAGTCTGCTGTTGCATGTTTGTGTTACTGTAGATCTGTTTCATGTACTTTATTTTGCACATGTCAGCAAATTTCAATATCTAAGTGCAGATTGTTGCAGTTCTGGTGTTGCTTTAGAAAACAAATCTGCACATGATACAGTTATGTTTTTGGCTCTTAAATCAGTTTAAAACATTTGTTAGAGTTAAAAAAATAATTCACAATATCAGTGAACTTTGACACATGTTGTTTCATGACTCTTGTCACATGATCACGTCAGGGCTGTTTAGTTTTTATTTGGTTTTGTGTCTCCTCAGGGATCCTGGCTCCTCCGTTTGTTCCAGACTCCAAGACGGTGTACGCCAAGGACCTTGATGACGTTGGGGCTTTCTCTACGGTGAAAGGCGTAATGCTGGATGACACTGATAAAGACTTTTTTGATGAGTTTGCTTCAGGGAACATTTCCATCCCCTGGCAGGAGGAGATGATAGACACGGGGATCTACGGGGAGCTCAATGTCTGGGGCCCCGGCGGCACTCTGCCCAATGACCTGCGACGTGAATCCATCCTGGAGCAGCCGCCCAAGTCCTCCACCTGCACGGTGTCCTGAGAGATTAGAAAAATATAATCCAACCAACAGCTGCTGGAAATGAGTGTTTTTACACTAACAGCTGGATTTGTTGAGCACTTTTTGTTTTTAAAAATGTACCAGTTCAGTCCTGAAAGATATTATTTAAAGGATTGTTTGACTTTTTGAGCACCTCACTGCTGCAATGTTAGCAAAAGTTTAACAGTTCGCTTATATATCAATATTCCACAAATGCTATTAAAGCTTTGTACCATAAAATGTCACGTGCTTTATTTAAACTAATTCACTGCTTATCTTTAGGAAACTTTTTTTTTCGCATTATATAAAACTGTCAGTAGCGTTCAGTGTTAGTGTTTTTTTCATGAATTAAAGTCATTTTTTGTTTGTATGCGAAAAAAAGAAACAACAAAGGAGACGTTGTCCTTATCATTTAGTTGTCTTTCTTTTTTAACAAAACTTCAAACGCACATTTGCTTCACTTAATAATAACGAATCAAAACTATGAAATACATCTGAATGAAAACAGTTTATTTTAACAGTGTATTTTATTTTGTTTGTCCTGAGTTTCTGCTTCTCCTATGTATTATAAGCAACTGTTGTTTATTAATTTGCCTAATTAAATAATTTTGCTTTTGCACAACGTGTTCTGTGATGAATAAATTCAGATTAATTGGCTCAGAGAAACAAAAATGGGGATGAAAGATAAAAGAAACCTTTAAAAAAAAAGTTGAACTACATTCTCAGCAGTAATATACACAATCTACGGTGCAAATATTATATACTGTAGTATACAGTATATACAATATGGTACATGAACTCTAGCTCAGAGGTAAACATCGTGGTTAAAAAGCCCAAAAACAATTTGCCCAAATGACTGATAAGACAAAACTGAAGCTTTTTTGGCTGCTCACTTCAGCTGTGTGGAAGAGGCTCAGTTTAGTTCTGGGGTTACTGGTACAGGATGTCTTGAATCTGTACAGGAAACAAGGAAATCTCAAGACTTTCAAAACATTCTGAAGACATTCTCAGTTGCAGTTCAGAGGTCCTGCCAAAACACAGCTAAAAGCACCAAAAATGGCTAAAAGTGTCTTTCTGTGAGACCTGATTTATTCCCATTAAACATCTGAAGGAGCTGAAACATGCAGTCTGGAGAAGGAACCCTTCAAACCTGAGACAGCTGGAGCAGTTTGCTCATGAAAAATGGGACAAAATACCTGTCAACAGGTGTAGAAGTCTCACTGAGAGGAACAGAGATCACCTGACATGCAACAAAATATTCAGTAAAGGTTACCATGATTTGAGTCCAGATCAGTGACCATTGCATGTGTCAGTGTGGCTCCCTCCTCTCACAGCTGGAATGAGCTCCGCCACTAGGGGGTGCTGTACCCTGTCAGTTTCTCTCCCACATCACATCTTCTTAAACTCATTACAACCACAAAAAACTCTAATAAAAACATTGTTTGATCGTAAAGTGTTTACCGTTTTCCAAAATTATGTGTATGGTGTCATTAAGTGTCAATAAAAACAATATGGAACTTATGCAAGACAACATATTTAATAATTAATCACAGAAGTGAACGCAGGGAGCTGATTGGTTCCTCCTTTGTCTCGCTCACTGTCTCTCTTTCCTCAGGCTTCAGGTTAAGTTGAACCGTCCTCAGCTCACAGAGTCAGCTGTGTTCAAATATAGCAGGAAACATTTTTTTTAATCATCTCTCACATCTGTGGCTTGTAAAGACTGAAGCCTCCAACGTGGAGGATGAGGATAATATTTTGAATCAACAGGGGACAAGATCATCTTCCCTTTCATCACCTCAAGAGCCAGCTGATTTGTGCATTTATTTCTAACTCATCTCAACGGGATCAAAAACATGCAGCAGCCTGAAACAACGCAGACAACTCAGCAAACAACCGCTGTACCACTGGACGCACAAGGTATCAAACCATAAAATCCACATCCAGCTCTGTCTTTTATTTTCTATCTAGTGTATTTAAGTTTTTTTCTGCATGAAAATTGCACTATAATGTATGTAACCATGATTATGCAGGCAAAAGTTTGGAAAGTAATCCCTAAAGCAGAAAGTGCGCAGAGAAAAGATACATTTTACTAAAGTGTTTGATGATTAGTTGCTTCATACCTGTAAAAACAAAAGTTTGTTTTTCCCTGTGAAGTAAAAGTTCATTTACTAATGAGAGTTTTAATAAAATCTATTGAAGGCCACAAAAAAAGAACATATTTAGAAATAAAAATGCTTTCAACTCCAACCAGAAAAAAAAATAAACAACATAAAGTGGTTCAGCTGGTTATGATAAATAAACAAAAACACAATCAACACAACAGAGAATAATCAATAAATATTCTGACAAGAGATTCAAAAAAGAAACAATGATAGGCAGTAAGTTTAACTGTGTTAAAACTGTTGAGTTATTATGATACACAGGACATCAACGTTGGATTTTATAACCAGATTTTCTTCTTTCCTTTCAGCTCTTTACCGGCGTCGTGGGAAAACAGCTCTCTGGGTGACCGTCTCCTTGCTGATTCTGGCTGTGGTGATTCTGATCATCGGCGTGATCTCAGCCACTCGCACCGACAATGTGCCCGTTTCTGGATATTACCCAGGCATCACGGTGACTGACTCTTCCTTCTTCTTCTTTTTTTGAGTTTATCAATGTGATCTGAGGTGTGTTGTGAACCAGAATGTATCTCCCACTTTGATCTCTTTGTAACTTCAGCTCAGTTTTGGAGCGTTTCTGGGGATTGTTGGTATCTACCTGGTGGAGAACCGCAGACCCATGGTGAGTTTGTGCCTCTGGATGTTGAATAATTTAAATTAACTTATTCAGTCAGTTAAAAACCTATTTATTTGTGTCAACATCACATTAAACTAAAATGTATATCAGGCTTCAAATATGTCAGAAAACAACTGCAGACATTCTTAAAAATAGATCTGTTATTTCTCCTTGTTGTTTTCAATGTAGTGACAAACATGTTTTTACTATTATCATTTTCCATTTGAAACATTTTACCGCCCACCATTTAATTTCTGATGTCAGTGTTCACCCATGAAATGCTTTGTGTGCTTTCAAACGAGGAATTGTCGGAACAAAAGCGATTAACTTTGATTGGAAAGAAACTGATGAAACCTTAGAAAAAGATTTCGCAGATGTTTCTGATGTTTGCCAAATGTCATTACATCGCCCCGCTTGCTCTTTGTCAAGGTGGCTTATTTCAGTTTTTAGAGCATCATAAGAGTCACGAGCTGCTGTTCCTGTAAAACAGGACATATATAACATACATTATAGGATTATGTTACACACTTTACAAATTTGCTAAACTGTTTTGTGAGAAATTGTTCTGTTTTGAGAAGAAACAAATCAGATTATCCGATGGCGACGTAATGAGTTCATGGTTCTTGTCTCCGGGTCAGTGTACGTGACTGGATTTGTGGTCAGGGAAATTTATCTTAGGACCTCAATGATGAGAAGGAGAATTACATTAGCATCGGCCTGTTGCTGGACGAGATCCTTTATGTTAGACAGGAACACAAAATCCTCAGACTGTGTGTAAAACTCAGGATTTAAACACGTTTGTGTTTAGGACAACCTGTAAAACTTCAACAACAGAAAGTACAAGAATCTCATTTAAGATTCTTTAAGATGAAAGTCACTAAACTAAACTCAATTTTTTAAGCCATTGTCAACCAGATTGTGATAACAGACAAAAGACTAATAAATAAAGGTGTTGCGTGACATTGAAGTCACATTCATGTCACTTGAAACCTAGCATGGGACTAACATTGTCTGAGAAGGACACAGAGACACAGACGGATGTTTCTTACAACTTCATCTACATTTTATAATATTCAGAATATCTCAGCTGTCTCCAGATCATAGAGATTTAATACATCAAAAACTTCATCTTCTCTCACAAGTTCTCAAAGTCTTTTTTTTTTAACCACATTACTTACTTTAAAAGGTCCTTAGAAAAATTACATATTAAGGTTTATTATTAGGAGTCAAAACATTTCAAACATAGCAAACTAAATGGTTATTAGCTTAAACCAAACTTCTAACAGGATGTTTAAAATCATACTTTTATTTTGAAAAGCATGCTTCTTATATAGAAAAACGTGTACAATTTTGTGGTATTTTGTTTCATTCCTTTTTTAAAGAGTTGTTAGTAAATGCAGATTTGTCTCTTGTTGCTCATTTTCTTGAAACGCTTGATGAAAAACGGGCTCTTGTTGTGAAAACGTTGTTCCCTAAACCTGGTAGTGAGCCTGATGCACATGAGTTTGTGTCTTGTGAATTTTTCATGTGGTGTCCAGTGTGTTATTCACGTTGGCTTAGTTTATGTGACAGTGTTCTATATCTAATCCAGTCTTCAAAGATCTCCTCGTTCCCGTTAACACAAACAGTTACACAACATCAGTTTTTATTACTCTATTAAATGTTTGTTATATTTTCAGTCAGTTTGGTATTTCCTGTTTCTGTTGTGTGGATTTGAATGTGTGAACACAGGGAACAACCTGATGCTCCTTTGGCTTCGCTCCTATTTTCTTCTTTAAACTTTAATGTTGTGATTGCTGGTCTTCACTGTCTCAGACACGATATTCGTTCTCACACAGGTGTCTAATTCCTCCCTCCAACATCTGATACCTGGCAGGTAACACTAGAGCTGGTTGGCACAGCCGAGCCGCTCGTTAAAGGAAAACTAACTGTACCACAGAGCTGCAGACACTCGAGGGCTCTGGAGCTTGAGCTTCCTGAATCGCTCGACTCATTTCGCCTTCTGACCTCATAAAGCAGCAGTTGTGGATGTTAATGTGGTCTGAAATGTAAACAATGAGAACAGTGATGAGTTTATTTACTGTTGTTAAATATAAGTTTACTGCTTCGCAACAAGTTGTAATGGACTGCATCAGAAAATAATGAATCTTTCAAGCATTTTTTTTTGTTTAAATTTATGGTTTTAGCAGGAAATGCTATAAAAAATTTGATTAACTCTTGAATGTCTGAAACAAAAACTGACTAGTAACAATTTAAAAATTGAGATTATTATAGGAATATTATCTTAATATAATATTCTGGTCAATATAGTTTTTTAATAAAATTGTAAACAAATTTAAAATATGGGTGAGTTTAAAAATACTGCAGATGTGCATGTACCTCGTTCTGGTTTTTCCATCTGATTTATTTAGGAGAAACAGCTGATGTGTTGCTGAGATTGTGTTTTTCATTAATCATGATTTAGGAATAACGCATCACTTTTGTTGCCATTTTATATTGTGTTGTTAAGATATTTTAAGCCTTTGATATTAAACCATGTTCAGTTCAATTCAGTTTATTTACAAAGCATCAATTCATAATCTCAAGACGCTACAGAAACAAATCCAATTCACATCAACAGGGTCAGATTTAAAGTTAAAAGATAAACCTTTCTAAAGTGTGTAAAAAATATATTTACAATATGCGTTTTGTTAAAAAAATACTACAAAAATGACCAACTTCTATAGGTAATTACCTTGTACGTTTAGAATTTGAGAAGTTTTGTAGATTTTTAAACAAATAACATACATTTTACAATAAATACTGACAAAAAGTAAAACTAGCCAGCTTCATCGCTCTGATACTAAGAGGTCTTTATGACTGAACGCTTCATGGAGCTCATGTTCTTAGTTTCTGCCTGGATCTCACACACGCTGCAGTCTTCATGGTCACCTTACAGATCAGAGACTTGAAACCTTTAAAGGGCTGTATTTCACCCAACAGACCACAACACAATCACTTCTTATTAGCGGCACATCCAGCTGTGGACACCATCAGACACTGGCTCACTGAGCGAGGGAAGAAGACCTTGCAGCGGTCAGCGACTTTACTTCCACATAACCCGATAGATATCTTTACTGAGGCCATAAAATTCCCCTTGTGTCTTTATCTATTTGTCGTTAATGTCTTTTTCGCTCTGAAAGTTTTATCCCGTGTTTCTGTAACTGACTGAAGGTTCCGTGATGGGAAAGCAATTATTCTCACACCGAAAAGTAATTAACGTAGAAATTTTGCTGCATAATTTCTGGGTTTGATGTTGTATGTTGAGTATGGCGTACATGAATAAGGTAACAACATAAAAGTGTTTCATCATGAACAACCTTTAAGTTCAAAATTAAACTAAGATTCTACAGAAATTTCAGATAAATAAAGATTAAAGTACAGAACTTTTGGCGACACTGCCAGATGTGCAAACTGACGCCTAGAATATTCTCAAATATTGAAAAATATAGCTGAGATAGAGTCACATGTCCTTCCATACATGTGTGTGTTCATAATCTTTTACACTATGATTATTCGGTTCCATTGGAGGTTTGAGGGTTTGAGTAGCCGAGATGTTTTATGTTCTAGCAGCTGGTGCCAAGGTAATCTGAAGTAATGCAGTTGTCAGGCTCTATTGTCTCTGCTGCTGGCCTCATCTCCCACTCGCAGCCCATAAAAACAGAGTCATTTAAACCGCTAATGAAGTGAAGAGTCTGGACGAGCAGCAGATAAAACCAGCCAGAGAAAAGCTCATTTCCTCAGCATGACTCTTTATTCACTTTGCAGAAGAAACTTCATGATAAAGTCCTTTTCCTGTTGAATTCAATCTGAATTCAATATGTGCACTACTTTAAAGAACAGCTGTGTATGCAAACAAATAAAAAAGTAAGGGATTTCAGTTAACAATACCGTACACAAGTTTTGTGCTTCTGTTTGCAAAAACTGCCCGACAACAGAGAAAATAAAAATATGTGAAAACAGAATTTTGACATGATCATGATTTCAGTGCACGTTGACCGCTTGGTCACGCAGATGCATTAAAAACACACAGCCTTGGTTAGTGCTATTTCAGCATTTTATTTATTCCTTTGATGTGATGTCATTTTATTAATTTATAGACCTAGTTAAGGTTTACAATACTTATTGATTTTAGGGTTTTTCAAGCCACGCTATACAAAGTTCGGTGGGTCCTGACAGAACAGTGGAGCGAGCTCAGACTGCATCACTTTGTTAAAATGGAAGAGACAAAAGTATTTAGTATCATCCCTTTAAAAAAATCTGAAAAAATAAACAATAACAATAAAAATCTATTTATCTATCTAATTTATCACATCTGATAAGTTACTTTAATAAAATCCTATTCCAGTAACAGGATTTAGAGGAAACCTACAGGCTGCATAGTAAAAAAAACGCAAAATAGCACATAAAATTAGACTAAAATTTGAGGAACTTTAAGATTTTATATAAACACACTTCTTCAGGCCAAACACATGCACTTAATGTGAGCTCTAAAATCCTTCTTTCATTTTCTTATTGCTGTTTAAACTGACGTTGTGTGAAGTAGATATGAGCAGTCAGCATCTAACCTGCAGTCGACAGCAGTCAGAGTGATCTGAGGAGAATCGTTTAAACTAACAGATACTCACATTATAGAACCGCATTTATGTATGCATGTGTATATATATATATATTTGACTGATCCTTTGTTGGAAATTTTGCAAGTTCTTCTACTTGACATGAATTTCAAATCAAGAAAGTGAGGAACTTGTGCCACCACTTTGAATCAGTGTGTCTGAACAGGAGCGTCGGTCCTGGAGGGACGATTAAAGCGTCAGTAACGGACGCTGAGTGGTAAATTTTTATGATGAGACATCTGTGATCAGCCAGCTGGTTCTGCAGAGCTGAGTGTGGGAAATCACAGAAGGACTCTGTCGTACCGGAGTAGACACAAGGGTGTGCAAGAAGATTCAGCTTGTTGGAAAAGTTCAGCTTTAAGGTTATTGATCAGTGATTGGAGCAATGTGAATGTGTGTGTCGGACTGAGGGAATTAAATTGACCTCTCTGCCACGAGAGGCCGTCCTTCTGCGCTGCGCGATGGTTCGGATCTGTAAATCAGCCACAGAGCTCCTCTGTGTTGGCAGAACAAGGAGCTTTATCGCCCTGCAGCCCAGATGCTGCAGACGACCAATCAGAACAAAACTCCTCTAGAGGTCTGAAGAATCCCAACGTGTGCATTAGTTTTATGATCAAATGTTTTTACAAGTTGTGTAAGTGCTCAGGAAATTAAACCAGGACGTAAGGAGAATAAGAGTTGATTAGATTTATGTTTACATATCCCTGGTTTATTTTATTTTTATTGTTTTTGCACAGTCTATAAATGTATTTCTAACAAAGAGCACAAAACATACGGCGCACAACATATCCTGATGATGTTTATCATTCTTACATTTACTAAACTCTTGTTATTTGTTTGTTCTTTGCTCTCTTTAAGCTGGTGGCAGCAATAATCTTCATCAGTATCGGAATCATTGCATCTTTCTTGTGTGCCATTGTGGACGGGATCATTGCTTCTGAGTTCATTGTAAGTGTTCATTTGCTACGCCTGTCCAGTGGAGAGAGAAATACAAAAGTTTTGCAACAATTTTTACCTGAACAATCTCTGACACTGACCTAATTTAATCACACACGAACCAGACAGGATTTTTGCTGCTGAAATGCAGCTCAGGAGTTGATCAGATTAGGAAATGTGAGGACGGTTTCAAGTGTCCTTATCTTGGCGCGGCCTTCAGGGTGAAAGTTTACTGAGGATTAATGGAGGACAACAACTCTTTTTATTATGGTTTCAGCAAACATATGTTCTTTTTTTATTGTATCTTAATATATTGGATTATGTTATTCACCGTTTAGTGGGTTTGTACGGTTAAAGGGTATGTGTGCAATGTTACTATTATTGTACAGCTGCAGCTGGGATGGAAGCCCAAAACAGATTTCACGTGGTGGGACAATAAATTTGATCTTGATCTTGATTATTACACAAAACACTTTTTAATAAATGAAAACAAACAGCCGACGAGGCAGCAAATGGCATATTTAACAAGGCACAGGGAACATGAAAAGAAGTTGGACATAATGGCAGGAACAATGAACCAGAGTGCTACACCTGCAGAGGAGGAATCATACAGTTAGAGTTAGAGTTAGAGGTGGATGAGAATCAGGTGTGGCTGAATGAGTAAACCGAGGAACAGAGGAGAAGCCGATACATAGAAATTACACAGAGAAATAGAGTAAATAATAAAACATGCAGGAATCTATAGAAAATAAAAAATGGAAAGCAATAAGTAATAATAAAAGAAGCTGTGATCTATTTGGATTTAGTTAAAAAGCTGCAAAAAGGAAGAGGTTTAATAACATTACTGTACCTCTTTTTTTTTGGATGCTGATCCTAGTGAGAGTTTGAAAGCAGCACAGAGTTCCTGATATTGATCAGCTGTATTATCTAGTCCCTGCAGATGTAAGTGGCTCTCTTTACTTCACATTCAGGCTCTGGACAAAGTGATTTTATTATCTTTGGTGATGCATATTGTGCAATAAGGTTTGATGTGCAAAATGAGCAGACACAAGCTGTAAAACGTAACTGCTCCGACGATACAAGAAGACAAAATGAACAACAAAAACCTGAATTTAAACACACTTCATAGGAGATGAAACATTAAAGATGTACATCTTCTTTTAAAAAGAAACTCATTGTGGCCAAACATTTGGATTATTATTTTGGGTGATGTGTGTCATATATGTAACGTGTTTCAATGACTATTTGCAAATTTTCAGGATATAAGGCCCGTGCAGGAGAACATGTGTGACTTTTACAGCAGTGGATCGGGATATGCATATGACACCTACTATAATGAGGTGATTTTTATCTTCACATCTCCTCTGTTCATACACTTGTAGTTTAAGCCTTTGCAAACAATTTAAAAACACAAATCAGAACAGAGTTTAATTGTTGTGTGTGTTTCATGTTCAGTGTTTTGTGTGTGTTAGTGGTGCGTTTGAGGTTTTTCAAAGCTCGAATAAATGTTTCACAATGAATTCAATGACACCTAGTGGCCAAATAATGTCACTGCAATAAGTTGCTGCACCTTTTTTTGTTTCTTTTTTGTTTTCGTTTTTTATTAAGACATTTGGACCCCCCCATTTGTTCATTGAATCAAGACCATCTTTAATTTTTTAAATTGGTCCTAGCAGGTGACCTGCCGCTCGCTCAACAAAGCCTGTAAGATAAAACTGAGGAGTAACACCTGCTACTGCTGCTACTTGTACAACTGTGAGAGGTGAGACCTTCAGCCTGAAGCAACATCTTCACAGAACATAAAAACCAGAACCTTCCAGCTGGAGTTTAGAATTTACACATCCTTCACTCTGTGTTTGGAATTTGGAGACTACAGTTCATGGTAGAAACAAAATTACAGATTATTAACTGAATGCATTTATAGATGCCAAAAAAGACGGAATAATTAAGCAGAATAATGTTATTTTATCATTGATTGTCATTATTTTTTTTTTAATCATTATTCATTCCTGGATTTGATCAAATCCAGCTGATAAAAAGCAGCAAATAAAGTTCAGCTAAGCATTAAGAGTACGAGTGATGGAAGACTGGAGGGTTTGCATTAAAACCTGCTGCATGAATCATTTCATTATTGGAAACTCTACAGAAAATTCAGATTTAGTTCAGTTGTTGATGTTTTTCAGACTGACTGACTGATAGACGTGAACCTGTTGGTGAACAAGTTGCAATTTATGCCAGAAATGTTCCAAATATTGAGCAGAAAGTTCTCCTCATCACAGCTGTTCACTTCCTCTTCCAGCCAAGATTCCATTACTCACTACTATGAGTTCACTGGGGTCAATGACTGCTGGGATGTGGTCCATCTCTACCGGCTGCTGTGGGCCTCTGTGGTGCTCAATGTGATTGGTCTGTTCCTGGGTATCATCACCGCTGCCATCCTCGGAGCGTACAAGGATACGGTGAGCAGGAGGCCAAGAAAAGCTCTTTGAAATGAAAAGAATGCAGAAATCCTAAATGCTAGCAGCTCGCAGTACAAACAAGCTGCTAGCAGAGCACAGTAAAAACCATAGACATGTATATCATGTATATCATGTATATATGATTTATATAATGTCTGTGGTACAAATAAGCTGCTAGCAGAGGGAAGTATGTCAGCAAAGCGCTACAAACCCTGGTGTCTTTAGGTGACCTTGGCTTGTCCTTCAGATTTAAGTCACCTTCAACTTGGCAACAGAGAATATTTATTTATTTTTTTACTTTTAAAACATTTTCCAAGGAACAGCTTTATTTTTTCCCAGGCAGTGAAGGGAAAGCTTTCGTCCTCATGACAATGGTGAACAGGGCAGCAGACCAAGCTGCCAATACAGTGCAGCAGAACGCAGTATAAACAGCTGCCAGTAGAGGGCAGCAGAGTACTGTCTGCAAACAGAGTGCAGTACAACAGAGCTGCACAAAGTCGGGATTTTCTGGGGTCAAGCTGTTCTAATGAGACTAAAATGTAAATATTGCTGTACTTCTGCTTTAGCAGGATGCTGTTAGTTAACCAGAAACCTAGAGAGTGATACAATCATGGAGATTTAGGCTTCATGTATACCTGATCTCAACATCACTGATTATGTTGAGAACAAAAAGAGACAGAAGAATGACAGAAGATATGTCTCCAAGTAGTGACTGAGTTCCTTCACAAACTAACTGCATGCACATCTTAAAGATTTGATGTTTTTTTAAAGTTAAAGGTGGAATATGGAACATGAACACCACAACAACAAAACAAGGCCTCGCCATCGGGGTGCCAGGCTTGTGACCATCGCGTGTGCTCCAATGTCACAAAAATTCCTCACCAAACCCACTCTGATCCCAGATCCGCTCCAGTTGCTTCTCCCTGAGAAGAACAACAAAATGTCACACATTCAGCTCATTAATCATACGCTCTAGCCCTGCTGATCCCACTGATTCTGATAAATGGTGAAAAGTCCTACCTGTTCTACACTAAGTCATCGATTAAGTTCATGGCAAAGAGCTCACGTATCCGCCCCCTTTCTTCTAGAACGATTTGAACCTTCCTGAGATCCTCTGTCCACACACCTCTCTACTCCACCCACCCACACAATCCTCCGAGGCGTCCTCCAGCCAAACCCGCAGCCCGGAGTTCCCACACTTCAGCCACCGGCTGCTCTGTCTTAGCTTGTGAGCTGCTAATAAAGACTTTTTCACACACAACCTGCTAGTCACATGTCAGAAAATCTCTGTATGGCAAGCCAATAAGGTGGCTTCATGTCGCTGGGGCTTCCAGCTGCTCAACCCACTAACTTCACCACCCTCCACATACCAGACTTGTTATTACAGACTATTCACTGTATTAGGCAACCTGCGATGGTACCCGCTACTCTATTAGATGGTAGATGTAAACAAAATGCCAATGTCGTGCCCGTTAAAATAAACTTTTTTTATTATATTTTACTTCACATATAAGAAAATGTTGTATTTTCATTCTAAACCCCTCTAAACACCCCGTGGAGGCAATATTTGATTTAAAAATTGCTTTCTATGGAAATGTTCCACATTGCACCTTTAAAACTTGGTCACACCAAATATTGATTTCATCTAAGAAATATTTCTACATCCTTAAGTTTTGCACAATACTGTTTATTTTTTTAGGAAGCTTATGCTGCATAAATCTGTGAAGTTTAGTTTGTCTCATCTGAATAAACTGAGAAAAATAATTCCTCAACCATATACCTGTACTTTGTTGTTTTACTGGAATAGTTTATATTTTATCTCATTTAATTCAGCGCTTCATTAAAAACATGTTTAGTTTTATCAAAAACTGAAACTATCTAGTCTGTCTCCTGCAGCAGAAGCCCATTCCCCAGGTTGCTGCGAGTCCTGCACCACCACCTCACATTCTTTACAATCCAACCCAACACATGATCAGCTATTCTGGCTTCTGTCCACCGGGACAGGCTCTGCCCGCCTACCCCAACTATCCCATACCCATGCAGGTAAGAGGCAAATACCACAGCTGACCTGCACAAGTTTAAACACTGATATTGTTTTTTCCTTTTTTTTTCTTTTTTTCTTCTTGTTGTAATATTCTGAGGTCAGGTGAACAGAGCTGTTAATATCAATATTTGTAACTTTAAAAACAACCAAGACAGATTTAATTAACTAAAAACAATCTCTAATCCCCCCGAAAACTTTTGGGCGGTCTGTGAAATGCAAATAAAAACAGAATGAATTGATTTACAAATCTTATAAATCCATGTTTCAATCCTGATAAAACTTAAATAACATGCTGAAACTGAGATATTTTATCATTGTTCAGCATCCCCTGTTCTTCCCCTCTGTAGAGACCAGCTACTGGAGATTATTTTTCACATGTATAAAACACACTTGGTAATTTGTTACAGATTTACTTCTATATAGAGTCACACAATTCCAAAATTTCAGCATAACCAATATAAGTTGGAACAACTCCATTTAAAATGGCTGGATCCATTTATTTAATTCTAATGGGCTTTAATTAGTTGAGTAACTTTTTATTGGTTATGCTGGTTACTCAAATTCATCTTTTTGCTCCAAATTATTATTTTTTTTATTTAGCAAGACTGATTCAGAATAGCACAAAATTCTTGTTTACTCTGTAAGATTTCTTTTTGCATCACTTGCGTTTAAAATATGTTAAATACACTCAAATAAATCTGAATTTACTTAGAAATATCTATTGAAAAATGCATCAAATCATGGTCAGTATAAAGAAAAACAGCTGAAAGAGATGCTGACCTAAAACAGATGCAATAAATTCAAAGAATGTTACTGTTTCATGAAAAAAATAAAGCAAGTTAGGACATTTTCCCACAAAAAATGTATTATAAATTTGTCAAATACCGGTATATGTTTTTAGTGCGTGACTAGTCAAAAGGCAAGATGGTAGAATTCTGACTAAAATCCAGAACATCTGTTTGATTTCTGTGAAATATTTTGATGAGACACTAATCTTTGTTATCTCTTTGGCTGCTGCACATGAGAGAAGAAAATGAAATCCACACCTCACATAAAAATGCCTGAAATGATTTGAGATATTTCACTCCCTGTTTCTCCTCCTCCTCCTCCGCAGCAGCAGCAGCATACCAGCAACTTCCAGGCAGCTGCTGCTCCCCAGATAATCCCTGAAGGAGGTGCACGCTCCTGTCCTTCTGAGGAGAACCAGAACCAGCAGCCCTCTCAGGTTTCCACTCAAGCACAGGCTCAGGGGGCCACACAGGACCCCGGAGGCTACATGCTGACTCCCAACGCTCCTGTTCTCTATGGAGCCTCATTCAACCCCTTTGAGAAACCACCACCATATGCCTGCTGAGCACTGATACACAGGGGCGTGTCTTTGCTAGGGAGGCCAGGTAGGGGCATAGATTTTGAAAAAAGTGTAAATGGGCCCACAATCTTAAAAAAATTATAGTTTTTACTAAATTATTTACTTTATCATAATTTAAGTGTCTCCCAAAATGAAACTAAAATCTATCAAAGGACAACAATCATACACTTTAATAACTCGTTATCCTTGATTAATATAAAAGTATTGATTAAATTTGATTGTCTCAGCTTATGGGTGGCACCTAGGGTGGCCAGTCTAACTGGGAAGGTGCCCCGTGCCCCTCTGGACACGCCCCTGCTGATACACAGAGAGGGTGAGCTGGAAACTAGTGTCTTCACCTGGTCAGACAGAATGTTGCACAAGACTTTAGGAGGATAAAAACTCCTGTGAGTTTCACAATAAAAGTTCTTTATTTGCACGTGCCTGTGAAAAGATATTTACCCCTTTGCAGATTTCTTCTAATATTTTAGTAAATATATTTGAAAGATCAGATTTTAAAAATCTTGAGTAAATACAAAATGTGTTTTTCAAATGTTGATTTTATTTTTTAAAGGGTAGAAAACCAGTCTGGTCCTTAGTGTAAAAGTAAACACCCTTTAAACCTAATAACTGGTTGTACCAGCCTAGTGCAGCGATTTGCTCTGGAGGAATTTTGACCCACTTTTCTGTGAAGAATTTAAAAAATTCCCCCACCAGATTATGTCACTGCACCTTAATTTGGATTTAAGTCTGGACTTTGACTGGGAGACTACAAAACCTTAATGTTTCATGTTGTTTTTAGTTGTTTGGAGGTGGACATGATGTAAGCTTCAGATCACTGACCTGCTGCATTACCCAGGTGAGCTTAAACAAACTGATGGCGGGATCGTCTCCCTCAGGATTTCCTAATAGAAGAAATCAAACCCAACGAGTCATTCAAATCCTGAAGCAGCCCCAGACCATCACACTACCACCACCATGTTTGATGTTATTTTCAGTCCACAGAATATTTCCCCCAAAAGTCTTGAGGATTATCAAAATGTTTTTTTGTTTTGGCAAATGAGAGATGGGCATTTCAGTTGCTTAAGATTTTTTTCTGACCTCCTGGATGAGTCATCTCTCTTGGTGTAATGTCAGTGAACCAGTTACTCATGGGAAGGTTCATTATCGTTCGATGTTATCTCTGTTTGTGGAAAATGACCTAAAAGCCTCAGAAATGATGTTGAAACCCTTTTCAAACTGATAATGAATGAAATCATCATTTGTGAACTACATGTTATTTTTATTCAGGATATTAAAATGTATTTGCTGATCTGAAGTGTGACAACAAGCAAAAACAGAAAAAAAATGTAAGAGGGCAAATACTTTTCCACAGGTCTGTACATAACGTGATCATACTGATGTGCTTTATGTTCATGCTGCTGTTAAAGGAAATCTGCTTATTCACTTTTTGATTAATGACAATTAGAAGCTAGAAACAGGAAACACATTTCCATCCAACATCCCTGACCTTCTCCAATCAGGCTTTTGCGCTAAATACTCAACAGAGTCGGCCCTTCTTAAGGTTTTTAATGACATTCTTTTAGCCACTGATTCAGAATCGCGTGTTCTTATGCTGGTGTTGGACCTCTCTGCAGTATTTGACACAGTGGACCACGCGATCCTTCTTAACCGTCTAAATAAATTAGTTGGAACACTGGTTTAGATCGATCTGCTGGACAGATGTTTTAGTGTGTATTTAGACGACCATGTGTCTGAAACGACCACTTTGTCCTGTGGCGTTCCCCAAGGCTCAATTTTGGGCCCTTTACTTTTTAATATTTATATTTTACCTTTAGCAGATACTTTTAGGAGACATGGGGACATCGGGAACATATTACTCCCATTTTAGCTCATTTGCAATGGCTCCCCATTCAATTCGGAATTAAATTTAAGATTTTACTTTTAAAGCTCTTCATTCATTGGCTCCCACTTACCTTTCCCAGCTGCTTAGTTGGTATGTTCCTGGTCAGGCACTTCGTTCCTGTGACCAACATCTCCTACGTATTCCTTCTGGACGTTATAAAACTCGAGGTTAATGTGTTTTTTCAGTCTGTGCCCCCAAATTATGGAACAAACTCCCCCTGTCTGTCCAGCTCTCTCCATCGATCACTGTTTTAAAATCCTGGTTAATGACCCACTTTTATTCTTTTGCTTTTAATGTGTCTTAATTTTGATTGTTTTACTGTTATGTGTTATTGTATATTGCTTTACTGTACAGCACTTTGAATCCTGTAAATGGGCTTTATAAATAAATATGGTATGGTTAAAACACAACAATGCTCACTAACAACTACAGGAAGAATCTGGAAAAATCCCACAGAAACAGTGTGAATACAGAACCTCCACACAGAAAGGCCTCAGCTGACGTTCAAATCATGAGCTAAAACACCATGTAGTCAAAACCTTTCTGCCATTATTAAAAAGTGTGCACACCTTCAGCTGTCAGAGAGATTTTTGTACCTATCAAATGCAAAAACACATCCACAGTAGATCCATGAAAAACCATTTCTGTACTCTGTTGGGAACATTTAGCTACACATATCTGTCTTGGTCCCTGGCTCTGTCCAGATAAGCTCACAAGGATCTTTTAAACAGAATAAAAACATCCCTCATTTAATAGATTGTAGACAATGAACTTTAAAATCCATGAAAAGAAAAAAATCATGTTAACTTCATGTGTTGTAGGACAGTCATGTGCTGTGTCTGTTAGACTGTATTACAGTCGTACTGTTTTCTCACTATATTAACTGCTTGACACATAAATAACAAGGGCTTTCTTGAAATGTGAAAAGGATAAATGACGCCCACGTTGCTCTTTTCTTTGTGTTGATCATTTAATCTGCACTTTAGTCAGTATACTGTATGTATTATTGATGACGTGTGTTTACTGCTGGGATTCTGCATTTGCTGCTATAAAACTCATTATCTATTAAACTTGTGTATTTGTATTTCTTATAAATGTTCTACTTTTTAATGCTGTTTGAGATACTGTATCAACAGTACTACCATTAGTACTAGATGTGTATTGTTTCATTAATTTATTTAATTCATAAGCAATAAAATGTGGATCTCTTCAACTCAGTGTGTTTTTTATATATAAAACAAGTGATGTTACAAAACCACCTTAAAGATGAGACTCTCCTGTACACGCGTTTCATTCACTCAGGTATTAAACCACAGCACTCTGATGTTCATACAGCTGATTTTATTTTTTAAATAGGATTTTTACAGTTGAGGAAGAGTAAAAACTCAAAGCAGACGTTTCTCTCGCATTGTACACATACTGGCAGTTTAAAGTGGAGAATAAAAATAGGAGAAAATTTCAGAGATACAACACATATGATAAAAAAAACAATAAAATATTAAGCTTTTATTAGCATTCATTCAACAGAAAACTATAAAACAATGATCCATTACACAGAAACGTAAAATAACACTGGAGCCCTTTGGCATTCTAAGACAAAATGTTTCTCCCACATTCATTGTTTTGATTTGCTCAGCACCGATAAATTAAAACTAGCTACTAAAGCCTGATGCTACTTTGATCCCTGGCTATTGCTCTCAGTCTCCTGATATCTGCGTCAGCAAGACGATAACAGGTTCATTCCTGAAACCTTCAACACGCTCAAGTCGAGAGACTTAATTTGATTTGATTTTTTGTGGAAACTTTGGATCAACGTCACTGTGCAGCGGACCTCAGGAAGCAGAAGGTAGTGTTTTATAAAGCGTTCTACAGTCACATTATTTACAGACAGTATATTACAGAGCACCCCTCTTAATCTCAGTAGCTTGTGTGGTGCGATTGATGCAGTGCTTCGTCTCTCCCTCGTGGAGAGGGCCCCTTCCCGTCTCCCTGTGCTTCTGTGGTAAATCTATATCCTCAGGTTGGTGTATGGCAGCTATTAACTGTGACTGGGTGACTCCGAGAGAAAGAAGGGGCCTTAGTGATGAAGTTAGTGATCAAAGATCAAGAATCAGTGCTACAAAAAACATGGAATACTCAAAAATCCATTAGTGAAAATGCATAGTGTAATCTCTGCAGTGAGTAGATTTTATTAGGACTTTTTAAGTCAGTTGGATTGTTACAGTACTGAACTTTGCTAAATTGTTTCACCTGTTCATAGGGAAGCTGTTGACATGTTTGAGTTGGTTGTTCTTGTGTAGGCACATGGCTGATATTCAAGTTGCAGGCACACATGGAGTGCTTCATTAATAGAGGGAATCATAAAAAAGGGTTTAAATTGCAGTCCATTTCTACCTGCAACAATGTGCAACATTGTCTTAAAAACACAAAGCTGTCCCTCAATGCCGAGGCTCGGGAGGGGGGGGTTCAGCATTTTAAGGGCAAATAAGATTTAAAGTCCACTATGACGCACCAAAAACTATTAAAAGGTCTAAGCACCTATTGATACATTTTCTCTGAGTACGGTCGCTGATTTGGTTCTCATCTTTTTTTTGTCTCAGCATTAGCACTCATTTTAATTCAAGCTTTGTGAATGTGGACATGAGGTTAGCTGGATTTAAGCAACATGACCACAGAGTAAAATCTGTATTTCAGCACAGGCCAGGTGTCGTACTCTGACGCAGGACCAAACACCGATTAAGACCCTGTGATAAGTCTGTGATACATGAGCAGCCACTGAAACAATGTTGTGTGCCATATTCTTTGCTGAATACCAGGGATATGCTTCTTATTTGCTGACTAACTGACAAACTGTGTCATAATACTGAGAAACAGTTAAAATCGCAGCACATGTCCCCAGGCAGCACTGCCATCACAGTAGAAGGAAAGGAGGAGGTTATTATGCGCCAAGGCTTCAGCTGCACTGTTTGATCTTTTCAATTAGAATTCAATCTAAACCATCTCTCCACTAGTCAGAGCTTTTAGAAATATTTGGTGGACATTATCTCCATTGCCTCAAAGAACTGGGCTGGTTTGGGCTAATTCGAGCACTGCTCACTGGTGCAAGTCCAGCAGGGGGCAGGAGTGTGAGTGGATGTCGTTGTGTTTGTGGATGGCCTTGTCCAGGTCCAGAGACTGTCCATTCACACTGACCTCCATGCAGCCGCTGTAGGGCGCCGACACGAGTGTGGAAACCAGGGAAACATCTGCGGGGGAAAAAATGACAACATATGAGTCAGCAGACGATACTGCAGAGTCCTGAGAGTCTGTTCAGCCCAGTGTGTTGAATCTGTCACTTAATAAGCTGGAAACCTTCAGATAAATACTGCTCAGATTATTTAGACTGTACAAAGATGCAAGTAAATATCAGAACTAAAGACAAAAAAAAAGGATTCACTGCTGATTGAAAGCAAAATATGAACATGATGTTGACAGATGTTCAGCAGCTGTATGAGACATTCATGCAGATAAAACTGAAACTGCATCTGAAATACTCTGAAAATGATCTTTTATTGCTTCACAAGATAAAATAACTTCCCTTTATAGATGATAAATGAGTAAAATTAATTTGAAATATGGAAATACTTGACTGAAAGTAACCAAATTATTTTTAACTGCAGACATATAAATCTGGTTTATCATTTCAAAAATAAGAACTTATAAGACTTGTTGGTCTCTTCACACATAAATCAGTTCTGGCATTCATTCTGCAAACAAGTCTGTATAAAAGTGTTTGTCCTCACCTGGCAGGCCTCCTATATATGTGGTGGAATGTGAGAAAAGCTCCGAAGGAACTTCAGTGTCTTCACTTTCTTCCAACTGGCCATCGACCACAAGAAGTGTCTGGTTACCTGAGACAGTCACCTGGATTTTATGACTCTCGCCATCACAAAATGGTCCAGGAGAGCTGGCAGTGACAAGAGTACCTACAGTAACCAGAATAACCTGAAGACAAACAGGTCAGTTTTAGCATCCACAGCATTACTTTAAAAGCTGTTTAACACACTCATACTGAGGTGGGATCTACTCACATCTCCCCACTCATCTGTTGTGGGATTGTAGTCAGACAGAGCGACTGAGAGAGGCACTTTGTCCTGGTAAACAAGTGCAAACAGGACACCGATAGCTGAAAGTGGACGCAGGGTCATCTGGACACTCAAGTTTTTGGATTCTGAACAGGAAGAAAAACCGGTCATGAACTTCAACAACAAAGATGACGTACATGTTTACAAGGTGAGAGTTCGTATAATGACGAAAGCAGCTTTCCAAACAAATTCAATACTGACTGTTCCTGGAGGAGGACTGTTCTGTTCCCCCCCACCCCCGCTCCCACGCCTTCACACACATAAACACACACTGTACCATAGCTGATGTTGAAGAGAGCGAAGCCTGTGCCGGGGTAATGTGCTCCAGGATCCTCAGAACTGAAACACTGCATGTTCTCATTGGCCCGAATGGTTTCTTGTATTGAGGTATCTTCACCTGTCAGCCAGCGCCACTCCTTCATACAGCCGTCCAGACGCGGGTTTATCTACATCACAGTTTAAAAGTTATGATAGTTTAGAAGTATTTGAAGAACATCCACTTTTAGAGCATATTCAGAGAAGTAAACAAGCACATACAAATAAACACCTGATTGACAAGGCCGTTCTCTTTGAAAGGAACTCCTCCCACCGTGAGGTTGAGCTCATGCATGCCTTTCTTCATCGTGAACAAATCACCATTTACAGCAATCTTCATGACGGCTTCCCGGTCAATCTTTATCACAAGACTGCGGCCCTGCTCCTCCACTGAGATCTAGGAAGACACCGGGACATTCAGTTCATTTAGACAATATGTATCTGCTTTTGAAGACTCTGGACTACAAACAACCCTGACCTTCCTCCATTGGCCGTCGTTAACAATGGGCCCACTACTGGTGACTCTTTTGACAGCACCGTACTTTAGCTGCAGCTCCAGCCTCCCATGATGCATTGCCAGCACAACCCAGGAGCTGTTCAGGTGACCTCCGGCAAAAAAGATCACTCCCTCGTGATCGTAGGTACGGAAGTCAAACTCTGCTGAAAAGCTAATGGGAGGAGAAGAAGAAGAAAATTTGAAAACAGAAAATGATCAAAGCAAAGCTCTAAATATTTCTTACTTAGTCTGGCTAAAAAAATAAAACTGTGATGCTCTAATACAAATAGACATTAACACAATGCATCTCAGAAAATACGTTTTAGACTTCTAAGTTTTTAAGAAAGTTACAGTAAAAGTTTAACCTTAATTAAAAAAAAACAACTGTAACTTCAACTCACCAAAATTGGTTAATGAATGTGAGTTTGATGACTGTTCAGTTTATACGTTAGAAAACTATTTTCTCACCCTGTGAGAACTTTGCGGCGAAAACGCAGCCGCACCACAGGCACAGCGCTGAACATACGACCCAGGTAAAGAGAACGGGGGTTCCTCTTTAGAGACAGGGACCTACAGGGAGTTATCGGCTGGAAAACAAACAAAAACAGGAAGATATTTTAGTATTTTTTTAAATTATGAAACAGAAAAAACTCTGAATTCTCTGAGGTAAAAATATCTGATCAAATGCTGCTTTGTGACAAAAACTAAGTAGCTTTAAACTGATATATAAAATTGTCTAGTAAATAAACATGTTATAAACTGCACCTCACAGCTTCTCAGGTCTCCTCTCAGTTTTCTGCCCTGACGACCATCACAGAAGCAGCGGAAACTTCCGGGAATGTTCAAACACTCGTCCTCACACACATCGGACTCACATTCATCCACATCTGAAAGACGCAGACAGCAGGTTGGAGAAATAACAGAGCAGATTAAGGAGAAGCAGATGTTCATGAGCTTATTGAGGAAACATAGATAACAGTCAAAGTACAATGTAAAGTATGAAAAACAACATATCCATTGAACTGAAGAGTGGAACAAAAAAATTTATTTTTCAGCACAGGAAGGAATGCAAACAACACTTGAATGAAGTGGTCATTGACGTTGGCCGGGCAGTGAGTCCCCGCTCCATGGACAACCTTAAATGGCCACGAGGAGAATGGCCATCTTACAAAGTGAATTCTCTGAGGAGGAACACTGAGGTTAGGAAGTCTGGTTCCCACCACAGAAAGAAGCAGGTCACATGAGCAGGACTCATTTTATATTTCCACCATCTGATTATGGAATTATTTAAAAATCTGTTGTGATATTATATAAATAAAAAAACAACATGTTGTATTAAAAAATGGAAACCTCAGCCAAACCTTGAGCTGCACAGTATTCTGGACAGCCAATGAGACTCAAAGATACATTATTAGATACTGTCTCATGACATCATTTGCTTTTAGGTTTTCAGATCTCTACATTTGAAAATACTGATTTTAGTATTTGGGTGTTTGTTTGTTTCCTGAAAAGTAAAGTTACACTTTCTTCTAAACGAACAGAGACACTTGAGAACATCGAATGGTGACCTGTTACCTACTTGTGCAAAACTCCAAATATATTTGCTTTCTTTTCATAAGCCCCCCGTGGAGCTACATCACGCCCTGCTGAGACTACAAAGGTTTCTCAGACCCTGTGTGTTCATCTCCATCATTGTGCACAACTCATTCATGTTGCTGTGTGCAGCTGGTTTCACATACTTACCGACACAGCTTCTGCTCTCGTTGTCATACATGTAACCGTTGTCACACAAACAGTCATAGCTTCCCTCATTATTTTCACATTTTGCTGTTCCACACACAGTTTCATTGTCACACTCGTTGACATCTAAAATACAGAATGAATGTGTTAAGCTGGGTGGATCACTATCATCATTAGACTGAATAAAACCAGACAGTTAACTATTTAAGGGTATATTAATTAGAAAATAAAACCCAAACACGAGACAGAGAAATTCTTTAATCAATTAAAACAGTTGAATCTAATAGAATCTAACTGCATTAGCAACAGCTTTCTTAAACCTGATAATACACTGCTTGTTTATGCTTTTCAATAAAGCACATTCTCTCCAGAATATTCAAATAAATATTTACAAAGAAATCCGTTTTTGGAGGCATGACTTTAGACAGAACTCGAATGGACTGAAAAAGCTAACTAATTAAAAAAAACTCTTGATCAGTAAATGTTTTTTTTAAAGGTTTTAAGTAAGTTCAAAGTGGGTAAACTTCAACAAACCAGCAGCTGCTCAAACATGATTCCAGTGGTTTAAATGGATTTGTGGTTTGTGGCTTACCATGACATGTGTGGCGCCCAACCAGCATGTATCCTTGGTGACAGGAGCAGCGGTAACTTCCTATAGTGTTGTTACACTTGTGGTCACAACCCCCATTTCTCTTTTCGATGCACTCATCAACATCTGCAAAAAGACACATCTCTTCTGTTAATGTAAAACCAGAAAAAAACCTGGAACTTGTGCAGGATGATGTTTCTTTCGATTGGCTTTAATTAAGGAAAGTTGCATTCATTCAGAAGGAATATGGAAGTTTTAAGTTGAAGTTCTAAATGAGCCTGAACAGTATTAAAAGTGGACTTTTTGTAACTCTTATATTCTGTCACTGTGGCTGAAGGCTGGAGCACAGCTGTTATTAAGTGGAAAAAGCTCAGTGAACGACAACCGTTAAAGGTTCCTCTCACACACGGGTTCCTGTGAAGTGGTGGGATGAGTCACAGTGGAAATGTTCTCATCAGTTTAATATACAGTAATATTCTTTATATTTCCCCTCTAACTTTGGTTTCTGGTAAAATGTTTCAGGTCTAACTAGTTTTCACTGGTATGAGGAGATGACTGCAATTCCTCCTAAAGCTGTATATACAAACCAATCACACTTATTAATAATTGTGAAACTTAAATGATCAGATTACTTTTACTTTGCTGCAACACTTCACAGTATAACCTTAACATATAGAAAGGACAGTGACGGGACACTCGATCTTCCCATCAGTGGAGAGGAAGCTGTCAAGAACAAGGTCAGAAAGGTCAAATCTGTGCACAAGCACTGGATGTGACACAGCACAAATTCATCCTCTGCTGAGCTCTCGCACTGAATGTCAACCAAGTGATGATGATAGTACCTTTCTCACATCTCGCTCCCATCCAGCCAGTAAAGCAATGACAGATGAAGTCACCCTTTTGGTCCTCACAGCGCACTGTACCTTTGGGATTACAAGGTGAGGGAGAGCACTGGTCTGGAATATCTTAAAAATGGAGAAAAACAAACACAAACAGAGCAAAAGGTGTTACTTGTTACTGCTTTAAAAACAGACAAACAAATAAGACTGATACAGTGAGCGTAACTGTATATCAGACCACACAGAGGAAGGACGGTCCTTATGTTCTGCATGTCAGGGGTTCAATATAAATAGCTTCATGCTGGGTAAATTGTCCTAATTCAGTTCTTCCCACAGCACCATTTATCTACCTCCCACAAAAGAGAGATTAGATCAAAATCTAGCAGTCTTCATTTGTTTATTTTACTTATCTGATGAATATTTCCACTCAAACCTTTCTTTGACTCCAAGCTTGCATTAGAGTGTAATTCTTTTCTCTCCCTACAGTTTCCTTTTCAAAGCAGTTTGAATGTTCAACAAGTCCAGACATGTCAGGCGAAGTTCAGTAAATGACAAAAAAGGACAGTGTCTGAAGTAGAAAGACGGAAGCTATTTCATGGAAGAAAATACTACGAAGCTACTTTCACATTTGTTTTGTCTATATTAAATCATTCTGGAACAGTTTCAGCTTAAATCAGCAGTTTCCCCTAAAATTCAAGAGTTTAAACAATCAACGTTAAGTACCAGACTTATAAATAACCGTCAGCTAGAAACCCGTCTGACTCATTGAGAAAGAACAAAAGAGGCTGAATGCAGTAAACTCAGTTGTGAAATAGAAGATGATTTTTTTCTAAGTCTCAGTCAGCTTCCTGCAGAGAGCTGGTGTCCATCAGAGGGGCGGGGCTACACCTGGTAAGGTCGCCAGTCTATCACAGGATCACACTGAGACGGACAACCTTTCACACACAGCTGTAGGGCCAATTTAGAGCTGCCAATTAACCTAACATGAGTGTTTTTGGTCTGTGGGAGGAAACTGAAGAAACCTCAAACATGCATGGGGAGAACATGCAAACTGAGCTGTAAAGTACCAGCCGTGTTGAGTCCAGGACCTTCTGTCTGCAAGGCAACAGTAATATCAAATGCACGGCTGGGCAGTCCAAAACCCAACAGCAAAAATTCCTGAGAATTGGTAACTTTCAAACAAGTTGCAACTAAGGTTATCACATCTCATGCAGCGAAAAAAGGACGTCTTTCACAGCCAGGCGTTGCTCCTAGTGGGTACAACCACATCATGGTGGTAAATCCTAACTTAAATAATGGTGTCAAGAAAATATTATGATCCATATTTAATATGTAAAGTGCTATAGTTGATGGCCTATGCTACTTACTGTAACCCTTATCGCTGTGTACTACATCGACCCATGTCTATGTTTACAAAATTTTTAAAAAGACAAAAACAGATTACAAAAGCCAGCACATCAGCCTCTGGACAAATGGGAATGTTGCTCACCTGAGACTTGCTGTTGCTTGTCTGCCAGGTCATCATGAGACAGTGAAAACATTGCAGTTAGCATTAAACTCATTTTCCAAGCACTTCTATAGTTTTGATTCTTCCCTTTCTGTAGGTCTTTAACCGCTAATGTTTCTACCACAAAGGGTGAGTGTGAGAGGGCGATTGGAGCAACAACTTACAGAATTTCCGGTAACAGAACCGCCCTCCCTCTACCGCTGTTGCTGAATGTCTTGAACAATAGCAGCTTTTATCACAAAAAAATTAGTATAACATCTGCGTTTTTGTAATAAATGTGGCTAGGATGCATTCAAGACAACTCTGCATTACAAGAAAAATCCCGTTCCTTATTGATGCAATATGGAGATGCGTAATTTCATTGTCAGTATTCTAAGGAATGTGTGCCAAACCTAGTTGCAACATCTGCTTAGGTCTTCAAACGTTTATAACACTCAGGGTATCAGAATATATTAGAAATAAAATTACCATCATTGAAAAAAAATGACATTTTCATTTGATATGGAAGCTTAAAATAACCCAACTAAAGGTGTGTCTGTCTACTGATCTAGTTTCTTTCATTTTTCTGCTTTGCAGTGAGCAGCAATGAACAGGACAGCAAAGAAAAGAAAAAGTGATGAGAAAGAGAAGGTTAGCCGATAGTTGGGAGTTAAAAGCAAAGCCGTATCTTTAAGTGCCCACAATGCTGCAGCTGAGTCATGAAACCCACTCTGGAGACTCTGCAGCCAATAGGAATAAAGCTGGATTGGTCCACGTCTCCTGTATCCTGATGCAGCAAAAATCCTGTGCTCAGCTCACGTCAGACCGCCCCCACCCCCTTACACACGTCACTCCTTCACTCAGCCTGCTCACGAAGAAGCTGGCGCAGTCACGCCAAGAGTGAGTATGTGACAAATGAAGGGGTGTGTCACTCATTCAACAATGTGTAGCATCACTATAGCAACAGTGCTGCAGTTTCACGAAAAAGACCAAGGCTTAGAGACAAGTTAGCCCACTAAGGATAACAACAAAAAGCAACAGAATCAATTAGATGTGTCGTGCAGCAAAAGGTGACCTGGATTAGACTGAGAACATTTCTACAAGCCTTGCCTGCGAGTGATGCAGAGCAGTGATACTGCAGTGCAGCACAACCCCACGTGTGGGAATTGTGCACAATGAAACAAAAGAGAAAAAAAAATATATAGAAAATGTAAAGAAAAAAAGGAGGATCCAGGAAGACATCAATAAAAAGAGAAATTTTCCTTACTATGGACACACGTGATCAGATCCTGTTTTTTCTTCTCAGAATCTCCAAACTTCTCCAAACACACTAGACAAGGATAAAAACAAGATCAACATGAAGCGATGTCAAACACAATCAATTATAATCAGCTGGCATGAGAGGGGATGCAGGCAGAACAAGAACTCACCTACATACTTGGGATAGAAGTATTCCTGCATGAGGGAGAGAAGGTGGAAAGTTACACAGACATAAAAACAACAACCTAAACATGACCAGACACAGTAGGGGGATTTTTTAATATGTAAAATTATCTAGGACTAAGTTTCATTTATTATTTGACTTCTACCCTAACAGCATCTCATAATAACATGTTTGTCCATATTATAAAATTGACTTGTCTGTCTTTGGTTTTGCTTTATTTAATGGATGAGACTCAGATAAATGTGTTAAAAACCTTGAAAAAAGATTCAGGCTGTTTCTAAACTAATGAGTCACTCATGACTCTTTCTCATCAGCTTTCTGACCCCGTTTAAATGCCTCTGAATATATAAGACCAACATGGGATTCAAAGAATGACCCAGGAAAAGCTTATTCTCTCTCTCTGCAGAATCAAAAAGCTGCTGCAGGAAAAAAAATGCAGAGTCAGAGATGGTAACCTTCTGAATGAATAATGCAGCTATGAATGAGGCAGCAGCTTTGTGTCACGAAATGGTAAGAAAATTTTGATCATACTATTGTTTTTTTAAGATGAGAGGCATTTAAACCATCACGACAAAAAATGTGCACCTTGCTGGTTCAAATGTCACACGACTTGCCTTTTTTTCTCCTCTAAGCCCAGTTAATTTACACTTTAATCCTTCTTCCTTTCTGTTTTCCCTTCAGTTAAAAATCTTATTATTGCCACATTTAGTCACAACTCACTTCGTCAAATCCTAAATCTTTAGGTAAAGGGCAGGGGTTTACCAGTCTAATGCTAGAAAATACCACCTACTTGTATTGTTTTCCATCATTAATCTCAGACTTCCAGTACAGATAAGTAATCATTGTTAGAACACCTTCAAACATTTTGCAGCAGAAATAAGAAAGGACACATATGCGTGTTAAAACAAGCAAAAATCTCAATTTTCCTTTGTAGCTCCACATCCACTTACTCACATCTCTGGAGCTTGTTCGATTATTTATCACACGTAGAGCATATTTAAGAGGCTTACAGAAACTAATCTGGCATAAATATTCACCAGTACGTGCCATGGATTTTAGTTGTGGCTAAATGTCAAGAGAATAAACCATGAAGGTGGGGGAGTGCCTGAAGATTAGTGAGGTGATGCACAACACTTTCCTCAGCTATTGTTTTTTTTCTAGAAGAAAACAGCTGATTTGATCCGTGGATTTGTCACTAAATATCTGTAACATACAGTCACACCGAAGCTGAGGAGAGAAGATATCCAGATGTTTCGCGCATAGCCAAATTTAGCTAATGCAAAACGGGTTAGGGTATTGCGTGCGTGTGTGCGCGTGTGTAAGTTTAGAACTAGTGGTGTCATCAAAAAAAAAAGAAAAAAAGAATTCAATTCAGTAAAGATGACTCCCTTTTATCACAGAGGCACAGGAAAACCCAAACATGTCAGGAGCTTTAACTTGATGACAACAGTCCCAGAAATTACTGGAGCATAAACATCAAACACACAGACTTTTAATTATTACACTGATAAAACTAGACTCATATGACATTTTAATACAACAACGCGACCTTGTTAAATTACAGCATATAATAATTTTGCTAAACATGGCGTTTTTTATTTTGTTCTGCGGCACTCAAGAAAATGACTGCTGTACGGAAAATAAAACCCAAATAAAGCCAGAAGACTTAAAATTCTCACCGTCTCAGGGTCGTTTTCAAAAACTTCCCTGGCCTCCTCTTTGGAGCACCTTTCCTCCACACACTCCCTCTCTAAGTGTCCTTGCTTCGTCTCCTCGAAAACTTGATTTGCTCTCCTGTGTCTGCTTAGAAACTGGTTCGCCTCTTCAGAAGACATTAAAACTGCGACGGAACACGGAAAGTTTAGTAACCTTCAGGAAAGGACAAGCCACTGACAAAACATCCCGGGTCAACTGGCAAAACTATTAATGCGTTTTATTAGCGAGCTAGCTCGCCACATAGCATGTTAGTGTTTACTTACAGCTGTCGGAGCAGCGGACTGCCAGCAGGATTATTAGCAGCGCAGCCGATGAGAGCGACTTTGTCAGGGTCAGCCGCATTGTTTAACCGCTAAAGTATCTACGAAACGATAAACTTCCTCCTTCCCCTGTGCAGTGGTCTCGCTGCCCCGCTGTCGATCTAATAAGGTCGGTGTGAAACACCGCAGGTACTCAGGTAAGCAGCTCCGACCGTTAGCAGTCTCTGATGCGTGAAATCAGCGTTGCTGAGCGTCGCGAGCTAACCGTTGCTGTCGTTCTCAGCACGCGGACAGTTAAACTGACTCGAACTGTCTTCTTCTGTCTGCGCGTTCAGTTCAGCTCGTGACCATAGCGGCGCGTGTTTCGACCCCTGTGGACCGGACGAGTCTGCAGAGGAGCGCTGCTTCTGCTACAGGAGGGGGAGTTCTGAGAAGTGCAGGCAGGAGTTTGTAATGATGCAGCCCTCCAGTGACTCTCATCCCCCCCTCCCTCTTTCTATGTGCGTGTGTTTGTGTGCGCGCCCATCACGCACACGCGCTTTGGATCATCTCACCTACAGATTATGAAGTCACCGCGGACATTCAGTAAAAACATTGTCTTTATATTTCACTCCAAGCCGCCTCCTAATCTTTCCAACTGATCTTTATTAACAGCTTGAAGTTCTTACAAAGTTTCTCTTTGGATACTGGCTGCTTGTTTTGTGTTCAGCCTTTGTCTGACAGCACATTGTGCTTTAGATAAAACAGCTCACCATGTATCCTACAGCAGATAAACAGCTCTTCAAGAATCCCAAAAACCTGAAAATAAATATAAACCTGAAGAAATATTGATCAAGACAACTTCAGTTGTTGTTTGATTATTGTAAGCAAAATATAATAGAGATGACTCACGACTTTTGCACAGTACTATAAAGAAATTTTGATTGTAAGCTGTCTTTAAGTGGAATCGTTTATATCTATAGTCAGTGTTCATTATCATTTATTGTTTGTTTAATTGCTTGTACTTGCACATATTTCAAACCTTGTTTTGATTTGCTTACTTGTTGACTTTATCAGTTTTATCAGTGGAGTCTTAATATTGCGCAGCATAAAAATCTTTTGTAGTCTTTTTTTTAACACATATCAAATTTCTGTTTAATTCGTTTTTCTTTCATTTATCCTGAATCATGCACTCTTTCATTTTCATTTTCTTCTGTGTTTCAGTCCATGTTTGGTCATTTGTTTTATACTTGCTTTTCTGTATTTAAGCCTTTATAGGAATAATTAAATATTAATTCAAATGTTTTCATGTTATTAATATTGTACTGAACACAATGGCCACAAGATGAGCAGTTCCTTAAAGCTAAAATAACATACCTATGTTTTAAATATGAGCCTAAAATGATTGAATATAACCTGTAAGTGACATCATCTTATTCATTTTGAAGAAGTCAAAGAAAACAAATGAAGGAATGAGTCAAATAGGATAAACTAAATGTAAAAATAGACAAAACATCATCTTTCTTGATTCACAGCTGAAATATCTCCATGTGCCAATAACAACTGGGTCAGTGTTTTGTAAATGAATTTGGTGTATCTGCAAATCATTAAGATACAATATTATAAACATATAATAGTTAGATTTTTAATGCTCATGCTCAATTTTAGAAACAGGAAGTTTTGCTGTGTTTTTTTTTTGTTATTTGGTTGAGACAATAATGGAACTCTGAAGAGAAATAACAAACTTTGATTTGAGACAGTTTATTAAAACAAACAGTGGAAAACAGCTGATGTAATTACATTTAAATTACAAAAATAAAGATGGCTTTATATACATGAGGAATTTGATCACGGGAGAACCAATAAAATGACCAAACATTCAGGAGAACAACAGTTGAGATAATGAGTTATCTAACAAATCAACAATAGAGACTCAAACAAATATTATGAAACAAAATTAGATCAAATCATCGAAGATTCAGCTTCCTCCTCGGAGGTTTTATCTTCTTTCTGTTGTCTATCGAATATGAAGAATTTATAAATTGGACCCACAAGGACAGCAACAAGGGCATTAACGCAATATTAGCATGGCTAATCGTTACCATTTGTTTATTTATCTACACAACTTCTACACACAGTTCGGTGCAACAGAGCTCAGCTCTTTCTCAAAGTTTGTTGGAACATCTTTAACTTAACGCAACAAACTGCTATGACTACATCCTCCATCTTCCATCCAGCTTTTATTTAAACTAATACTCAAAACATGAATGAAATAATCCCGTATGGAGGTGAAGCATATGAAAAAACATAAAACCATTATGATGTTCCAGAGAGGGCCCCATGTGGGACGCTGGTGTTTTAAGGTTAATTGGGGTCATTTTCTGTGTAGGTTTGAGGCATCAGAGGTAGGAGGACAGGAGTGAGACTTTATACTGTTATGTTTGCTGAGAGCGTCGTCAAAGTCCAGCTGCCTGCCGTTGATGGCGATGTCCATGCAGCCGTGGTAGAAGGCTGACACGGGGGTGACGTGTAATGGGACATCATCTGAAACAAAGGCAGGTAAGTGACTGTGATGAAAAAAGTTGAACATTCAAATATCTATGTGAATAAAACAATGGAGACAATAAAATATTAAGAAGTTAATTAGAGGACAACAGGTTTTAAAGTGAAAGAAAAAAAAACTGGATCTTGTTTTTTTTTTGCAAAACAAGCTGCAAGTCTCAGCAGCTCCCCATTCAAGGAACTATTTCCTGTTTTTAATGAGCATCCAGCTCTACTAGCTCCACAAAAAGGCTGATATTTGCTGAATTCTTCCCCATTTAACTTGTTATCATTTAGTGAACATTTACATTTCAGAGCAGTCAGAATTAGTCAATAGAAATTATAGTTTATGACCAAATCCTGCAAAAGCAAATCACATGTCCAACATTCCTAAAGCCTGATATAACGGTAGACAGCTATTAGCAGTTATTTTATTTCTGTTCTGTTGTCTTTCATGATGTAAGCAGAATATGTTGTGAATTTAAATCAATGCTAAAAGAAGGACTTAGTGCATGAGCTCAGTTCATTAAGTCTGTTAACAAATTCCTGTTCATCTTTGCAGATAACTTGCACAATGCTAACTTACGTATTCTGGACATGAAAACATCTTAGAAGAGCTGCCTGTCCAATGTTTCACATGAATTCTAAGATTTAGATCTTCCTTTTTAGTTTCTGGCTTTCAAGAAACAAGAAATGCAAGCAGTTCTGTGTGTGACAACATATTAAGTCTTGATTAACAGGTTTCCTTTGTTGTATTTTAGACATTGGTGTTTTTTTCACTTTCAGTGACTGAATATTTTTAAAGGAAGCCTGATTTTTCTTTTTGAATACACTTAACTCAGACTTATGAATGTTGTGTTGACACCTAACAGACAGCTTGGCAAAAAAATAGTTTGGAATTGGATCTTTGGAAACTTTGTTGCTCACAGCCTCCACTTGTAATGTCACTGATAATGATAATTTTCTTCTTAAACTAACCTGGTATCCCACCAATGTAGGTGCTGACTGGGTTCTGCATGGTGCTATTGAGGCGCTCCAGCGCCTCCTGCAGGACACCAGAGTTTATGGAGAGTTCATTTTCATCAGAGGAGTTGGTTGAGATCTGGATTTCTGTCGGAGTCACGTTCAGGTGCACAGTGAGCCGGTCGGGGTAACAAAGCATCAGCGAGTCTAGTGTTGCTACGGTGACACTGTCCAGGAACACTAGCAAGCTCTAAAGGGAAAATGCCAATTAAAATGTGAAGTTTGGACACATGCAGAGGTGTGATGAATGAACTCACAGCATCTTCTTCTCCTTTTGTTACAACTGCGACCGACAGGGGGACTGTGTTGTTGTAGACAAGAGCAAAGAGGACACCTGTACTGCTGGACGGACGGATGTTCATCTTTAAATGTACATTCCAGCTCCTGGAATCACCTGCTTACATACGGGAAAACAAAAGGACATTGAAAAACTTCAGCTAACTTAAAATGTTTATCCAAAGCCAGAGATTTAAATGACTGCACATGCTCAGTTAGTCCTTAAAACCTGCAATTTCTTTTCTATATTGGCATTAATATTTTTTACAAAACATGATTTAACTTACTCACGGTAGTCTATGTTGAAGTGTGCCAGTCCGGCCCCAGAGAAGAAAGATCCTCGTTCCACATACACAAAGCAGTGTTTACTCTTCTTCTCCTGAATGACCTCTTTGACCCCAGATGCCCCCTGGTTCATTAAGTTCCAGCCACGGATGCAGCCGTCAAGGCGAGGGTTGATCTGACAGACAGAGTGCAGGCGTTAGCACCTTTAGCCTTCCAGTGTCCGACTTCATGCTCACATGTTAATGTTATGTTCCTGCTGTGGTGGGATTGTGTCTTTTGGGTGAATTACAGGCTTAATGATGTTGTCTGTGCGGTTCGGCAGACCAGCAATGTAGATTTTTGTCTCCAGCTTGCCGTTAACTGACGTGAAGAGGCTCTCAGGGCTGTTGATGCTCATCACAGCCTCCTTGCTGATCTTCACACTGATGCTGCTTTCCAACTCATCCACTGAGATCTGCAAGTTAAACGTCAACAACATCAGAACACTCTTTCCTTCACTTCACACACTAAAGCTTCAGGACAGTGGAAACCTTCCATCAGTTGGGTTTATCGATTAGGACTTAAACAGCCTGTTTGTCAGCTGAAAGGAAATTACCGAATCTCTTCAGAATGCAGCAAATTACTGGGCTGAAACATTTTCTTACCACATGCCACTGTCCATCATTGATGGCTTTTCCCCCACTCGTGACCTTGTAGGTGTGCTGGTTTTTGAACTGGACTTCAATGCGTCCGGCTCTTAGCCCCAACATGAACCACGAGTCCAGGGAAGACTCTGCATACAGAACAACTCCTTCTGGGTCAAATGTTCGGAAGTCAAACTCAGCTGCAAACCTGTTGGGAGATGAAATATGAGTCCACACCCTGATCTGACTACAGCCATTTTCCTTCTTTATACCAAGGAAAAGGAATTTTAAGGTTTTGGGGCCAGTTTCGTTTTTATCCATACAGTTAAAATAATTAAAAATAATAACACATGGACTCAGGACTAAAACAAGACAACAGGTTTTCATGCAGAGACAAGTGTCTAACAAACATAAACCTGGAACCAGATACACGAAGGGAACCAATGATTAACACAATACAGATGTGGGAAACCTGAACCAGGTGTGAGGGAAGAGTATGTAGGGAAAAAAACAACCAAAAAGAAAAACAGAACAAACAAAAAAAACAGGCTGATCTTAAACTTAATACAGAATCAGAATAAAACCCAAGACAACATTTTTATTTGATTCTGAGTTGTGAAAAATCTTTTAAACCACAACTTTGTAACTTTATTTCTCTCTATGACTCACAGAAAATAAATTCAGTGGAAAAAGACGATAAAAACATCAGGCACAGGTCATCCTAGAAATCTGATAAGTTTAATTATACAACAGATTATTATGGTATGTGCATTTTATGTGCACGAAGGTGGGATAAACACCTACTTTGTGTTCTCTGGCAGGCGGAATCGCAGGTAGATGACAGGAAGGCCAGCAAACTGCTCCCCCAGGTAAAGCATCTCAGGGTGTTTATAGTCATTTAGCTCCAAACAAACTGGGATGATCTTACAGTGTTGCTCATCTGCTGCCAGACGAAACCCCTCACGACCATCACAGTGGCACGAAAAGCTGCCCACTGTGTTGTGACAAGTTCCTTCACATGAATGTAGCTCACACTCATCCACATCTGCAAAAATAAACAAATGATTAAGATTTAAAAGCAGAGATCTCTATATTGGAGGAAGGATTTATGGTCAACCTCACTAAGTCCTGGAGACAAGTTTGCAATACAGCTTTTATGAGGGAATCTAGATTTTATATTTCTCAAACTCATAATATATTTGTTGCCAAAGAAGTCTCACCATCGCAGGTCCTAGAGGTGAAGTTGTATTTATATCCTGGAGGACAACGGCACTCATGCATTCCTGGTGTGTTGACACATATTGCTGGTCTTTCACAGATACTTGGGTACAACAAACACTCATTGATATCTGGAAAATAGAATTCAAAATAGGATCTTTAAAACTTTATTTATAACACTACCAGTGAAAAGTTTACGTCCAGACGTCTGAAATGTAGTTTATAGATTATAATTAAAAGTTTCATTTCCTTAACCATCTGAAAATACTGTAGATCACAGAATGTCAAACATACATTTTTATATTTCATGCAGTTTTAAAACACACTCATGATGTCTTAAACTTTTTAGGAAAAAGCAATGAGAAATGTTAATTTTTACATTTCCTATTCAGTTGATGTATTATTGGCTATAATGGAATACAAGGGGGAATAATAATAATAATAATAATAATAATAATAATAATAATAATAATAATAATAATAATAATAATAATAATAATAATAATAATATCCCACTGTTCACCCGGGGGTGAAGATGTGTGTCTCAGACTGAAAAAAAAAGAGTCAGAGGTCCAAACTTCAGTACCACTGTAGAAAAGAACAGTTTTGTTTTTTAGTGCAGCTGCACACAGAAACTACTTAAAAAAGTTATTAGTGGCAGATTCAAAAAAGCATTCCAGAACATTACTGTTTTTTTTTCCCAATTATTTTCAGAGGTTTTAAGAAATTCATCAAAATTAGATCATGATCAGTATTTGCTAAACAGAGTCTTAGTTTTATCTAGACCATGAATATCTAGTTTTATTTCTTACAATGGACACAACCAAGGATTTGGACATGTTGGACACACAAAAATTGGTCTAAAATATTATTTGACTAATTCATAAAATGTATTTTCCTGATTTCCGTTAATTTAAATAATCATTTAAGAGTCATAGCAGCTTGTTCACATTTCAGGCTTCCCTATTGACAATATCAGTAACTGAGTCTGGCAGCGTGTGCGTAGATCTGTGTTGATCTCTACAGCTCATCAAATAAACAAATAAAGCCTGTCCATCAAGCTGACTGAGTCCATGTTTGTCAAGACTTTGTACTCAACCCACGCAAAGATAAACAGTGAGTTGAGCACTCGGCACAAAGCAAGACGCCTACAAATACACAGAAATGAAACTAAAAGCAGCTTAAAAAGTCCTGGTTGCTCTTTCAGATGTTACAAGCTGTCAACAGTCTATTGCATAAGTGGGGTAACCTCAGGTCAGCTTTGGAAATAACAAATTATGTGTTCCCCGAGGGCAGCAGCTGAGAGAACAGAGTTTGTGTTTTGAAGCGTGTAGCTCTCTACCATCCATATGAATGAAAAACAAGAGGAAGTTCTCCGAACGAATAACGAGCTGTGTGTGTTCAGCTGTTGGGAAGTTTCTCTATCATGAAGGAGTAAATATGAGAGAAAAGTCATCAAAACACAACAAATACTTGTCCAGTTTAAGGATGTCTTACCCACACAGTTGATGTTGTCATTGAGGAAGTAGCCATCTTCACACATGCAGTGAAAACTACCGGGGATGTTGTGACATTTTTGGTTGCATCCGGCTGGAAAATCAGGATCTGAACACTCATCAACATCTGGCAGATACACACATCACACAGCCAGGTAAACCTCACTGCAGCTGGGTTGGAATTTTAAACAACAAAAGATGCTCATTTTAAGGTTTCAGTCAATAATATTATAAAAGACCACACCATCTTCACAGCGCAGGCCCTTCCAGCCAGGTTTACACACGCACGTATAGGAGGCCTGACCATCCACGCAGTGCTCCGCACCATCCTTACTGCACGGATACGGTGTGCACTGGTTACTGATTTCTGATTTTAGACACACATAATCATTATAAATGCATTTCACAGCTAAATGCAGTCATCATTAAAACATTAGATGGAGCGTCTCACCCTTCACACAGGTGCGAAGGTCTGATGGGATCAAATCAGAATTCTGGTTGTTGATACCGACGCGATGAGAACTCAAACACTCTGCAGCAAAAAGTGTTTGAACAAACAAATGAGTCAAATGGCATTGATTCTTTTTAAGAATGTATCAAAAAAAGAAAGCATTTAAAAACTCACCAACATATTTAGGGTAGAAGTACTCCTGTAGACAACCAATTGCATTGTTAACAATGAAATATTTACTGATCATTGCAAAAGCAGAAGATGTAAATAAAGTTCATGGAATACTTAAGAACACAACCGAAGTAACCACACTAATGATTAAATATATACAATATCTTCTTTCTCTGTTGGTGCTTTTTTTACCTTAAAGCTCAGTTTTTTTAGATCTTTACCATCCTGCTAAAAAAAACTCTGCTGCTGTTCAAATCTGAGACGTGCAGTAGAAGCGTCTAACTGCAGCTCTCACCGTCTCTGGCTGGTTCTCAAAGATCTCCCTGGCCTCCTCCTTGTTGCACAGCTCCTCGATGCACTCCCTCTCCATGTTCCCCTTCTTGCTCTCCTCGAACAGGGAGTTGGCTCTCCTGTGTCTACTTAGGAACTGAGATGCTGTGCTCTGGATCAGAACTGGAACAGAAAGTCTGGTTTAAACAAGCTGCATGTTGGCTGTAAGTAAAATAAAAGCTTAACGTGTACAGTACAGTACAGAAAAATGTGGTTTAATAGTTAATAAAGTCATTTACACTGCTACCAGCAGCCTGTCAACAAAGGCACCATTTGTTACCATTTCTTTAGTTAAAGCTATAAAAATAGCAAAGATAACACAGTCTGAGATATTAAACAATATCTAATCAACAATGAAAAGATTTCTGAAGCTCAATTAGCTAAAAACATGTCATACAGAAGAAGATCTGCTCAAGCAGGAGACATCTCTCAGGTATAAGATGGGACTTTCAGATACTCTTGACCTGATTAGACTGTTTCCTTTTAGGCCTCACTCATTTTCTTTTGCTCCTTACTTGTTCACTTTGTTCTTTTAAAGCATTTATTATGAAATCATGGTCAGTGAAAAGCAGCTAAAGTCCCTCCCAAAAAACGTTTGAAAGCCTGAAGAACCACTGATTAAAACCCGTCTTTTACCAGGAAAGTCCTATTAAGATAAACTGGTCTCTATTACAGAGGAAGCCTTGGTGGAAACTGGAATTGAACTGGCAACCCTCCAGTTGACAGCCATCCCATTTCAATATTTAGAAAATACAAGGCAATTTGGGGTGGTTTAAAACTTTTGCACAGCATTGTCTGCTAGGTTGCCATTTGTAATTCCTATGAAATCCCAGCAACATAATAAAAAATGATTCCTGGCTCATGGGCAGCTGTTGCCTGGATGAACCAACCTAATTGCTCTGCTTTGAATTGGCGTGGAAAGGTCTCATGATTGCGAAACCGTTATTTCCCAGAAATAATAAGCCCCTACTTGTTGTAAACAGCGCGTGTTGTCCAGCTTTTGATTTGAAACTTCAGAGTTTTTTGTGTGAAAGTGGCATGAAGTCCTGCAGACCTTCGTTTCAAAGCACGGACACGGTTTGTGCGTTAATGCGCTCTGACGAGCCTCAAAGCTCCTCCGTTCACCAAAATGAACCGCGAAATCCGCAACCGTATACTCACATCGATCTGCCCCGACGAGCGTGACCAGAAACACGAGACAAGCCGAGGGTGTCCCAAGAGTCTGCCTCCACATAGTTGAGCCGTTCTTCCTGCAAGGCCGAGGTCTGGATTTGGGGAAAGACTGAGCGCAGTTCAGGGAGAGGAAGAAAAAAAAGAAAAACTTGATTCTTCCCGAAAGTGTTTTTATAGGGGGGGCTCACTGGGGCAGCTAGAGAGCGCTGCTGACACACACTTGGTCCTCTCTGTCTTTTGTTTATCCTACGTGGCTGAACTCATGCAGAAAATAGGTTTACCACACACAAAACAGAAAAAGAGGCCCAGGCCACAGAGGATTTCTGCTCATTATACAGTTTATCTGCTTTTCATTCAGGTTTGTTTTACAAGAATGGCATAGTTTTTATTCTGGACTGTTATAATAATAATAAATAATGTTTTCAGGACAATCCTATGGTATCTGAAATAGATGAACTTGTGTAAAAACAGTTTGAAAGGAGAAGAAGAAGCAGCAGCACTTTTACAAAATTAGGTGATTCATGCTCATTGGTTCGGGGAAAAAAGTAGGAAAATCACAAGTTATTTTGAAAGGATGAGACCAAAATAGTGCTTGGTTTTTAAGATTTATATCTAAAGAATAGGACACCTGTAAAACATGGTGGTGGTTTCATGGTTTGAGCCTGTTTGACTGAATTTATTCTTGTTATTAAATAATTTATGTCAAAATACATCAGTTAATAACCTCCTAGAAAAAAATGTCAGAACACTTTATCCTAATCTAAGTTGATGTCAGGGAACTTACAAACATCCCATAATTAAGAATCTGTTTAGACTAATAAAGTGAAATATTTAATTGCAGCTCAGAGGCATTACAAAAAACACTGAAAGCAGGACGTTCTTATTGTTTTGGCTCTAACAGAGAATAAATACTGAACCCTTCAAATGTCGGATTTATTAAACCTGACTCTTTTTTTCTACAACTGAGCTGATTTATGAATAGAAATCAACATTTCCGAAAGACCTTTGAGATCTAACTTTATTCACAGATGAAGGGAAAATCTAGACTCAAATGTTTCTCGCCTCTACAGCTTGAAATGCAAATATAAAACATTTGTTTCACACAGAGACCAGACACGTTCATTAATGTCAAGATTCATTTAGTTACTCAGAAGAAAAACAAACATCACATTTTTGCCATTCATTCAACTGTTTTATGTACACATTTAACACAATTATTGTAATACTTTTAAAATATTTGTACAAAATACACTGTTCTCCCTTTATAATATTTGAAGAGGCATTTTCCTGCAAACAAATAAAAAGGTCAGCAGATGTGAACGGTTCAAAAGTGATATTATTGCATATCATCTTTATTGCATAATTCAGTTCCCTTGTTGTGGGTTTCAGGAGGAAGGAGGTGCTGTTACTGTAACTGCACCAACTCAGTGGACTTTCCTGGAAAAGTTTTACTGGAAAATTATAATAAATATGGATTTCTTTCACCTGAGAAGACTTGGCCGAAGAGGGAAGTTAAAGCGACACTGAAAGACTAAATAGCCTTTTTTTTCGTTTTTGTTATGTTGTATCTGGGTCCTTTTATAAGAAAAAAGAAGGATTCAATTAATTAAGTCAGTGTCTTCAGTACAACTGCAGGCAGTGGTTGTTTCAATGAATGAATTTTACTACAAGATTAAATCAATTGGCAAGAAAATCTATTGTGTCAGTCACACTGGAAAAACACACACGAAACACATCTTCAGTCACTCAGCTTGTGTATAAAACAAAGTCAAGTTGCCGAGAACCTTCCTTAAAGTTCAACACAGTAAATAACAAATGAAACATGAATACCTGGTCAACTGCTTTTAAAACAGTTTAAGCTGAGTAAGAAAAAAAAAAAAAATCACATTTTTTGTTTGTTTTTTTCTAAAAGTGAATTTTAGAAAAGTGATGGCTGGCACTGATCGGGATGCTGCACTCATGGGAACACCACCAAGGCTACATGAAGTTTTTGGAAAATACAAAACGTTTTTTTTTTTTGTTTGTTTTTTTTTTAGTAGAGGCCACAGTCGCCAAAATTACAGCTATATTTTACATGCACAGGTTTGGCAAATAATAATAATAACAACAACAGTATAATAAAAGGAGAGTGCTTATCTCAAAGCGCCTTTATGGAGAGCTGCTTCGCCACAATATATCCTGTACCTTCAACAGATCGTGAGCGGGCAGCTTCTCACAGGAATGCATATAAATAAGGTTCAAAATACAAAGAAAAGGAGGGAAAAATCTTCTCCAAAATAATAACTTAGAAAACAAGAAGAACCACACGAGCATGGCATCACAATCAGTCACACATGATCAAATTTACAATAAAAAAAATTTTAGTATGTGGATTAATCTGAAGAAAAGCTTTGAAAAATCCTTGTAAAAAAAGCTGGTTTAACACATTATGTTTAGATTGAAGCTCGCTGAAGGAGCTTTAGCTACTTACACAGAGTGAGACAAACCTTTGAGCTTGAGCTGCACATGATCTTGGCCTAGTGATGAATATCAGAGGGAAATATTATCTCTTCTTAAAGCTCAAATATTTGGTCGTTTTCTGAAATCACCACTTCGCCTTGATAACTAAAAAAAAAAAAAATCCTCAGTTTGTGATACTAGTTCCTTTCCATCCCTTTGGGAGAATCAACTGCCTTTATACAGTGTCAGTCAGTACCACTTTTACAGTTTCTATGGTTACCAGCCTGTGAAAAGAGCTCTGTAGACAGAGCCGAAGCACAGCAGAGATGGACGGACGTCCATTTTCAAAAATATTCTCAACGTTACCTAGTTCTGCTTTAAAAGCAGTTATCTTAGGTTTCCCAAAAATCACTTTTTTCCCTAAAACTAGTAAATTAAATCATGCTAATACCGTATGTAAGCAGGTTGAGAAACATTTCTTAAATGATACATGGCTAACACAGGAGCATGACATCCTACAGAACAAGAATGAGGACTGATGGTGATAAAACTGCACAGAGCTGTAACTGGATTTGTTTGATCCCTTCTTTTGTCCTTGTGACACTCACAGACTAAGTGAAGAGGTTTGGAACGAGAAAAAAACCACAAGAAAAACTCAAATATAGTCCTTCCTGACCTCTGAAGTTTGGTCTGTCATACTTGAAATCCAATAGACATTTTCACAACGATTAAAATCACAGGTCAAACAAATAGAATAAAACAAAACTGTGCTGTGAGGCTTGTTCATCCACAGGTTTGGAGGCAATTAAAGTGCATGTTGGTCACTGTCAAAACTGTCCAGTGAAAACTTTATTCTCTCCTTGCTTAACGGAAAGGAGACAAGGGGCAGACGGGCGTACGGAGGACATACTTCGGCATTTTTATCCCTCTGGTTTTTCAGAACTGCAGTGCACTCATCGACACCGCAAGAAAAAGTCCATCTGACACACAACGCAGCTCTCTCTGTCTCGCAAATGAGTTTTCTGAAAACTGAACAAATCAGTAAATCAGGTGATCCTTGATTTCAAATCAGCTTCTTGCATTTACAGTCACCAATAAAATATTCATCTCAGATGCACTATTTATTTGAGCTTATGTATATATAAAAAAGACTCATTACAAGACTCAAGAGCTGTGCCAGAGGGTCTTTTTTCTTGCCGTAAAAGAAAATATGCTGGTTTTGAGCACAATAGCTACTGTACAGAGGATGTTTATATGGAGTAGGTGGAGCTCTCAGACTGCTGGCGAATGTAGCACTGAAAACTCTTATCCCCAATCGGATGCTCCCTGAAAAAAACAAAAAGACAGATGGTGAGTTTTTAATCAAGACATGAGGGGAAAGTCAAAATTTTCACATAAACATCTGACCCAAAAAGGTAAAAATAAAGAAACTATCTGAAAACAGTAGTTAAAGTGATGTTACTTGAAAGTGTTTTGTTAAATGAATATTTGTACGACTGCACCACCTGCTGGCTGAAACAGGAAGTTACCAGTATTAAAGAATAACTTAAACATAAATATCACATCCGAGCTAGAAGTTAAAGCACATACTGGCTGCCTATCCGTGTCTTCTTGAACTTGTCCCGTTTGTACTTGGTGTGCTGCTGCTCCAACGTCTGTACAGCTGAAACGATCTGCTTCAGGGTTTTGTAAGTCTCCTGGGGGTCATCGATGACAAAGCTGGAGTACTCCTCCTGCTCGGGCCCGTCGTACACAGACTTACTGCCACAGGCCTCTGCAGAGGAAAGAAACAGGGTGAGTGATGAAAAGATAAATAAATTTGATGAAATCTGCCAGTAACACCGCTGTCAGTGTCCGACCTTGCATCTTGATCAGTTTGGTCATGTATGTGCAGAAGAGGGAGTAAATCCTCTCGGTCTCTCTGTCCCCGTCTACATCCAGCTGGATGTTTGCTGGAAGACCACTGAAAACAAATGCATGATATATTTTTTTATGAAATGGAGAGCTGGGGAAACCAGTGAGAGGAATCTGATGCTGGATTATAATGATCAGCTGTAAGTACCCGGTGCAGGGCGTACACCCGGGAGCCGTGTCCGCTGAGAGCTTGCAGCAGAGCCAGTGGCCGTTGAGGTAGGCAGAGGGATGATAGGTGCTCAAGCGTTTGCGGTTGCATTGGCTGACTTTGGTCAGGATGTCGATCCAGTCACGCGCCTCCACACAGTTGTTGGCCTGGATGTAGAGCGCTCGCTCTGGCTGAATAACCTGAAACATCTGGAGAAGGAAAAAGAACAAAGGAACAAGGACCTTAAATAAAATCTGACAACTTTTGAGCCAAACACTGAAGAGGAGACAATCTTACATTTTTCATTTTGAAAGACTCTTCTTCCAGCCTCTCCACTGCCAAGATGTTCTCTATAGGAATGCTGCACAGAGCGCCCTCTCCTGGAGACAACCAGTAGTACATTCAGATGAAAGGAGGGAAGTATACAAACATTTCCATGAAATTCAAGAACCCTTGAGTTCAACAAACATTACAAATTTCCCCTGTAGGTAAACGTCTGGTAACCCAAACTTTACAAAACCGTTTTCAACAATCACAACATGGTTTCATGAATCTCTTACACAAAACAGGAACCTCTGTAACATGTAATATCACGTTTCAGTCTAACGCCTTCTCTACAGTTACCTCGCTCTTTTAAGCAACAGTCAGTTTTCATGCAAAGATTTGCAATTTGTTTGTCAACATCTTGTAGAGTTTTTAAAGCTAAAAGTTCCACTTTTGCAGATTTAGTACATTTGAGGGGACAAACAGAACGTTAATTAAAGAACTTCAGAATAAATCATGTGTGTTTTACTGCCAGTTTCTTCAAGAACATAAACAATTTGCCTGCTCAGGAACCTTAATCTGCAGCACATGTGCTGGATGATGAGTGTGCAGTGTAAGTGCACATTCTGCAGATAACACCCCCCCCCCACCACCACCACCACCCTTCTCACCCTCCTGCTGATTCAAACACAAGCACAGACATAAACAGATGAGAAAAACGATGCGGCGGTGAGATTTTCCTGCAGACTCGCTGACCTCACCTTTTGTTTTGTGATAGGTGAACTCGTGGTTTGTGAGACGGAACCATCTCTTCTTGAAGTTCTTCATTCCAAAGCGCTTTCTCCCCTGAGCTCTCTTTATCATAAATCTGGGGGAGAAACACACAAAGTTCTTGATTCAGATGAGATTTCTCTTTGATTCTATCCTCCAGAGTATAATTAAAGAACATTGAAAGGGAGACTTACTTCTAATCACAATTTTATTTTAATTTTATCTTTCTATCTACATGCAGGCATAATCACACTTAGAGATTTAAGAGTGTTTGTGCACATTTTACACTATTTCCTTTAAGTAGTTTAATCAGATTCACTGCATTAACCTTTAACCAAATCAAAACACTTATTTACAGCATTTAACCTCTGAATCAGCCACTAGTTTGACATTATTATAACAATTAACCTGCAGAAAAGAAAAACAATCTTATTTCCTTTGTATTTTAACTCCAAGGATATGTTGCCAGGGTCATTTAGACACACACTTTGTCGACACCCTCACGAGAGAACAGCTATTTTGTTGTTTTAGTGTTTTTCAGGGACAAATAACAAGTCTGGTTTTGGTGTTAATGTTCTCCCAGTAGGAAGCCTCAGAGTTTGAGTTTGCAGCCAGTCTGAGGTCTTTATGTTTAAATGATTCTTAATAAAAATGTTCTGATTTTTTAAATTCAGCCCCTAACATTTCTGTGGGTTTAGTTTTCTGACATGAACACAGAGCTTTACAGTACGCATCAGTTTTATCTATAAGTCAACATGCAAAACTCTTCGTTTTTTGGATTCAGATCATCATACCTTATTAATAATACATTTTACTTTCAGTTGATTGGTTATGAAAAAATCTACAATAACCTAAAATGATAGTTTTTCTTTAAAAAAAATCCTTTGTAATCTAACAATAACTGAGTGTGTCATAAAGCTACTATCATGGATTAGACACAGTTTTATACAAACCATGTGAGCAACAAAATAAAAGCAAAATGATTTTACTAAAGAATGTTTAAGATTTATGAATTGTTCAACAATGTGTTAAAAAGCTGGCAGGTTCCTTTAAGAGAGACTAAACAGCAGGAATGTCTTTAAAGGCAATACTGGAGGACATGAATACAAATCATCAGGAATGTAAACACCAATGTTGTTACTCTCCCACAGGAACATTTGTTGTCTCTGACCTGCTCTAGTTTTAGACTGACTCCTACATGTTTGGCTGTGACATGGTCACACTGTGGAAAAAAAAAAGGGGATGAGGAGTCAGGATGTGGGCAGATCCCAGAAATGTTTGTAGAGTAACCAAACCCTGCTGTCACTGTCACACCAAGCGAGGAATAAGCACTAGTAGCACCTCGGTGGCAAGCAGGCTTAAAGGCTAACACTTTACTTTACACAGTCCCAGTTTACAAAACACACTGTAAATACAGACTGTTAACCATCACGGTGCCAGAAAATGTTCAAAAGGTTACTTTTTTACAGGTGAGTTATAAAGTAAAGTGCAGCAGCATTGACATTTGCACATGATGCTGGTGGGGGAAAATAAATACCTAAGGAAGGGGGCTTCACAGTGCAAACACAACGAGGGGAGGTCACAAGGGCAAAGCCTTTATATGCAGAAACTCTTACCTGCCCTTCGTGCCTTTAGACCCCTTCCCATCAACCCTCTGTATAGTGACTTTAACACTCCTACGCCCGGTTAGCAGAAACAAAAGAGGGTGAGGATGTTGATGAGTGAGAAGCTGCCACAACTACAGGGCTTCCCATCATATCAGCAGCCTGGAGTTCTAAAGACGAGCTCTTTTTACAGCCCTGGCTGGATCTTTAACTACATGCTAAACATGCAGACGTAAAATCCATGTTCATGTTTCCTTATCGCTTAAAAAATGAGTAACTTGTCAGAGTTCGTGCAAAATTATGAGTCATGTAAATCAGATAAATTACCTTTTTTAAATTATATGAAAAAACCACCATGTGGAATGAAACCTGACACAAAAAAAGCCCCTGAAGAGCCACGTTCAGTGTTCTTAGTACAGTACGCTGGTGCTGAGGGGAGGATTTCTTCTTCTAACAACGTACTTGTTCTTCTAACCCAGTGGGAGATCTCGCCTGTGTCCGAAAAGCCGGATTCATCAAGCTACTTAGCTTTGTATGTCTATACTATTGTATTGAGAGGGCTGGATAAATCTGTTAATATGTCCACGGCTTGTTTCTTCTCATGAACATCACGTTCATGTTAAGCTCACTTCTTACCCCTCTTTCAGCATGATTGGTGTTTCGATGCTCTTCTGATCCCATTTGCCAGAAGTGGAGATCAGGTCCAGAAACTGGGAATAAGAAGGGAGGATATCACTTGTCACGATGTTTATCCATGTTAGTCCACATTTACGTCTTCATCAAGCAGCAAAACAGTCCTGTGTTGACATCCTCACATCAACTTGCTAAAAATATTATTACCAGAAGCAGACACTCACATTCTTCACAGCATCAGCGTATTTCTGCTCGTTGAAGTAGTCGTAAAACGCAGCCATGTAGGACTCTTTGAAATTGGCCTTTAACATATAAAAAAAAACAGCATAGATGAAATTATGTTTGGTGACAGATGTAATCGAATGAATGCGCTTTGAGCAGAGACTAACAGATTTCGACTTGGCGAGACTTCCAAGCGTCTGTATCGTCTTGGAGATGAGGGTGAGGGTTCTTGAGGTGGCGGGATCCTATGGGATGGACATTTATTTATTATTCCCCTTTAAACATGTTGAAAGCATCGTTTTAGTGATATAAAATAACATCTGTGACCAAATTTTACTCTTTAACATCAATCCAATCAGAGAGCTGCTCTTGCATCAAATATCAGACTCACTGGATGGTGGGGCCGGAGGTGGAACAAGTTGGGGGAGAGGATGGCTGGAGCGAAAAAACGCAGGAAGATAAAACTGCTCACTGCTGTGTATCGGACATCTTGGTCGACTGAAAAAAAAGAGGAAAACAAAACCGAGGATCTTTAAGACACCATTTATTTGCTTATATCACATCCTGTCTGCGGTCAGTGTGCTGTGAACCACGTAATACTGTGTTTAGTAGAAACAGGAATTGTTTCTAGTAAAGACGACGGTAACTGATTGCACAAGAAACATCTTATATAGTCAGACAGTTTGAATAAAAACACAGACATTTAATAGATTTTGGGTTTGTAGCAGATTTTAGAAGTAAACACCTTTAATTTCATTTAAATCTAAAATTAAAAGGACATTTGAAGTTGTAACTGTTCGATAAGACTATGACTAAAAGAATGGGTCATTCTTGTGGCTGCAATACCCTGAGAGGACCAACAGGAGGAGCCTTTTATTCTGCGATACAGAGGATCTTATAGGAGTGTGTGAATGTGTGTGTGGGTAGGGATGACACAAGCGGCTCCAGAGGGATTTTAAACATCCTGTTCTTTACCTTCCCTCATTTCCTGTTACTTATTGTTAACTTTGCTGCACCTCCTGCAAGCGGTTCAGGAAGCGTGTTACCTTGGAAACGAGTGGCGGCCGACTCCCTCAGAGAGAAGAAGATGTCACACATGACGGTGGGGCAGCGAACGCCAGAGGTGGTGATAACATTAAAGATGCGGTCTACATAGTGACGAAGATTTTCCTGAAGGTGGAAAATGAAGATCAAATGGATCAGATAAGACTGACACACACACACACACACACACACACACACACACACACACACACACGCGTGTGATCACATGCTGTCGTTCTTACCCGGTTTGTCTCCAGGTTCTCCGACTCTTTTAGCTTGACTGGGTCGATTTCACAGGGTTTGTGTTCCGTGCAGATCTGCGACAAATTGAAATTGGATTTCAAACGATGAGGCATGTTCGGTGAGCTCAACAGAAAACGTGGGCGGTCACTGTGATGTCATACCTCATCGATGATGGGTTTGAGCGTGACCTGAAGATAGTGCATCCCTGCTAGCTTCATCGTCTCATCGATGCACTTAGAAGTCAGTGAGTTTCCTCGAAAAATTGTGTTTGGGTCCCTATAAATGGAGGAACAGTGGGTCATTTTTTTAGATTACAAATTAAAAGGAGTGCTTGTTTTTCAAAGTGGGACACCTAACAGCATGCCAGGAGAAATAAACAATTTAATCCTCTCACATCCAAAATAAATCTTATTACAGTGGCAACATTCTGGATTTCTACCATCACCTTAAATCATAATGTCAAAAATCGTGATTTAATTTAATTTAATCCTGAAATTGAAAATATTGAACCTCCAGGTGTTTTCTTTTTACAAACTGATGTCTTTATTAAACAAGTTGAGTGGCTCACTGTGTGCGGTTGATTTCGGCGTGAGCGATGGAGCTGATGAAAGGCACGATTTTGCCATAATGAAGAAAGAGACGCACGAGAGGGATGGCGGCTTCTTGCTTCTCTCGACACACCTCCCCGAGGATATGAGCAGCGGATGCTGACACAGGCTGAACGCAGGCGACAGGGAGAGGAGGGTAAAGGTTACATATGGATGCTGCAGTACGGGGGGGGGGGGACTGACCGAGCTGAGAGGGGGCGTACCTCCATGTTTGCAGAGTCCAGCAGTAGATCTCTGAGGGGAGTGTAGTGTTCAGAAGGGAAGACGTGGTCCTCAGTGTAAACGATGTTCAGACGCAGAGAACCGAGATCTTCCACCTTCACGGACTTCCCTCCGTTTTCTCTGGGCAGCAGAAAGTACCTAAAAAACAAGATAGATCAGCTAAGAACTCTTTTTTTTTTTTAGAAATAATTAAAGATTTACTCAGTTTGAGGTTGATCACTCTGACTGGACAGTTTTTATTCCCATTGTTTTGATTTTCAAAAGTCAGTTTTTATTTCAAATGTAAAATCATTCACTTAGAATCAGACCAAACTTCTCTTTTTGGGTCATTTGTGTAATTAAATTGGACTAAGACTGTTGTCAGTGTCATTTTTCTTAAATTAAAGTCTCTTTTGTAGCTCTGACAATAAAAGATATCAGTTATAATAAAAGCAAAGCAGCATCGGGATAAAGGACAGCGCTTATTTATTGGAAAAGACAAGTAACCAGAAACAGAGTAACGACAGGGTCAGTGTGACGGTCTCACCAGGCATCGTGAACTCCAGCTTGACCCAAGACCCGCAGAGGGACGCGCACGCCTCCCAGGAACTCATCCCCAAACTTCAGGTTGCTGGCGTTCCACAGATCCACCCTGAGGATGAACAAAACCACGCCGCTCAAACACCACAGGAACTTGAAGAGATGCCAAATTCACGAAAAGAGCCACCGCCTCACCTCAGAGCCAGTTTATCAACATCCTCCTCTTCAACGTCAAACTGCCGCTTCGTGTAGCTCAGTGGCCGTGTGACCTACAAATGGAGTTCAAATGAAGTGATCAGATTAGATCTTTTGAGTGAATGTGGCACCTCAAGCAACATGACAGTGTATCGACAGATAGGCTTCCATTCAAAGAGATGAAGAAGGTTTTGTCAGCTCGATCTCAATGGGCCAGATTGTTTGGTTGGCTGAATCAATCACTTTCTTGTCCTGCTGCGTGCTGGAGCTGCAGCGAGGGGGCGGAGCTAAACAAAAAAATGTCTGTGGAGCACTGCAGAAAACTAGGGTTAACGAGGACAACACGAAAAGTAGATGCTGTCATTAAATAGAATCCAGGATTTGTTTCAGTGGAGATGAACAGCTGACTTTATGTCCCAATATTAACGCTGGGAATCCTGCAAATTGAAAAAAAAAAAAAAAAAAGAAACTTCTTTCTTATTTAGTTGCAAAATTACCTCAAAGTAGAAAACCTCATCAAACTGAGGATTGTTGGTTTTCCTCTTCACTTTAGTCTTCTTAGCATCTGTCCTGAAAGATAAAGTAAAAATAAATAAATAAAACAACTTGTGTTCATCCAAATGTAACTACGTGAGACATGTTAAACCACGAGGAGAAAAACTCACCTTGAAGGACCCAGTAAGGACACAGCAGCGTATGGATCGCACTGGCCGTTGACTATTGGAAGACCCTGACACTCCAAGACTCTAATAAAACCAGATATTTGTGCATCAGAGCAAAGCTTCTCCAGAACCATTAAAAAAAAACAATTAGAATGTCCTTCAAAGAATATTCAGAGTTCATTTATTTCCACATTCTAAGCACCAAATCCTTCATCGTTTAGCCTCATTAGTCCCCACACACGGCTTTAATACCCCCATCAACCCTTCGGTGAGGCAGAAATCTGAATATCGGGAAATGGAACAAAAGGATATATGAGTTTCTACTACCTGCCCGCAGAAGAGATGGCAGGTTAAAAGTCTGAGCTTTTAACCTCACAGTAACTTCTCAGAGAATAATCACATAATTAACAGTTAAAACAACAGCTGTGATGAGTTTATTCTGCATCTCAGATCCAGTGGAGGGACAGAGACGGACTGTGACATTCACGTTGTCAAAGGTGGAAGAACTACTTCCGGCCTTTCCTGCATAGAACGCAGTTTGTTTGTTTTTGTTTTTTACAAGAAACGTCTTCATCACAACCCAAAACACAGTTTTCATTCAAAAGGCACTAAGACTATTCAGACTTCAAACTAGTTGTATCCAAATAAAATCCAGCATTAATTAACGTGACTGAGCGCGCTCGTATTTCCGCTTTCCAGTTTAAAAAAATCTGCCTTCAAATTGTACGTTATACTCCACATGTCAACATTCCTTTTTATTTAAGATATATTTGACGTGTATACGTCAGTTAATGTTTTGTTTCTGTCTGTTAGGGCTGACCTGCGGCCTGATGACATCATGCTGTAAGGGGATTAGTACTCAAACAGGGCACCCTGCAGGACCAATCACTTCCTGTGTGATGCACCACTAGTCACACAGCATGATGAGTTACGCAGCACATCACAACACTTCCCACAACTAAGCTGACACACATAAAACCTCTCACACACACACACACAGTTCCCAAATAAGGAGTGAGGTATGGGGTTGGGTTAAGCATTGCTAATGCCACAACACTTCCTGTCCAGTAAGCTGGTTTATATAACCTCTGCTCGGCCTACAGTCCAACCCCTCCAAATCACTGCCGTCAGCTCTGACATATCCAACAGCGACCACAAAGCAGACTTATTTGTTTCAGGTTAATGTGATTCTGCACCCACGTTTCCTGTCAAGAACAATTACAATCAAGGAAAAAAAGGCAAACGGATTACATTACAGAGTCGCTGCCACCGCAAATAACCTGCACATATAACAAGCATGGGATTATGGGTGGACGCCACGTCACAGCTGTGTGTCTCATCAATGAGAAACAGGGAGACATAAGATGCTTGTTGTCCTCTTGGATCGCTAGAGTTTTATGCAGCCGACCACATTTTAAGACTAACATGACAGTTTGGTGTATTTTAAAAACGCGAATGCTCTCTTTGATCCCAGAAGAAGCAGGTCCACAACCTCAGAGAAAAGTCATTTGGGTTCAGTTGCATATGTGGTTTAAAACAAAAAGGAAATGAAGGAAGGAAATAATGGGATGAAAAATGCCATGAATTATCTCTAAAAACTCAAACTGTGAGTAAGCAGGAACTTTTGCAAACTGTCTTGACAAGAAGAGAGTCGAGCCTGTCAAATGGAAAGTGGACGTGGTGAATATGGTGTTTGATAAGAGCTCATTTTATTCCTATCAAAACTTAAATCAAAGAAAACATTAGTGAGTTAAATGAAAATGGTATTTTCGCATTTTGAGTCTGGTTTTAAATCTCGATCAAGGTCTGCTGTCATCTCTGTCAGTTAGTCATACGTAGTAAGTTCAAAGGTTTTCTTTCTTAAAATCCACATAAATAATGTAGTTTCAGACGTGGTATGTTTTGGTTTCTACTGATATTATGCTTGATTTGTTTTTAGATAAAGTCCAGTTCTATATCTCTTTAATTAGAGGAACACTTTTTATACACTTGTGCAAAAATGAACTCAAATTAACCATCCATCTGTTTTGTAGAGCTGTTTGTTCCTGTTCAGGGTCAAAAAGTTTTGAAAGTTAAAAAATGACTATTGAAAATTTGGTGTGGTGTATTTTTGAAAACGCTTCCTTTTACGGTCCCCTAATTACTAAGAAATTACCTGGCACCTATATGGTAAATCTTGGTGTGTTACTAGTAATTACCATGTGTATTAAGTTGGTAATTATAGAGAAAGTACAGCAGAAATTACTCTGCATTTACCTGATATATATATGGAAAATTATAACACGTATGGGGTAATTACCACATGTAATAAGGAGGTAAATACAGAGGAAGTACTGCTGCATTTACTAAGAAAAACCTCCACTATTACCCTTCAACTCAATTAGGTTGTGACCAGTTTAGATTTGTAATAACTAAAATTAAAATAGTACCTTCCAATAAATGACCTTTTCTTACATGTCCTTCAGTTTTTTTAAGCATTTACCTTGTACTTACCTGTAACAACCCCCTACACCTGCAGGAACAGTTTTCCTCTAGGATCCTGGTACATCTTAAATACTGGGTATGTTTGAACTGATCAGATTGAACGTTCAGGAACAAGGTTTAATTAACAGAACCGACATATTTGAGAATCTGTAGCCAGGCGGGTGGCGGGTAATCTGCATATTGCAAAATAATTTCTTCATGCAGTTTTAGGGTTTCAACATTATTGTCATGAAAAGAAATCTCACCTAAAATGCAGGTTTGATGAACAAATAAATATAATATAAGAGGGAATTAAATACATTTCCTTTTCTCTAAGTTTGTGTTCAGGGAAAATTCGGCGCCGAATGAGATGAATGAAATGTGAGTGATTTCTTTTTTTTTAGACTCATTCACACTCGTGTCTTTCTAGAGAAATCTGACTAGATGACCTCCTGCTCGTTGCTCTAAGCTCCAATATGTGTTCCGGGAACTGCGCCACGCTGGCTCATCATCAGACTTCACTGCTGTGTGTTATAGAAGCAAGAGAGGCCAACAAACACACACACACACACACACTAATCCTTCTGAGTGTATCATTCATCCCCACGCAAATTCATCTGAATACTCACAGTGTTAAACAGACAGTCTGAACTTCTACAGAGTTCTTAGATTAACACAGTTTAAAAGGTGAGTGACTCGAAACAAAAGCCTCAAACCTGTCAAAAGCTGTTGCCAGGCAACCGTTCATGCACCACAGAGATGGAAGAAAACATAATGCAGTGAAAACCACCCGGATATTTTTAAATCCAAAGATCCATTCTTAAAAGTGACACAGGCAGCACAACCAGCTGCAGGAAACTCAGTCAATTATTATTTGGTTAAAGTCGTTTTAACAGAGAAGGTCCTGCACATGCAATCCTTACACACCAACGAGAGGGTTGATTTGCCTTTAAAAGGGTTGAGTTTTCGTGAAAAGCAGTGAATATTTGTTTTTTTTTTTCTCACTGACGGAAAGAGAGAAGTAATGAAGGTGAACTCGTCCTAAAAGCTGCGCGTAAACGCATCGTCTCTCTATCGAGACGACAATTTTAAATTAGAACCAAACAGAAGAAAATAAAGTGAAAATGTGAATTGGATTCACTGCTGTTAACTGATTTAAACACAACAAACCAGCTGACATTGTGGACAGAGTTGTTTTAACTATCAGAACTAATTTAGAAAATCATTTCCATCAATAGGAAAAACCACAAAGGAATGTTTAAACTCTGCAATATTGTTTTCTTAAATCAAATTTGGCATTAAAATACAAATAAAAATCCTCCTGAGACAAAACAAACATTAAGTTTATTTTTAATTAGTTTCTTGATCCTTAACTTAGAATATAGCAGAGACCTAACTAGTAACCTAAAAATACTACAAAATAAAAGTCCAAAAAACAAAACAAACAAAAAAACCCCCCACAAAACATCATGTTATTGTCACGTATGTAGAATAAAAGGACGAACATTCGTGTGAGCAGCCTCACCGTGTGGCCAGTTTATGGTTGATGGCGCCGCTGTCGGTGATGACTTCACTCAAACGCAACTCCAGGTGCACTTTCCCCTGCAGGACACACACACACACACACAGTTTCCATATCATCCTGCCTTGTACAAGATGTGAGACTGAGCTGATTCCTAAAATTTCAAAACATTTCTGTTTACATGTGTTTGTTTTTTTCAGAATAAAAGTGATTCCTTCACTGCGAGCCCGAGCGTCATGCTGAAGATATTTTCCCTCTGAAGTGATTAGATTAATGACATAATGACAGTTTAGTGGTGCAGCTGTCTAGAAAAGCTCTATTAATTAACGGCATCAGTATGCAAACTCACAGGCGTCGCTCTCTCTGCGCAATTCAAGCAGAGGGAGCGAACACACACGCACACGCACGCACACGCACAAGGCCAAACAATGTGTGCTCTATTGAAGAGAGAAGAGAGACACTCTATCTTCCTACTTCATTTGATCCATCTCCTTCTCTTTTCTCTCCGTGCAGAGCTTCTCTCACACATCCTTCCTCTCCTCGGATGAATGTTTCTCTGTTTCAGATCGCCGCTCCGGGGCTCCACACACACACCCATCTGTCTGCAGATGTTACCGCTCACTGTTCACTGTGTGTTCATGCGTCTCTATGTGTGTGTGTGGGTGACTGACAGTGCTGAATCGTGAACAGCAGAAAATACTGCACATATACTAACAGATGAGGCATGTTGGGCAAGTGACAAAAATCCATTTAATTGCTAGAAGATCTCAGAACTGAAAAATAGGTTAAAGAATCAAAAGTAAAAAGAGTGCACACATTTTTATTTTCCTCTGCAGTCAATAATAAACCAACACCGTCAACATAGAATTTAAGTTCTAGATTTTAGAGTCTAAAATTTAAAGAAGAAACATTTTACTGGGTAACATTGTTTTTCAGAATACCAGTCTTTACATCCCTGTTCAACGCTCAGCTCGTCTTACAGGACAAGGAATTATCTAAACAAACTATTTGCATCCTAGGGAAATAGAGGAGGTGTTGGAGGATAAAAGATACCCGGTGTTTACCTAGACAACAGACGCAGCTAATGTAAAAACACATAGTGAACGATCTGAACACTTCTCCAGATGAGAGATTCCAGTCTTTAGCTAAGAAAAACAACAAAACGCTGAAGTCTGAAAAGGTCTGAAAACGTCACATGTGCGTTGGTTGTTTTTTATTTATCAGTAACTGAAGTGAAAAATCGATAAGCTGATTGTGGAACAGGCAGTGATGGATGTTCGTGCAGACAAAGACAGAGGAGTGACTTTGACCTCAGTGTTTCAGGTGCACACACACACACACACACACACACCCACACACACACACACACACACACACACACACACACACAAGTGTGTTTTGTTATCCTTATGGGGACCGTCCATTGACTTCCATTGATTTTAGTAACTAGATTTATACCTAACCCAAACCCTTTTACTAACCTTAACCATTACTGATCTATAACTAACCCTAAGACTAACTAAAACTCTATTCACACCATACCTATAAACCTAACCCCTAACCCTAAAAAGGGGATTCCCCCTCATGGGGACCAGGCTTCGGTCCCCACAAGAACCCTCGGACCCCAGAAAGATAGTAAAAGTCAGGAAACTGGTCCTCAGGAGGTCAGAAAAACAAGCCCACACACACACACTGTGTTTGTTTAGGCTCTGACCTAATTCCAACACCAACATACAGACACTGTAATTACACAAATACAACTTTGCATGTCCTGTCTGGGTGATGTCTATCGTCTTGGGTTCAGGTGTTTTCCCATCTGATGAATTTCAGTAAAAATATTAAATCATATTTTTATTTTACAGAATCTTTTAAAATGTTTTTCTATCCTAATAAAAATAATGTTTATGTGAATATTTTTCAATGAAAAGAAACCCTGAGAGATTTTCACAACAGATTTAAAATATAAATAACATTAAAAAGTAATACCAGGATGTTTAGAATCAGCCCTGATGTTGGGACTAAAACAAAGGTTGACGTTTTTAATCACACTTTTATCTGAAAAACTTCCAGCAGCAAAACTAAGATATAAAAACACCACATCTCTCCAAGAATTACTAAATAAAAAACACTTGATGTTAGTGCCGTAATTCAATGTGTATTTTATTGTAATGCGCGCTTGCGTTGGGTTAATTCCATGTTGATCGTGTTGACTCAGCAAAAGCAGCTGAACAATGACTTTCAAACTTAAGAGGATTTGAGTTCTTTAAATTCACACCTTTCCAGCTTTGCAACAAACCAAACAGCAGGGGATTGTGGGAGATTAGGTGAGAAAATTACAAAGAAAAACAACTTGGAATTGGGGGGGGGAGTGAGTTTTCCTCTCTGCACTGACCTGTACTTCTGAGTCAGCGCTGACAGGTTGCAGCTGGAACCAGGTGTCCTTCCCGTGATATTTCTGCAGGTCCTCTTTCTTCACAGCAACTTTGCCTACACATACATTAACACACAAAGACAAATGAACTCAAACTTGGTTTGTGCTACGTGTTCAGATGGCATCTACAGCATTGAACGCCCACGCTCACGTGTCTGCTCATGTACTGTAAAGCCACACACCATCCATCTCTCAGTTTTAATGAATATAAGTACCTGGAACAGAAATACTTACACTGTATACTTTGGTGGCCTGGAGATAACCCTGACTCTGTTCTTTTTTTTTTTTTTTTTTGTGGCTTGTAACACCTGCAATTTTTCACACTCACACACAAACACACAAGCAGAAGCTGTGGACGTTTTTCAGTTTGTGGCCACCTTTATATTCACCCTGGCACACCCAATGACACTGTGGGAAACATCAACCCACACACAGAAAAACACACTTTAACTCTTTAACAGCCCTAAAAAAAAAAACTTTACAAAATACAATATGGAACAGCATTGCTTGAAGAAATTCAGGGCTGTTCTTGTACATTGGCAGAGTGTAGTGGGTCTTTTACGATTGCAAACAAGCTGCTGCCATTTCTTGGTTTCTCCAAAGTTTGCATGATGCGGTTTCTTTTATTTTTCTTGCTTACAGAGTTTAATGTCATATTTCAGTCAGTGCATTTGAGAAATCTTTTATGTTCTCGCTTTCAAATCCAGCATGCTCTCTGAGCACCAATCAAACGTCTGGCTGCAGTTTGCAGGAATTAAAAAATAACACACTCGCTAACAGCTGTGCTTGAGACCCGTGTGCTGAGTCAGCATTCACTTTATGTAGAAACACAGATGGAGTTCTTGGTTTCCCATTAATACAAAAAAAAAAAGAGAAAGAAAAGTGGAAGTAAAAGATTATTATTTTAGGAAATATCTGCTGTTTTAAGCTGTTGCCTAAAATAGTGGTTGTTCTGGTGTCCGGATGTCCGATGGATCCAGAACCAAGAAGAATCTGAGCGGGTGCAGGAACCTTCGAGAGATGATCATCTAAACGTTAAACAGCTGGGGCTTTTATTTTTAACTCAATTTACAGTGAAACATCACTGACTCGGCATGTTGCCACGGAGACAGGGACTGCTGGCCAATCAGAATGTGCTAAAATTTCAACATTTAGTGCGAACCAATCAAAACATCAGAGAGCGAACGCACACTTGTCGCCACTGCTTATAGAGATCTGTAAACATCAGGGATTGTTCTTTATTTATTCCATTAGTTGCTTAGTTTCTTTTTTAATAGATTTATTTTCACTTTTTTCAAAAAAACAACCTGGTGAAAGTTCAGAAGTATAACTTAAATCAGAAGTTTAGGTTATTGAGTTGCATATAAAAATTTGACGTTGCCAGTGAGCTTTGAGTTTTGTGCTGCTACCTCTGTTTCCTAAAAAAAATGTGTTGAGTTTGTTGTTTTTAAAAACACTGTTGAGTGTGTTAAGGATCAATTTTCACTTCCTACGAGTCACTTTCCATGCTGGGTATCAGGGTTCTGACACAAAGGAGTGAAACTCACCGATACTGGAGTCCCTCCTGAACACATCCCTGTCGAAAATGTAGAAGGAAAGGTGTCTGAAGCTACGTGGGATCTCGCAGTAGAAGTCCTCCCCGTAAAACGGACTGGAGGACACACACACATCAAACCAGAGTTAGGCGCATGTTTCACACCAAACACAGAACTTTTGAGGATTTTGAGAAACGGGCGGAAAATAGGAAAATGTGGAGGATAAAAGACAGAGAGAGGAATGCAGCAGGAAATGTTTCATTTCTATAAACAGAAATTCTAACTCGTCTACTATAAACAATGAAATAAACTACTTTAATATTTACCACAAAAATACAAATAAAATCTCTAATTGCATTTCTTTGTTTAAAATCCCTGTACATTTTTACAGAAATACTATATAAATAATTTGAAACGCAAGTTTCATATCGATGGATTAACAGGTTATTCTGCAACATTCTCCCATTTCATCAGAGTCTTCAACAAGCAGCCAGACTGTAAATGTGCTTTTACCCTCATGTGCTTTCACCTTTTCCCACCACAAGCATTTTCTCCCTCTTTTTCAAAGAAGATTGATATGATCAATTAAACACCACGCAGATGGAAAATAAAGCCTGCAGGTATTTATGTCTTTCCATGAATCGCATGAACAGCGACTCAGCGGCTTGTTTGCCCGCAACAAAAGGTCTGTTTATGAGCATTAGTTGGAGGGCACGTCAACTTCCTCAGCCTGCCTTCACCTAAACGATAACCACAGAAATCTCAGCAATAAGAAGCTCGTGAGACGAGCCCTCGGGGCTTCTGCTAACAATTACTGACTCTTTCTGCTGCTCGTCAGAACACAGACGAAGGAGCGGATGGATGAATAAGAAGGAGCATGACTACACTTATTCACAACCAGACAAAAAAAAAAAAAAGACCAACACATGAACTTCACATGTGGAAATGAAACACGTTTTCCACATATGAAACGTGGTTTTTGGAAGACAAATCACATGAATGTCTCACTTGGAAAACCGGGAGTTTCCACGTGGATGCATTAACACGTTTAGAATCAATTAAAGTAGCAGCAGTTAGCTGTATTTTGTTGAAACATGCCTTTTCAGACCCATTTTTATGTTCAGACTTTACTTCTCATGAACTGGTTTCCTCCTTTCTGTCCAATAAATAAACAAATCACAAGACAGATTTATTTTCTCTCACATTAAAAGCAGCTTGTTTTATTTCCTCCTTCGATGCACCACATCATCTGATCCTGATTACAACAAGGGATGTGAAATCAAGAGGATGCAAAGTGATAAAAACATTTAACCCACCAAAGAGATTTCTCTACTATCTTGGTCCTGAAGACCTCCTCCTGGTCCAGGTTAACGGTGCAGTAACAGTCCCTCATCCTGTTTGGACCTGGATATGGGGGGATGTTTTTCGCTTCCCCTGCACAAAGAAAAAGAGGGTGAAAATAAACCAGAAGTGAAGTCATCTAGGATATAAATACCAAGTTCATTCAGGCAAGCAGTGATCACTTACTCAAGATTATTAAAGCACATAAAGCATTAAAAACACAGGAAATAACGTTACGTAAGTTCACACCTGCTTTAGCCCTGAGTGCAACATGTGTGAGGATCTGCGCTCTTTTATTGTCACCACACAACCAAATCCAACAGCAGGACTAATGAGCTTAACTCTGACTGCTTTTACGTTTCCCACACAAACATCAGACTGAGGTCTGAGAGGCAGGCACGCAGTTAAGAGCACGACATGTGAAAGGGTCTTTTGTGTGGCGTGTTGTGTCTGAGCCGTCAGATATGTGAATGAAACAATCTGTGTGGGACACTTCCTGAATTCTGCTGAGGCTCGATCTGTTCATCAAATGTATGTGATAGAAAGCACTCCCTTCCACAAGAATGTGGTCCAGCCACCCACTGAGACACACACACACACAGGTTTGTTTTGCTATCCTTGTGGGGTCCGTCCATTGACTTCCATTAATTTTAGTAACTGGATTTATACCTAACCCAAACCCTTTTCCTAACCTTAACAATTACTGATCTATAACTAACCCTAAGACTAACTAAAACACTATTCACACCCTACCTCTAAAGTTGACCTCTCACCCTAAAAAGGGGAGTCCCCCGTAGGAGGCCAGGGCTTCGGTCCCCACAAGGATAGTAAATATAGTAAATATCTCAAAACTGGTCCTCAGTAGGGTAGAAAAACAAGAACACACACACACACACAGGTGGTGCTCAAGTCCAACAGGAAAGTTATATTCTGCTTTATGTAGCAGTGAATCCAGTGAGCTAACCTTGTCAGTGTTTCTTCTAATAACACGTCATCTGTGTGGAAATCAGATGCAACTATACCTCGTTCTATCACCTCTGGCTTTAAATGAGTAACTGCTTCATACAGAAAGCTGTAATATCAGCTGTTTTGACATGTAGGAGGAATAAAAGCATCAGGAGATTTGAAAAGTTCTCATGCAGTTGTTTGCACTATAGTTTATTCAAAAGTTTCAGAAAGGCCAGGCAATAACTCCAAACCCCTGTTCCAAACTTCAGCAGCCTCTGAATCATATTTGCTTAGCACTTTCAAAAATCCAAAATCTGAAGCAGACAAGAGGCAGCATCCATTTTTATCTAACAGGATTTTAAAGACATGTCAGTTCACGAGTTCAGGCTCAGTTAAACTTTGTAACACAATAAAAAAAAATTGATTCAGGATTGTTAGAAAATATTTCCAGAATATCTGTGACAAAATTCAGCATCAGAAGCTAAAAAGGGAGAAAAACTGAATTACCAGAAAACCTCTCAGACTGTTAAACACGGGGGTGGTTCCATCATGATCTGGGATGATCTTAAGTTTATGAGTTAACTTGTTTAATAGAATAGAATAGAATAGAATAGAATAGAATAGAATAGAATAGAATAGAATAGAATAGAATAGAATAGAATAGCCTTTATTGTCCTTGTACAGTGTACAACGAAATTTGAGCGCTTCTAACTTGGTGCAAAAATGTAAAACCATCAAAACAATCAAAAAACAATCAAGTATAAGTAAAAACAACAAAGGGTACTAATAAATGACAATATATACACTTTATTGCACGTTGATCAATATGATCAGTAATGTGTGAAATTTTGTGGGCTGATTTTATCTGGTTTTGTTGTTAAACAGCTGACATTTATTGCAAATTGCCTCTAAATACCTCAGTTTTTTAACTTTCCAGGCATATTGAGACTGCAGACAGATGCAAATCTCCTTTTCATTTCCATTATGGATACTGTATAAATCCATTCTTGATCTCCACAAAAAGTCTTATATATCTACCCTCTACCATCACTTTTTTTTCTTTATTCACTTCAACTCCTTTTGTTCAGAGACACTGTATGAAGAGCACTAAAAGTCTGTGCTGATGTGTAATCAAACTAAAAGATAACATTAAAGCAGTTTGTTAAAAGTTCAATCTTTCTGTTGCTGGAACAGGAAACAGTTCAGATAGACTCTGTTGCAGCCCCTGCAGCTGAAAAGGGAGGGGAAGCAGGGAAAGAGTTGACATTTGACACTGGAAACACCAAAACACATAATCTACTCTTGGATTACGGAAGTCATTTGTCCTGCTTGTGTTTCTGCACACTGACTCAGGGGTCCCCGGAGACTTTTTCATAGATTTGCCTTTTACGCTCTTATAAACACCAATAAATGAATGAATGAATCACACAAATGAGAAACTTCAGGATTTCCAAAGAACTATATTATCATGGGAGCAGTTAAACGTGCATGTGCATGAATGTACAATCACTGAGAATTACTAACACGTCACTTCACAGCTGACACAATCTCATCTGGGGTCATTTCCTGAAAACTCTTTTCGAATTCATTGCAAACAGTTGCTGATAAGCGACCGTGTCTCCGGGATACTGCAGAGGAGACGGATGGAAAGCCCTGCTGAGACAAACCGAGGTGATGAGGTGACTGCTGGTTTGTTATGACGGATTCTCTGGAGGATGAGCCATGAATCATTACACAACAACCTTTACCAGCATCCATTCACAAAAGAAGCAGACACCTGGGCAGCCCAACATGACACACACTTCCCTGCTTCAAGCTCTTTTGAAATGACGTCTCTCTCTGTTATCTCTGTCTTTATCCCTTCACTTCCCTGTTATTAAATCTCCCTCCTCTCTCCTCATCTTCTCTCCTCCATTCTCCCATTTTCATTTTATCCTGTAATCTCTCTTGTTCACTCCTCACTTCCAAATTCCCTTCAATCTCGGGTTATGCATGTGCATTAATGATCTGTGAGGTGCCTTGATAGGATTGTACCGTCCGGGTGATCCAAATCATCACGGGATGACTCGACTTACATAATCCCAAACCCCGACAAGCGGAGAGCAGAAAACATGAACACAATAAAAGCCAGACCTCACAGTACGTACATCTAATGTTCACACATGAAATGATCGACATCTTTTAACCTTTAATTTTGTTTGTTTTAAATAAATACTTTTATATTTATGATTTGATCCTTTCAATCAGACTCAATAAAAAAGAAAAGAACTCTGTAATTAACTTCCTCCTGCTGCTTATGGAACAACAGCCTTGTAAGACAAGGAAGATTAATTAAGAGAAGGCGTGTGCATAAAAATATGGATCAACTACAAAGAAAATGTTCAATAATCGAATATCTACAAACTGCAGTGTCATTAAAAGCACCTCAAAAATCTGTGGACTTACTAAACCGAGAGAACAAGGAGCGAAGAAAACTGAGAGCATAGATAGTTGTGGTCCTCACCTCCAAAAAAATCCCAGAACTTAAGACAAAATCTTTATGTTTTGTTTGGTTCTGTAGAAGATCCTCATGTCTGGAAATGTTTGGCTCAATCTAACCTCAGACCCGTCACAGCTGGATTGTTTGGTGTTGCCTTGTTGTGGTTCACTACTTCATTTAAATAACACTAACGTTTATTCTATGGAAAAACTTAAAATTAGCCAAAAAGCTAAAATCCTACAAATTAAAAGAAATCTCACTCTCTGCAAAACAGATTTCTAATACATTATGATTAATTGTTTAATGACGCTCAATTGATGAAAGTCACATGACTCTGTAAGGAACGTGTCTGAAATAATTAGAATCAGCAGCAAACATGAAGCCATGCAGTTTAAAGATGGGAAATCTGTCTTTTTTTTGGCATCCTGCAGCTTCCTCTTCTGGATTACTGTAATTCATGGATATTTGTATATGAGCAAGTCCGTATCTGCAAGTCCACAAATGTTCTGTTTTATATATTTATATTAATGTGAAAATGCATATGAGTAAGTACCCTGTCAAAAATCATGTCGGATTAAAGATTTTATTGTAAAGTCAATCCTCTGTCAAATTGCTCAGTAAATCTTGTTGCTGCTTTCAGATTCTATTTCAACATGAACATGAACTTGATTTCTGTGATGCTTCACTTTTACATCTCTCCCTCCTTTTTTTGTTTTTGTTTTTTTGCTTTCCAGAGTTGTGATTTGTCTCAACACTGTACTGTATGGAACAAGGAGATTTAAAGAAAATCCAAGAACAGCAGTCTTTTCTTCTTCTTCCACCATCACTGCAGCTGTCCTCTGAGAATATCTCACCATGGTATCTGAGCAAAACACGCCAGGACACACATTTGGCATGTGTGCACGCATGAAACATGAGGGCCTGTAGCAGAAGTGGAGGAGTTGACATGGTTGACTCTCCTTGTCAATGCTGCGGGTAAGTGAAGAAAAAGTGTCAAGAACCAGAAGAAATGAGGAAATAAAAGTGATTGAATGAACGTAATGAACGGAGTGAATGTTGAGCTTTGTTCCTCTTCCTCCTCTGTTGACTAATTTCAGCCGCCAAACTCGTGCGCCCAGTTACAGAAGCGCTGCTCGACTTGTTATTCTGATCTTGTCCGAGGCTGTGCATGTGCAAGTAGCAGGCCCTGAGAACTCAAACTTTTACGAAAAACTTTTTTTTTCTTCCATTTTTTCTTAAAAAGGAAGAAGGGGGCAGAGCTGGCACAGAGAAAATGACAAGCGGTGTGCTCAATCGAGTGTGTGTGACAAAAGGGAAAGCTGCAGAGAAAAAGAGAGAGAAGTCAGTCTGATAGAAAACTGGAGAGCAGTTAGCTTTGGAGCTACAACAGGAAATGAGATGAGGAGAAAGGAATTTCAGCTGGATCCAAATAGAAGTTTAAAAGCAGCGAACAAGGCAGTTACTCTTGAGAGCGTGAGCGTGGAGGACAGACAGACACTCTGAGAATAAGAAAGGAGGAGTGAAACTCCTTTATGTCATCCCACTGGTGGGGCTCGTTGCTTTGATATTTGCAGGTAGAGACTCATAACATGAACTGAAACCAAACTGGAAGTCATTACTGTCGTTCTGACTATGACTAAACACAACAACCCCCCCGCCCCCGCCCCACCACACACTCTGGGTTTTCATCTGGTGTGGCTTCAGTCCTACAGGACTGCTGCTTTTATACTGAAATAAGAGCTGCAAGTCAACATTTATCAAATGAATATATTGATTTAGTTTTAATCACAAAGCTAATTTCAGAAAACGCAGGAACACTAACTCACTAATTCACAGCACTAACTTGGTGCGCAAGCAAAAAACAAATAAAACAACGATGAAAACAATAAGAAAACATTTAGTTCCTGTTTTCAATCCACACTAAAACTTTCCCAATTTATGAACCAAAAGCTTGTTGTAGGAACATTTTACGACCCATGGTTGAAATTAAACATAAACATGATAGTGCACATCTGGCGACCAACACGGACAGTTTGATGCATCACACGCTTAATAACATCTGGCGGTTTGTGCTGTTGAGCAATTCGGGTGTGGTTTTGGGTGAACAGTGTCATCCACAGTGACACAGATTGCCACTAAAGCTAGTTGCAATAATGCCATGACCGAGCCGGACATTTGTGTGGGTGCATCTTTCCCTCCGGGCCGCATTGCAAAGGAAGGATCTGCACACGCCTCCATTCATCATGGTAGGCCCCTAATTATACTGTTATACCATAATATCTCTAATTACAAGTAAACTGGTCTTTATTCATTAAATGTTTGTTAAAATTATTTTTAAAAAAAACACATTTTCACAATTTAAATTCCTCCTTCTCACCCCAAATAATCTGCTTGTATATCTGTATCTGTGAACGAGCATCAGGAAGTCCAGATCAGAGATCATATGTGATGATCACCAATGTCAGAAATAAGCTACATCCTGTACTATATCAGCCATGTTCTCCACTTTAAACCTGCACAGGACCAGATTCCCCCATAAACACTTGCCAAGCAGCTCCAGTGGGTCTGAAAGTCCGGTCCACGTGTGTTTTGTGGACCTGGAAAAGCCTTATGACTGTGTCCCCTGGAGAACATGAGGGAGGTGTCGAGTGAGTTTGGGTTCCAGGTCTTTCTGAAGGCTTGATGTGGGTCAGTTGCTATCTTCAAGTCAAACCCTTGACTTGTTCCCAGATGCGTGTGAAGTTTAAAAGTCTGAGACCTTGATTCCAGCAGATAAAATGTGTTTTTCTCCCTTTGGGTTGATGATGGCAGGATGGACTGAGACATGGACACCAGGTATCAGACCACTGTACTGGTTCATCATGGTGAGAAAGGGACTGAGTCTCAGTGGACCAATGTTGACCCTTCAGAAGATATTAGGCTCAACCTGATAGGATGAGGGGTATGATTATTTAGGATGGATTCGCCGCTCCTCCATGTTGAAAGGAGTCAATTGAGGTTGTTCAGGCATCTGATTAAAATACCCGCTGGTCACGTCCAGCTGGCAGGAGACCACAAGGCAGACCCTGAACTTGTTGTAAGGATTATATAAATATATTTCCTAGCAAGAGGATGTGTGTAGTTTAAACAGAGCTTCAAGCATTCACGCAAAAACAAATGCTTTTAGCACAATCCTGAGCATTTTAAATAAAAACCTTTCGGCTGAAGCAAAAACTGCTGCAGTTTTACTGCTGATTCGGTTAATCAGCTGTTCGCAGCAGCATCAATTGTAGACCGCAGCAGCCCAACAAGTACATCCAGTGACAGCAAGTGTCCGCCCTGACAAAGAAAACACAGTGTAATCAGCTATAAGCTTGTCCATCCCAGAGTTTTCACACAACCCCAGTAGCTGTGGAGGGACTGCACGGAAAAAAGGGAGGTTCTGGTTAAAGACTGCACACCACTATGTCTGTAAAAAGAAACAGCATACTGTTACTGATCAAACGCACTCTTTGTCTTAAAGCTGCCGAGAGCTAATGTTCACACAGGTTTGTTATTTCAGTGGAAAACTTGAGTAAAACAAAGAAACACAAACATGTACACACACACATATTTTCAAAGTGTAGCAAAGCTGCAGTAAATTCACCTTTAAGAAAGTCTCATCGGAGGCAAAAACCCATTGTGTTGACAAAGCAATGATCTTTTAAACAAGTGTGGTGTCATAAGAAGAGCGACTGATTAAAGGAGCTGAATGCTCTGCGGTGGAGTTGGGTCACAGTTTAACCTCCGCGCTGCCTCAAGGCTTTTTACACATTTACATCATTCTCAGAATACTCTGTGTTTGCTTTCTGACTTCTGGAAACAAAAAAAAAACTATTAAAGATGTAAAACAAAAAGGTCAATTCATACATGCTGCTGCGTTCGTACAGTCAGAGAATGTGCCAAACACAAGGCTGAGATGATGTGATATTTCTGGAAGTACAGGAAAGGAGTGAGAACTGGGTGTCAGTCGTTGCATGTGGCTGAATGACAGTGTGGCCCGAGGAGGGAAACGTTGTTGCACAACATGATTTAATCAGTGTGTGTTTATGTGTCACTGTTCACTTCACATGAGTTTGACTGAAGTCGCTTTTTCCTTTCTTCACAACACAAAAACAACAGAGCTGTAGCATTCCTGACTTTTACCTGCTGTACAGGTGAATGTTTTCATTCTCGGGACATATTCAACACACTTGTTCTAAACAACTTTTCCCACAGGGCGTCTGAAGGACATACTGAAGGGGCGGCACTGTCGGTGAGCTGTCCGGCCCTTTATTTACCCCTGCTGACCCCGCATGCTGGGTCTATAGTGATACTTCCCACTGTTCCAGGTACTGTGTTATCATGGTGGCTAGTGGCTGTACCCAACCTGGATTATTCCACCAGCCTAAAGCTGAGTCTCAACAGTCAACACATGAGTTTACAAGAAACTTCCAGGCGAGCTCGCCTTCTAGGACAAGACAGAAAACTTGCCATAATCGCCTACATGAATGTAGCAGCGTGTTCTTCTTCTGTGTCAACATAAAATCTACAGAAAAGTGTAAATCTGACTGCATCTGTGGCTCCTCCCCTCTTTAACAGCACATACCAGCCACATGTCTCTATTCAATCTGGATGGGAGGAAAAGTGGGAAACTCTGCTGGCCAGCTGTCAAGGAGAGGACGGGGGCCTCCGTCAGTCCAAACCAATATCCCTAGTCAGGAATGATATGCCTGCGTTCAACTGCCTACTCTTGTTTCCTAGATTTTCAGCACTGTGGATCCTCCACACAACTGCAAAACCAACGACAAATTTGGTTATTCCTCCTACCCCCCCCCCCCCCCCCCC